>CM056376.1:16449065-16529065 GCA_029718625.1 Synaphobranchus kaupii
GATTTATTGACCTCGTATGAATAAAAATATAAAAAAAAAAAAAAAAAAAAAAAAAAAAAAAAAAATTACAGAATGAGCATTACAGAATGGGCATTACAGAATGGGTATTACAGAATGAGCATTACAGAATGGGTATTACAGAATGGGCATTACAGAATGGGCATTACAGAATGGGCATTACAGAATGGGTATTACAGAATGGGCATTACAGAATGGATATTACAGAATGAGCATTACAGAATGGGCATTACAGAATGGGTATTACAGAATGAGCATTACAGAATGGGCATTACAGAATGGGTATTACAGAATGAGTATTACAGAATGGGTATTACAGAATGAGCATTACAGAATGGGTATTACAGAATGAGCATTACAAAATGGGCATTACAGAATGGGTATTACAGAATGGGCATTACAGAATGGGTATTACAGAATGGGTATTACAGAATGGGTATTACAGAATTAGCATTACAGAATGGGTATTACAGAATGGGCATTACAGAATGGGTATTACAGAGTGAGCATTACAGAATGGGTATTATAGAATGGGCATTACAGAATGAGCATTACAGAATGGGTATTACAGAATGGGCATTACAGAATGGGTATTACAGAATGGGCATTACAGAATGAGCATTACAGAATGGGCATTACAGAATGAGCATTACAGAACCAGCATTACATAATGGGTATTACAGAATGAGCATTACAGAATGGGGATTACAGAATGAGCATTACAGAATTGGCATTACAGAATGAGCATTACAGAACCAGCATTACAGAATGGGTATTACAGAATGAGCATTACAGAATGGGCATTACAAAATGAGCATTACAGAACCAGCATTACAGAATGAGCATTACAGAATGGGCATTACAGAATGAGCATTACAGAACCAGCATTACAGAATGGGCATTACAGAATGAGCATTACAGAATGAGTATTACAGAATGGGCATTACGGAACCAGCATTACAGAATGGGCATTACAGAATGAGCATTACAGAATGGGCATTACAGAATGGGCATTACAGAACCAGCATTACAGAATGGGCATTACAGAATGGGTATTACAGAATGGGCATTACAGAATGGGTATTACAGAATGGACATTACAGAATGGGCATTACAGCATGGGTATTACAGAATGAGCATTACAGAATGGGTATTACAGAATGGGCATTACAGAATGGGCATTACAGAATGGGTATTACAGAATGAGCATTACAGAATGGGTATTACAGAATGGGCATTACAGAATGGGTATTACAGAATGGTCATTACAGAATGGGTATTACAGAATGGGCATTACAGAATGGGTATTACAGAATGGGTATTACAGAATGGGCATTACAAAATGGGCATTACAGAATGGGCATTACAGAATGAGCATGAGCATTACAGCATGGGTATTACAGAATGGGCATTACAGAATGGGTATTACAGAATGGGCATTACAAAATGGGCATTACAGAATGGGTATTACAGAATGGGCATTACAGAATGAGCACGAGCATTACAGAATGGGTATTACAGAATGGGTATTACAGAATGGGCATTACAGAATGGGTATTACAAAATGGGTATTACAAAATGGGCATTACAGAATGAGCATTACAGAATGGGCATTACAGGATGTGCATTACAGAATGGGTATTACAGAATGAGCATTACAGAATGAGCATTACATAATGGGCATTCCAGAATGGGCATTCCAGAATGGGCATTACAGAATGGGTATTACAGAATGAGCATTACAGAATGGGCATTACAGAATGGGCATTACAGAATGAGCATTACAGAATGGGCATTACAGAATGAGCATTTACAGAATGGGCATTACAGAATGAGCATTACAGAATGGGCATTACAGAATGGGCATTACAGAATGAGCATTACAGAATGAGCATTACAGAATGGGCATTACAGAATGGGCATTACAGAATGAGCATTACAGAATGGGCATTACAGAATGAGCATTACAGAATTGTAATTGCCTGCTGGTGATGGAGGCTATTAAAAATTCAATAAAGTAAAAAAGTTTAATCATTAACAGAATAATTAAATATAATCCAGGCAAGAAGTTAGTTTCCACTGTAGAAAAGTTGACATAATTTAGCATTTGTAAATGTGGACGTCCTGTGCTACTCTTCCATGCACCACCTGACTGTTTGATTCTGTAAACAAATTGTGATACTTCTTCTTCCTCTTCTTCATAATCGGAGCACATTTACTCCAGTACTGTTTAATCTTGATAGATGTAAAGATCAAACCCTTCTAATGAAGGCAAATAAAAAGTGTGTGAATCTCAGCGACAGTAGCTATAACTGCAGAGGCCGAATTTCATGTCTTACAATATAAACACATGAATGGTATTTACAAAATCATCTTGTCATTCCTGCCAGAGTCCATTAGCTTTTCATGTTCAGTAAATAAGCTCTCTCCTACTTAAAAGCTCTTCTGCACAGATTGACTCAGCTCTAGTAGAGAGATGTACATGCTCTGGTTCTGCACAGATTGACTCAGCTCTAGTAGTGATGTACATGCTCTGGTTCTGCACAGATACTCTCAGCTCTAGTAGAGATGTACATGCTCTGGTTCTGCACAGATTGACTCAGCTCTAGTAGTGATGTACATGCTCTGGTTCTGCACAGATACTCTCAGCTCTAGTAGAGATGTACATGCTCTGGTTCTGTACAGATACTCTCAGCTCTAATAGAGATGTACATGCTCTGGTTCTGTACAGATACTCTCAGCTCTAGTAGAGATGTACATGCTCTGGTTCTGTACAGATACTCTCAGCTCTAGTAGAGATGTACATGCTCTGGTTCTGCACAGATACTCTCAGCTCTAGTAGAGATGTACATGCTCTGGTTCTGCACAGATACTTTCAGCTCTAGTAGAGATGTACATGCTCTGGTTCTGCACAGATACTCTCAGCTCTAGTAGAGATGTACATGCTCTGGTTCTGCACAGATACTCTCAGCTCTAGTAGAGAGATGTACATGCTCTGGTTCTGTACAGATACTCTCAGCTCTAGTAGAGATGTACATGCTCTGGTTCTGCACAGATACTCTCAGCTCTAGTAGAGATGTACATGCTCTGGTTCTGTACAGATACTCTCAGCTCTAGTAGAGCTGTACATGCTCTGGTTCTGCACAGATACTCTCAGCTCTAGTAGAGATGTACATGCTCTGGTTCCGCACAGATACTCTCAGCTCTAGTAGAGATGTACATGCTCTGGTTCTGTACAGATACTCTCAGCTCTAGTAGAGCTGTACATGCTCTGGTTCTGCACAGATACTTTCAGCTCTAGCAGATATGTACATGCTCTGGTTCTGTACAGATACTCTCAGCTCTAGTAGTGATGTACATGCTCTGGTTCTGCACAGATTGACTCAGCTCTAGTAGAGTGATGTACATGCTCTGGTTCTGCACAGATACTCTCAGCTCTAGTAGAGATGTACATGCTCTGGTTCTGCACAGATACTCTCAGCTCTAGTAGAGATGTACATGCTCTGGTTCTGCACAGATTGACTCAGCTCTAGTAGAGCTGTACATGCTCTGGTTCTGCACAGATACTTTCAGCTCTAGTAGACATGTACATGCTCTGGTTCTGCACAGATTGACTCAGCTCTAGTAGAGTGATGTACATGCTCTGGTTCCGCACAGATACTCTCAGCTCTAGTAGAGATGTACATGCTCTGGTTCCGCACAGATACTCTCAGCTCTAGTAGTGATGTACATGCTCTGGTTCTGCACAGATACTCTCAGCTCTAGTAGAGATGTACATGCTCTGGTTCCGCACAGATACTCTCAGCTCTAGTAGAGATGTACATGCTCTGGTTCTGTACAGATACTCTCAGCTCTAGTAGAGATGTACATGCTCTGGTTCCGCACAGATACTCTCAGCTCTAGTAGAGATGTACATGCTCTGGTTCCGCACAGATACTCTCAGCTCTAGTAGTGATGTACATGCTCTGGTTCTGCACAGATACTCTCAGCTCTAGTAGAGATGTACATGCTCTGGTTCTGCACAGATACTCTCTGCTCTAGTAGACATGTACATGCTCTGGTTCTGCACAGATACTCTCTGCTCTAGTAGAGATGTACATGCTCTGGTTCTGCACAGATTGACTCAGCTCTAGTAGAGATGTACATGCTCTGGTTCCGCACAGATACTCTCAGCTCTAGTAGAGATGTACATGCTCTGGTTCTGCACAGATACTCTCAGCTCTAGTAGAGCTGTACATGCTCTGGTTCTGCACAGATACTCTCAGCTCTAGTAGAGATGTACATGCTCTGGTTCCGCACAGATACTCTCAGCTCTAGTAGAGATGTACATGCTCTGGTTCTGCACAGATACTCTCAGCTCTAGTAGAGCTGTACATGCTCTGGTTCTGCACAGATACTCTCAGCTCTAGTAGAGATGTACATGCTCTGGTTCTGCACAGATACTCTCAGCTCTAGTAGAGATGTACATGCTCTGGTTCCGCACAGATACTCTCAGCTCTAGTAGTGATGTACATGCTCTGGTTCTGCACAGATTGACTCAGCCCTAGTAGAGCTGTACATGCTCTGATTTTTCACCCACAGTGGTTATTGTTTCACTCTGGAGTGTACAGGCTCTGATTGTGCACACACAGTGGTTATTGTTTCACTCTGGAGTGTACAGGCTCCCTGTGCACCCACAGTGGTTATTGTAAACTGGATGCTTCACTCTGGAGTGTACAGGCTCTGATTGTGCACACACAGTGGTTATAGTTTCACTCTGGAGTGTACAGGCTCCCTGTGATGGTTTCTGGGTACGGAACAAGATGCTACATTCCAGGACCTCCTGCTTTTCAGATTTATATATAAATGCGCTGTGTCTGTTACAAAGTCCACAATGCAGATATATTAAAGAAGCGCACGGGTGTGTATGGACTTGGGTCAGTCTGGTCGGCCTGCGTACATGTACATGTGAGTTTTCTTCACAGTCAGTTTGAGTTATTTTAGATGATATCTGGATCGGTGCGTTTGTGATGATAAAAAACAAAGGTTAGTGTTAGGTTCAGGGTGGGAAATTAGCACCCGCCACTCGCCAAATGCGGGTAGATTTCAGAATTGTGGGGTAAATGTATGAAACCCTCCCGCCACAGTGGCGTGTAGCAAAGTGGATACAAGCAAGAATAAAAAAAAACTTCAGTTTTCTTTCTCTAAATGTGAGAAATAAATAAACAAATTGTGAGAGCTTGTTAGAATATCCCGAGGCGAGCCCGCCTTACGCCATGTTCATGTTCACAACTCATCCGTTGTTTTTACGTACCATAAATCCTCAACGCAATCCCGCCCCCAGAGCAACGCAGCGCCATAACAGATCTGACTGAAACAACGAGAGAAAATAGGCTACCGTCTGAACTCCTCGCCGAATAAGTTAGCTGGAGTTCAAGGAAAAGTCTATGATATGCTTCTCCTCATCCTCACATCTCAGCAGTGGGTGAACCCAGCAGCCTATCTTTCAGAGTTTTTTCTAGAGCTAACGTTAGTAGCAGGACTTTGCGATTCTTGGCTCTCAAGTTAAATGAAAGAAATAGCCTAGGTTACTTCCCAAAGTAAGCTATGGATTATGTTATACCCTCGATATAAAGATTCATTTTTGACAGAGAATATGTGAATTATTTGCCTAATAAAATGTGTATAATTTTTATACAGTGTAAAACAAACTTTCAGAATGAAAATGGGTGTCGTTTAATATTGTCTGTTAACATCATTTTATTAATTTGCAGGAAAATAAGATTGTTTACAAGTTGTTATAAATAAATTCATACACAATGTTTGACTGTTTGACCTGTAATACATGATATAATAAATACTATTTTATTAGAGCTATAAACATGACTGCATTCTGAAACATTATTCTCGTGCAATGTATTAAAAAAAAGAAAAAATAAGGTGTCTGGTAAAGTTTTGGGGTGGCTGGTAAAACACAGCCACTGTGACTGGTAGGTCAGCTGGTAGGCCACTGTGACTGGTAGGTCAGAAAGTGAATTTCCCACCCTGGTTAGGTGTGCAGTCAAGGTTGAGTCAAGGTTAAACGCCCCTGCACGCACACGTGGCGTCATATAGTGGTGTCAGTAACACACTATTGCACTGTGTATGTAATTGCACTGTGTATGTTTGCATATAATATAAAAAGTAAAACAGAACCTATAATGAAAAAGAGCTGCTGTAAGAAACCTGACAGTCAACACCATATTGAGGATAATGACCATAAAGTGATGCTAAATAAACCACACCTATGAGAAAAGGTGTAAGACCCATTGACAGCTTTCCAATGAGCCAAACGATGTCCTTCCCATTCATCAGAATCCCGTCGGCATGGAAACAAAAAGCCTGCATACATCTGCAGCAAGCGCAGCATCAATACAGCTTTCCTTAAAGACCTCGCTCTCTTTCCGCATGTGACAAACGGCTCTTAAAACCACGACGTGGGGGCGTCCGTATTACTCATTTCTGCCAAAGGAGATTCTGTACAACTTTATTTTCGCATGGCAAGTTGGTGTTATTCATCAGAAAAGTGTGAGGAGAAGATAAGAGCGGCACAATAGAATAAGAGAGAGAGAGGAGGTGAAATATCACCTTATCTTTCGCCTGTCTGCCGCACGCAATCCTGCCGCTAATGCAGAGTGAGGAATGCTGGGTACTTATCAGAGCAGACCCCGGTGTTCCCGGCCACTGCGCTTCCTGCATCTGATAAACTGGAATATGATTGGCTCATCTGATCTGCATGCAAAGCGTGCAGTCAGCCGGTGATTAACTGCAACAAAAAGGCCTTTTGGTGTTCGGAGATTTTTATCATTTGAGGCGTAAATCTTTTCTGGTGCTTCCGAAACTGGGAGGGAAGGAGGTCTATTAGACAGGATTAGACAGAATTAGTATTGAAACATTAATAATAATGCTTTAATAAAAAGTTGTAATGTAATTGTAGATCATTTTTACATATCAAAGGCATAACTTTGTTGGTGTGCTTGTATATATATCTCTTCTCAGGATCATGTCTTGAAAGATCAATGTGATGGGAAAGTGAAATTTGTTGGTGTACATCCTTGTTTTGTGACTTTCATAAGCAGAATCCATAATGTCATTAATAATACTGTGGCTTGTGTGTAGGGTGGGGTCTGTGTCTAAGGTGGGGACCTGTGTGTAGGGCGGGGCCTGTGTGTAGGGCGGGGCCTGGGTGGGGCCCTGTGTGTAGGGCGGGGCCTGTGTGTAGGGCGGGGCCTGTGTCTAAGGTGGGGACCTGTGTGTAGGGCGGGGCCTGGGTGGGGCCTTGTGTGTGGGGCGGGGCCTATGTTTAAGGTGGGGCCCTGTGTGTGGGGCGGGGCACTGTGTATGGGGTGGGGCCTGTGTGTGGGGCGGGGCCTGTGTGTGGGGCGGGGCCTGTGTGTGGGGCGGGGCCTGTGTGTGGGGCGGGGCACTGTGTGTGGGGCGGGGCCTGTGTGTGGGGCGGGGCATTGTGTGTGGGGCGGGGCATTGTGTGTGGGGCGGGCCACTGTGTGTGGGGCGGGGCACTGTGTGTGGGGCGGGGCTGTGTGTGAGTTTGTCCCTTTTCAGGACCCACATCATGTGGAATCAGCACCTGGCACAGGTAAGGCCACGCATCAGCATGTAGGGCTGAAACAGAAAAATGACTGCACAGCTCATATTGCAACAAACTTTACTTTTCCATTCGGAGTTTAAAAATGCTATCTTAGTGAGGACCACTACTGGCCGGGTTTCCGTGATGAAGTGCTTTTGTCACTTGTTCTTTTCCCACATTCCCTGTCCCGTACCTTTTTAAAGAACTGGGTGACTTGGGACCATGTGGATGTACGTGACGTGCACACCTGTGTTAAGCTTTGGAAGATAAAATGCTGCTTGAGCTGTGTCTCCTCTATCTGAGCTGAAAACAACATCCTTACACAGCACCTGCACCCCATTGGGCTTTCTCTAATTAATGGAATCCATAACTGGAGATTTCAAGACTCAAATTCACCTGACAGCTGTCATCAAACAGTAAAAACATAAATAAACAAAAGCATTTTACACCAATCCCTATCAGGGGTGAGTCCCTCCTACATAAAAGTGACGTGTTAAAATATAAAACCGATGGGCTAAAATTCCAAAGCTCATTTGTTGCTGCTACTGTCTGTAAGGGAATTATTTCATATAGAATTAACACACCAATGTGAAACATAACTGCTCATTTATTTACTTAAATGCCTTTGCTACATTAATGAGCCCAATAGGTTGTAGGTAGGTTAGGACACTAATATTGTTTTGTTCACTATTTAAAATGCGTAACTGAAAGTGTGTGCTTTATTTGTGCTGCTAGGAGACTAGCACAGAGCACTGCTCTAGCTCGCTGACCGCTTTCCTGGAAAACCTCTTTCAAGCTTCAGTTACATATAAATGCCAAATGACCAGTGTGTGTAACATGAGAGCGCTTCCCTGGGAATGCATACAAATCACTGCCTCTCATGCACCTCAACAGCCCTTAATCCCAAAACCAATTATACAATTTACTCAGCAGCCAAATCACACTGGACTCTTTTCACGCTTATCGGCATGAGTGTTAGGCTCGGTTTGGACGTAAATTAGAAACCACAGAAAACCAGGCTGCTGTTGGAAACTATGTTGGTGACGCCCTTCCCTCTAGTTTATTGTTTATTGCATACGGATCCCCATTAGTCGTCACCGTAGTGAAGACTATTCTTCCTGGGGTCCACAAGTGGTGTGGGCTGTGCTGTATGTGTCTCAGAGCTGCAGGTGAGTGATGTGGGCTGTGCTGTATGTATCTCAGAGCTGCAGGTGAGTGGTGTGGGCTGTGCTGTATGTATATCAGAGCTGCAGGTGAGTGATATGGGTTGTGCTGTATGTATCTCAGAGCTGCAGGTGAGTGATGTAGGCTGTGCTGTATGTAACTCAGAGCTGCAGGTGTGATGTGGGCTGTGCTGTATGTAAATCAGAACTGCAGGTGAGTGGTGTGGGCTGTGCTGTATGTATATCAGAGCTGCAGGTGAGTGGTGTGGGCTGTGCTGTATGTATCTCAGAGCTGCAGGTGAGTGATATGGGCTGTGCTGTATGTGTATCAGAGCTGCAGGTGAGTGATGTGGGCTGTGCTGTATAAATCTCAGAGCTGCAGGTGAGTGGTGTGGGCTGTGCTGTATGTATCTCAGAGCTGCAGGTGAGTGATGTGGACTGTGCTGTATTTATATCAGAGCTGCAGGTGAGTGATATGGGCTGTGCTGTATGTATATCAGAGCTGCAGTTGTGATGTGGTATGTGCTGTATGTATATCAGAGCTGCAGGTGAGTGGTGTGGGCTGTGCTGTATGTGTCTCAGAGCTGCAGGTGAGTGATGTGGGCTGTGCTGTATGTATATCAGAGCTGCAGGTGTGATGTGGGCTGTGCTGTATGTATATCAGAGCTGCAGGTGAGTGGTGTGGGCTGTGCTGTATGTATATCAGAGCTGCAGGTGAGTGGTGTGGGCTGTGCTGTATGTATATCAGAGCTGCAGGTGAGTGGTGTGGGCTGTGCTGTATGTATATCAGAGCTGCAGGTGAGTGATGTGGGCTGTGCTGTATGTATATCAGAGCTGCAGGTGAGTGATGTGGGCTGTGCTGTATGTGTATCAGAGCTGCAGGTGAGTGATGTGGGCTGTGCTGTATGTGTATCAGAGCTGCAGGTGAGTGGTGTGGGCTGTGCTGTATGTATATCAGAGCTGCAGGTGAGTGGTATGGGATGTGCTGTATGTATATCAGAGCTGCAGGTGAGTGGTGTGGGCTGTGCTGTATGTAACTCAGAGCTGCAGGTGTGTGATGTGGGCTGTGCTGTATGTATATCAGAGCTGCAGGTGTGATGTGGGCTGTGCTGTATGTATATCAGACCTGCAGGTGTGATGTGGTCTGTGCTGTATGTATATCAGAGCTGCAGGTGAGTGATGTGGGCTGTGCTGTATGTAACTCAGAGCTGCAGGTGAGTGATGTGGGCTGTGCTGTATGTATCTCAGAGCTGCAGGTGAGTGGTGTGGGATGTGCTGTATGTATATCAGAGCTGCAGGTGAGTGGTGTGGGCTGTGCTCTATGTATATCAGAGCTGCAGGTGAGTGGTGTGGGCTGTGCTGTATGTAACTCAGAGCTGCAGGTGAGTGATGTGGGCTGTGCTGTATGTAACTCAGAGCTGCAGGTGAGTGATGTGGGCTGTGCTGTATGTGTCTCAGAGGTGCATGTTAGTGATGTGGGCTGTGCTGTATGTGTCTCAGAGCTGCATGTGTGATGTGGTCTGTGCTGTATGTATATCAGAGCTGCAGGTGAGTGATGTGGGCTGTGCTGTATGTAACTCAGAGCTGCAGGTGAGTGGTGTGGGCTGTGCTGTATGTACGTATATCAGAGCTGTAGGTGAGTGGCGTGGGCTGTGCTGTATGTGTCTCAGAGCTGCAGGTGAGTGATGTGGGCTGTGCTGTATGTAACTCAGAGCTGCAGATGTGTGATGTGGGCTGTGCTGTATGTATATCAGAGCTGCAGGTGAGTGATGTGGGCTGTGCTGTATGTATATCAGAGCTGCAGGTGAGTGGTGTGGGCTGTGCTGTATGTGTCTCAGAGCTGCAGGTGAGTTGTGTGGGCTGTGCTGTATGCATATCAGAGCTGCAGGTGAGTGATGTGTGCTGTGCTGTATGTATCTCAGAGCTGCAGGTGAGTGGTGTGGGCTGTGCTGTATGTATATCAGAGCTGCAGGTGAGTGGTGTGGGCTGTGCTGTATGTACTTATATCAGAGCTGCAGGTGAGTGGCGTGGGCTGTGCTGTATGTGTCTCAGAGCTGCAGATGAGTGATGTGGGCTGTGCTGTATGTAACTCAGAGCTGCAGATGTGTGATGTGGGCTGTGCTGTATGTATATCAGAGCTGCAGTTGAGTGGTGTGGGCTGTGCTGTATGTATATCAGAGCTGCAGGTGAGTGGTGTGGGCTGTGCTGTATGTATATCAGAGCTGCAGGTGAGTGATGTGGGCTGTGCTGTATGTATATCAGAGCAGCAGGTGAGTGGTGTGGGCTGTGCTGTATGTATATCAGAGCTGCAGGTGAGTGGTGTGGGCTGTGGTGTATGTATATCAGAGCTGCAGGTGAGTGGTGTGGGCTGTGCTGTATGTATCTCAGAGCTGCAGGTGAGTGATGTGGGCTGTGCTGTATGGAACTCAGAGCTGCAGATGTGTGATGTCGGCTGTGCTGTATGTATATCAGAGCTGCAGGTGAGTGATGTGGGCTGTGCTGTATGTATATTAGAGCTGCAGGTGAGTGGTGTGGGCTGTGCTGTATGCATATCAGAGCTGCAGGTGAGTGGTGTGGGCTGTGCTGTATGTGTATCAGAGCTGCAGGTGAGTGATGTGGGCTGTGCTGTATAAATCTCAGAGCTGCAGGTGAGTGGTGTGGGCTGTGCTGTATGTATCTCAGAGCTGCAGGTGAGTGGCGTGGGATGTGCTGTATGTATCTCAGAGCTGCAGGTGAGTGATGTGGTCTGTGCTGTATGTATATCAGAGCTGCAGGTGAGTGGTGTGGGCTGTGCTGTATGTATATCAGAGCTGCAGGTGAGTGATGTGGGCTGTGCTGTATGTGTCTCAGAGCTGCAGGTGAGTGGTGTGGGCTGTGCTGTATGTATATCAGAGCTGCAGGTGAGTGGTGTGGGCTGTGCTGTATGTGTCTCAGAGCTGCAGGTGAGTGATGTTGGCTGTGCTGTATGTATATCAGAGCTGCAGGTGAGTGGTGTGGGCTGTGCTGTATGTATATCAGAGCTGCAGGTGAGTGATGTGGGCTGTGCTGTATGTATATCAGAGCTGCAGGTGAGTGGTGTGGGCTGTGCTGCATGTATATCAGAGCTGCAGGTGAGTGGTGTGGGCTTTGCTGTATGTATATCAGAGCTGCAGGTGAGTGATGTGGGCTGTGCTGTATGTATATCAGAGTTGCAGGTGTGATGTGGGCTGTGCTGTATGTATATCAGAGCTGCAGGTGAGTGATGTGGGCTGTGCTGTATGTATATCAGAGCTGCAGGTGTGATGTGGGCTGTGCTGTATGTATATCAGAGCTGCAGGTGAGTGGTGTGGGCTGTGCTGTATGTGTCTCAGAGCTGCAGGTGAGTGATGTGGGCTGTGCTGTATGTATATCAGAGCTGCAGGTGAGTGGTGTGGGCTGTGCTGTATGTATATCAGAGCTGCAGGTGAGTGATGTGGGCTGTGCTGTATGTATATCAGAGCTGCAGGTGTGATGTGGGCTGTGCTGTATGTATATCAGAGCTGCAGGTGTGATGTGGTCTGTGCTGTATGTATATCAGAGCTGCAGGTGAGTGATGTGGGCTGTGCTGTATGTATATCAGAGCTACAGGTGAGTGGTGTGGGCTGTGCTGTATGTGTCTCAGAGCTGCAGGTGAGTGATGTGGGCTGTGCTGTATGTATATCAGAGCTGCAGGTGAGTGGTGTGGGCTGTGCTGTATGTATATCAGAGCTGCAGGTGAGTGGTGTGGGCTGTGCTCTATGTATATCAGAGCTGCAGGTGAGTGGTGTGGGCTGTGCTGTATGTATATCAGAGCTGCAGGTGTGATGTGGGCTGTGCTGTATGTATATCAGAGCTGCAGGTGAGTGGTGTGGGCTGTGCTGTATGTGTCTCAGAGCTGCAGGTGAGTGATGTGGGCTGTGCTGTATGTATATCAGAGCTGCAGGTGAGTGGTGTGGGCTGTGCTGTATGTATATCAGAGCTGCAGGTGAGTGATGTGGGCTGTGCTGTATGTATATCAGAGCTGCAGGTGTGATGTGGGCTGTGCTGTATGTATATCAGAGCTGCAGGTGTGATGTGGTCTGTGCTGTATGTATATCAGAGCTGCAGGTGAGTGATGTGGGCTGTGCTGTATGTATATCAGAGCTACAGGTGAGTGGTGTGGGCTGTGCTGTATGTGTCTCAGAGCTGCAGGTGAGTGATGTGGGCTGTGCTGTATGTATATCAGAGCTGCAGGTGAGTGGTGTGGGCTGTGCTGTATGTATATCAGAGCTGCAGGTGAGTGGTGTGGGCTGTGCTCTATGTATATCAGAGCTGCAGGTGAGTGGTGTGGGCTGTGCTGTATGTAACTCAGAGCTGCAGGTGAGTGATGTGGGCTGTGCTGTATGTAACTCAGAGCTGCAGGTGAGTGATGTGGGCTGTGCTGTATGTAACTCAGAGCTGCAGGTGAGTGATGTGGGCTGTGCTGTATGTATATCAGAGCTGCAGGTGAGTGATGTGGGCTGTGCTGTATGTATATCAGACCTGCACGTGTGATGTGGTCTGTGCTGTATGTATATCAGAGCTGCAGGTGAGTGATGTGGGCTGTGCTGTATGTAACTCAGAGCTGCAGGTGAGTGGTGTGGGCTGTGCTGTATGTACGTATATCAGAGCTGCAGGTGAGTGGTGTGGGCTGTGCTGTATGTGTCTCAGAGCTGCAGGTGAGTGATGTGGGCTGTGCTGTATGTATATCAGAGCTGCAGGTGAGTGATGTGGGCTGTGCTGTATGTATATCAGAGCTGCAGGTGAGTGGTGTGGGCTGTGCTGTATGTGTCTCAGAGCTGCAGATGAGTGATGTGGGCTGTGCTGTATGTAAATCAGAGCTGCAGGTGTGTGATGTGGGCTGTGCTGTATGTATATCAGAGCTGCAGGTGTGATGTGGGCTGTGCTGTATGTATATCAGACCTGCACGTGTGATGTGGTCTGTGCTGTATGTATATCAGAGCTGCAGGTGAGTGATGTGGGCTGTGCTGAATGTATATCAGAGCTGCAGGTGAGTGGTGTGGGCTGTGCTGTATGTATATCAGAGCTGCAGGTGAGTGATGTGGGCTGTGCTGTATGTAACTCAGAGCTGCAGGTGAGTGATGTGGGCTGTGCTGTATGTATCTCAGAGCTGCAGGTGAGTGGTGTGGGATGTGCTGTATGTATATCAGAGCTGCAGGTGAGTGGTGTGGGCTGTGCTCTATGTATATCAGAGCTGCAGGTGAGTGGTGTGGGCTGTGCTGTATGTAACTCAGAGCTGCAGGTGAGTGATGTGGGCTGTGCTGTATGTAACTCAGAGCTGCAGGTGAGTGATGTGGGCTGTGCTGTATGTGTCTCAGAGGTGCATGTTAGTGATGTGGGCTGTGCTGTATGTGTCTCAGAGCTGCATGTGTGATGTGGTCTGTGCTGTATGTATATCAGAGCTGCAGGTGAGTGATGTGGGCTGTGCTGTATGTAACTCAGAGCTGCAGGTGAGTGGTGTGGGCTGTGCTGTATGTACGTATATCAGAGCTGTAGGTGAGTGGCGTGGGCTGTGCTGTATGTGTCTCAGAGCTGCAGGTGAGTGATGTGGGCTGTGCTGTATGTAACTCAGAGCTGCAGATGTGTGATGTGGGCTGTGCTGTATGTATATCAGAGCTGCAGGTGAGTGATGTGGGCTGTGCTGTATGTATATCAGAGCTGCAGGTGAGTGGTGTGGGCTGTGCTGTATGTGTCTCAGAGCTGCAGGTGAGTTGTGTGGGCTGTGCTGTATGCATATCAGAGCTGCAGGTGAGTGATGTGTGCTGTGCTGTATGTATCTCAGAGCTGCAGGTGAGTGGTGTGGGCTGTGCTGTATGTATATCAGAGCTGCAGATGAGTGGTGTGGGCTGTGCTGTATGTACTTATATCAGAGCTGCAGGTGAGTGGCGTGGGCTGTGCTGTATGTGTCTCAGAGCTGCAGATGAGTGATGTGGGCTGTGCTGTATGTAACTCAGAGCTGCAGATGTGTGATGTGGGCTGTGCTGTATGTATATCAGAGCTGCAGTTGAGTGGTGTGGGCTGTGCTGTATGTATATCAGAGCTGCAGGTGAGTGGTGTGGGCTGTGCTGTATGTATATCAGAGCTGCAGGTGAGTGATGTGGGCTGTGCTGTATGTATATCAGAGCTGCAGGTGAGTGGTGTGGGCTGTGCTGTATGTATATCAGAGCTGCAGGTGAGTGGTGTGGGCTGTGGTGTATGTATATCAGAGCTGCAGGTGAGTGGTGTGGGCTGTGCTGTATGTATCTCAGAGCTGCAGGTGAGTGATGTGGGCTGTGCTGTATGTAACTCAGAGCTGCAGATGTGTGATGTCGGCTGTGCTGTATGTATATCAGAGCTGCAGGTGAGTGATGTGGGCTGTGCTGTATGTATATCAGAGCTGCAGGTGAGTGGTGTGGGCTGTGCTGTATGCATATCAGAGCTGCAGGTGAGTGGTGTGGGCTGTGCTGTATGTGTATCAGAGCTGCAGGTGAGTGATGTGGGCTGTGCTGTATAAATCTCAGAGCTGCAGGTGAGTGGTGTGGGCTGTGCTGTATGTATCTCAGAGCTGCAGGTGAGTGGCGTGGGATGTGCTGTATGTATCTCAGAGCTGCAGGTGAGTGATGTGGTCTGTGCTGTATGTATATCAGAGCTGCAGGTGAGTGGTGTGGGCTGTGCTGTATGTATATCAGAGCTGCAGGTGAGTGATGTGGGCTGTGCTGTATGTGTCTCAGAGCTGCAGGTGAGTGGTGTGGGCTGTGCTGTATGTATATCAGAGCTGCAGGTGAGTGGTGTGGGCTGTGCTGTATGTGTCTCAGAGCTGCAGGTGAGTGATGTGGGCTGTGCTGTATGTATATCAGAGCTGCAGGTGAGTGGTGTGGGCTGTGCTGTATGTATATCAGAGCTGCAGGTGAGTGATGTGGGCTGTGCTGTATGTATATCAGAGCTGCAGGTGAGTGGTGTGGGCTGTGCTGCATGTATATCAGAGCTGCAGGTGAGTGGTGTGGGCTGTGCTGTATGTATATCAGAGCTGCAGGTGAGTGATGTGGGCTGTGCTGTATGTATATCAGAGTTGCAGGTGTGATGTGGGCTGTGCTGTATGTATATCAGAGCTGCAGGTGAGTGATGTGGGCTGTGCTGTATGTATATCAGAGCTGCAGGTGTGATGTGGGCTGTGCTGTATGTATATCAGAGCTGCAGGTGAGTGGTGTGGGCTGTGCTGTATGTGTCTCAGAGCTGCAGGTGAGTGATGTGGGCTGTGCTGTATGTATATCAGAGCTGCAGGTGAGTGGTGTGGGCTGTGCTGTATGTATATCAGAGCTGCAGGTGAGTGATGTGGGCTGTGCTGTATGTATATCAGAGCTGCAGGTGTGATGTGGGCTGTGCTGTATGTATATCAGAGCTGCAGGTGTGATGTGGTCTGTGCTGTATGTATATCAGAGCTGCAGGTGAGTGATGTGGGCTGTGCTGTATGTATATCAGAGCTACAGGTGAGTGGTGTGGGCTGTGCTGTATGTGTCTCAGAGCTGCAGGTGAGTGATGTGGGCTGTGCTGTATGTATATCAGAGCTGCAGGTGAGTGGTGTGGGCTGTGCTGTATGTATATCAGAGCTGCAGGTGAGTGGTGTGGGCTGTGCTCTATGTATATCAGAGCTGCAGGTGAGTGGTGTGGGCTGTGCTGTATGTAACTCAGAGCTGCAGGTGAGTGATGTGGGCTGTGCTGTATGTAACTCAGAGCTGCAGGTGAGTGATGTGGGCTGTGCTGTATGTAACTCAGAGCTGCAGGTGAGTGATGTGGGCTGTGCTGTATGTATATCAGAGCTGCAGGTGAGTGATGTGGGCTGTGCTGTATGTATATCAGACCTGCACGTGTGATGTGGTCTGTGCTGTATGTATATCAGAGCTGCAGGTGAGTGATGTGGGCTGTGCTGTATGTAACTCAGAGCTGCAGGTGAGTGGTGTGGGCTGTGCTGTATGTACGTATATCAGAGCTGCAGGTGAGTGGCGTGGGCTGTGCTGTATGTGTCTCAGAGCTGCAGGTGAGTGATGTGGGCTGTGCTGTATGTATATCAGAGCTGCAGGTGAGTGATGTGGGCTGTGCTGTATGTATATCAGAGCTGCAGGTGAGTGGTGTGGGCTGTGCTGTATGTGTCTCAGAGCTGCATGTGTGATGTGGTCTGTGCTGTATGTATATCAGAGCTGCAGGTGAGTGATGTGGGCTGTGCTGTATGTAACTCAGAGCTGCAGGTGAGTGGTGTGGGCTGTGCTGTATGTACGTATATCAGAGCTGTAGGTGAGTGGCGTGGGCTGTGCTGTATGTGTCTCAGAGCTGCAGGTGAGTGATGTGGGCTGTGCTGTATGTAACTCAGAGCTGCAGATGTGTGATGTGGGCTGTGCTGTATGTATATCAGAGCTGCAGGTGAGTGATGTGGGCTGTGCTGTATGTATATCAGAGCTGCAGGTGAGTGGTGTGGGCTGTGCTGTATGTGTCTCAGAGCTGCAGGTGAGTTGTGTGGGCTGTGCTGTATGCATATCAGAGCTGCAGGTGAGTGATGTGTGCTGTGCTGTATGTATCTCAGAGCTGCAGGTGAGTGGTGTGGGCTGTGCTGTATGTATATCAGAGCTGCAGGTGAGTGGTGTGGGCTGTGCTGTATGTACTTATATCAGAGCTGCAGGTGAGTGGCGTGGGCTGTGCTGTATGTGTCTCAGAGCTGCAGATGAGTGATGTGGGCTGTGCTGTATGTAACTCAGAGCTGCAGATGTGTGATGTGGGCTGTGCTGTATGTATATCAGAGCTGCAGTTGAGTGGTGTGGGCTGTGCTGTATGTATATCAGAGCTGCAGGTGAGTGGTGTGGGCTGTGCTGTATGTATATCAGAGCTGCAGGTGAGTGATGTGGGCTGTGCTGTATGTATATCAGAGCTGCAGGTGAGTGGTGTGGGCTGTGCTGTATGTATATCAGAGCTGCAGGTGAGTGGTGTGGGCTGTGGTGTATGTATATCAGAGCTGCAGGTGAGTGGTGTGGGCTGTGCTGTATGTATCTCAGAGCTGCAGGTGAGTGATGTGGGCTGTGCTGTATGTAACTCAGAGCTGCAGATGTGTGATGTCGGCTGTGCTGTATGTATATCAGAGCTGCAGGTGAGTGATGTGGGCTGTGCTGTATGTATATCAGAGCTGCAGGTGAGTGGTGTGGGCTGTGCTGTATGCATATCAGAGCTGCAGGTGAGTGGTGTGGGCTGTGCTGTATGTGTATCAGAGCTGCAGGTGAGTGATGTGGGCTGTGCTGTATAAATCTCAGAGCTGCAGGTGAGTGGTGTGGGCTGTGCTGTATGTATCTCAGAGCTGCAGGTGAGTGGCGTGGGATGTGCTGTATGTATCTCAGAGCTGCAGGTGAGTGATGTGGTCTGTGCTGTATGTATATCAGAGCTGCAGGTGAGTGGTGTGGGCTGTGCTGTATGTATATCAGAGCTGCAGGTGAGTGATGTGGGCTGTGCTGTATGTGTCTCAGAGCTGCAGGTGAGTGGTGTGGGCTGTGCTGTATGTATATCAGAGCTGCAGGTGAGTGGTGTGGGCTGTGCTGTATGTGTCTCAGAGCTGCAGGTGAGTGATGTGGGCTGTGCTGTATGTATATCAGAGCTGCAGGTGAGTGGTGTGGGCTGTGCTGTATGTATATCAGAGCTGCAGGTGAGTGATGTGGGCTGTGCTGTATGTATATCAGAGCTGCAGGTGAGTGGTGTGGGCTGTGCTGCATGTATATCAGAGCTGCAGGTGAGTGGTGTGGGCTTTGCTGTATGTATATCAGAGCTGCAGGTGAGTGATGTGGGCTGTGCTGTATGTATATCAGAGTTGCAGGTGTGATGTGGGCTGTGCTGTATGTATATCAGAGCTGCAGGTGAGTGATGTGGGCTGTGCTGTATGTATATCAGAGCTGCAGGTGTGATGTGGGCTGTGCTGTATGTATATCAGAGCTGCAGGTGAGTGGTGTGGGCTGTGCTGTATGTGTCTCAGAGCTGCAGGTGAGTGATGTGGGCTGTGCTGTATGTATATCAGAGCTGCAGGTGAGTGGTGTGGGCTGTGCTGTATGTATATCAGAGCTGCAGGTGAGTGATGTGGGCTGTGCTGTATGTATATCAGAGCTGCAGGTGTGATGTGGGCTGTGCTGTATGTATATCAGAGCTGCAGGTGTGATGTGGTCTGTGCTGTATGTATATCAGAGCTGCAGGTGAGTGATGTGGGCTGTGCTGTATGTATATCAGAGCTACAGGTGAGTGGTGTGGGCTGTGCTGTATGTGTCTCAGAGCTGCAGGTGAGTGATGTGGGCTGTGCTGTATGTATATCAGAGCTGCAGGTGAGTGGTGTGGGCTGTGCTGTATGTATATCAGAGCTGCAGGTGAGTGGTGTGGGCTGTGCTCTATGTATATCAGAGCTGCAGGTGAGTGGTGTGGGCTGTGCTGTATGTAACTCAGAGCTGCAGGTGAGTGATGTGGGCTGTGCTGTATGTAACTCAGAGCTGCAGGTGAGTGATGTGGGCTGTGCTGTATGTAACTCAGAGCTGCAGGTGAGTGATGTGGGCTGTGCTGTATGTATATCAGAGCTGCAGGTGAGTGATGTGGGCTGTGCTGTATGTATATCAGACCTGCACGTGTGATGTGGTCTGTGCTGTATGTATATCAGAGCTGCAGGTGAGTGATGTGGGCTGTGCTGTATGTAACTCAGAGCTGCAGGTGAGTGGTGTGGGCTGTGCTGTATGTACGTATATCAGAGCTGCAGGTGAGTGGCGTGGGCTGTGCTGTATGTGTCTCAGAGCTGCAGGTGAGTGATGTGGGCTGTGCTGTATGTATATCAGAGCTGCAGGTGAGTGATGTGGGCTGTGCTGTATGTATATCAGAGCTGCAGGTGAGTGGTGTGGGCTGTGCTGTATGTGTCTCAGAGCTGCAGATGAGTGATGTGGGCTGTGCTGTATGTAAATCAGAGCTGCAGGTGTGTGATGTGGGCTGTGCTGTATGTATATCAGAGCTGCAGGTGTGATGTGGGCTGTGCTGTATGTATATCAGACCTGCACGTGTGATGTGGTCTGTGCTGTATGTATATCAGAGCTGCAGGTGAGTGATGTGGGCTGTGCTGAATGTATATCAGAGCTGCAGGTGAGTGGTGTGGGCTGTGCTGTATGTATATCAGAGCTGCAGGTGAGTGATGTGGGCTGTGCTGTATGTAACTCAGAGCTGCAGGTGAGTGATGTGGGCTGTGCTGTATGTATCTCAGAGCTGCAGGTGAGTGGTGTGGGATGTGCTGTATGTATATCAGAGCTGCAGGTGAGTGGTGTGGGCTGTGCTCTATGTATATCAGAGCTGCAGGTGAGTGGTGTGGGCTGTGCTGTATGTAACTCAGAGCTGCAGGTGAGTGATGTGGGCTGTGCTGTATGTAACTCAGAGCTGCAGGTGAGTGATGTGGGCTGTGCTGTATGTGTCTCAGAGGTGCATGTTAGTGATGTGGGCTGTGCTGTATGTGTCTCAGAGCTGCATGTGTGATGTGGTCTGTGCTGTATGTATATCAGAGCTGCAGGTGAGTGATGTGGGCTGTGCTGTATGTAACTCAGAGCTGCAGGTGAGTGGTGTGGGCTGTGCTGTATGTACGTATATCAGAGCTGTAGGTGAGTGGCGTGGGCTGTGCTGTATGTGTCTCAGAGCTGCAGGTGAGTGATGTGGGCTGTGCTGTATGTAACTCAGAGCTGCAGATGTGTGATGTGGGCTGTGCTGTATGTATATCAGAGCTGCAGGTGAGTGATGTGGGCTGTGCTGTATGTATATCAGAGCTGCAGGTGAGTGGTGTGGGCTGTGCTGTATGTGTCTCAGAGCTGCAGGTGAGTTGTGTGGGCTGTGCTGTATGCATATCAGAGCTGCAGGTGAGTGATGTGTGCTGTGCTGTATGTATCTCAGAGCTGCAGGTGAGTGGTGTGGGCTGTGCTGTATGTATATCAGAGCTGCAGGTGAGTGGTGTGGGCTGTGCTGTATGTACTTATATCAGAGCTGCAGGTGAGTGGCGTGGGCTGTGCTGTATGTGTCTCAGAGCTGCAGATGAATGATGTGGGCTGTGCTGTATGTAACTCAGAGCTGCAGATGTGTGATGTGGGCTGTGCTGTATGTATATCAGAGCTGCAGTTGAGTGGTGTGGGCTGTGCTGTATGTATATCAGAGCTGCAGGTGAGTGGTGTGGGCTGTGCTGTATGTATATCAGAGCTGCAGGTGAGTGATGTGGGCTGTGCTGTATGTATATCAGAGCTGCAGGTGAGTGGTGTGGGCTGTGCTGTATGTATATCAGAGCTGCAGGTGAGTGGTGTGGGCTGTGGTGTATGTATATCAGAGCTGCAGGTGAGTGGTGTGGGCTGTGCTGTATGTATCTCAGAGCTGCAGGTGAGTGATGTGGGCTGTGCTGTATGTAACTCAGAGCTGCAGATGTGTGATGTCGGCTGTGCTGTATGTATATCAGAGCTGCAGGTGAGTGATGTGGGCTGTGCTGTATGTATATCAGAGCTGCAGGTGAGTGGTGTGGGCTGTGCTGTATGCATATCAGAGCTGCAGGTGAGTGGTGTGGGCTGTGCTGTATGTGTATCAGAGCTGCAGGTGAGTGATGTGGGCTGTGCTGTATAAATCTCAGAGCTGCAGGTGAGTGGTGTGGGCTGTGCTGTATGTATCTCAGAGCTGCAGGTGAGTGGCGTGGGATGTGCTATATGTATCTCAGAGCTGCAGGTGAGTGATGTGGTCTGTGCTGTATGTATATCAGAGCTGCAGGTGAGTGGTGTGGGCTGTGCTGTATGTATATCAGAGCTGCAGGTGAGTGATGTGGGCTGTGCTGTATGTGTCTCAGAGCTGCAGGTGAGTGGTGTGGGCTGTGCTGTATGTATATCAGAGCTGCAGGTGAGTGGTGTGGGCTGTGCTGTATGTGTCTCAGAGCTGCAGGTGAGTGATGTGGGCTGTGCTGTATGTATATCAAAGCTGCAGGTGAGTGGTGTGGGCTGTGCTGTATGTATATCAGAGCTGCAGGTGAGTGATGTGGGCTGTGCTGTATGTATATCAGAGCTGCAGGTGAGTGGTGTGGGCTGTGCTGCATGTATATCAGAGCTGCAGGTGAGTGGTGTGGGCTGTGCTGTATGTATATCAGAGCTGCAGGTGAGTGATGTGGGCTGTGCTGTATGTATATCAGAGTTGCAGGTGTGATGTGGGCTGTGCTGTATGTATATCAGAGCTGCAGGTGAGTGATGTGGGCTGTGCTGTATGTATATCAGAGCTGCAGGTGTGATGTGGGCTGTGCTGTATGTATATCAGAGCTGCAGGTGAGTGGTGTGGGCTGTGCTGTATGTGTCTCAGAGCTGCAGGTGAGTGATGTGGGCTGTGCTGTATGTATATCAGAGCTGCAGGTGAGTGGTGTGGGCTGTGCTGTATGTATATCAGAGCTGCAGGTGAGTGATGTGGGCTGTGCTGTATGTATATCAGAGCTGCAGGTGTGATGTGGGCTGTGCTGTATGTATATCAGAGCTGCAGGTGTGATGTGGTCTGTGCTGTATGTATATCAGAGCTGCAGGTGAGTGATGTGGGCTGTGCTGTATGTATATCAGAGCTACAGGTGAGTGGTGTGGGCTGTGCTGTATGTGTCTCAGAGCTGCAGGTGAGTGATGTGGGCTGTGCTGTATGTATATCAGAGCTGCAGGTGAGTGGTGTGGGCTGTGCTGTATGTATATCAGAGCTGCAGGTGAGTGGTGTGGGCTGTGCTCTATGTATATCAGAGCTGCAGGTGAGTGGTGTGGGCTGTGCTGTATGTAACTCAGAGCTGCAGGTGAGTGATGTGGGCTGTGCTGTATGTAACTCAGAGCTGCAGGTGAGTGATGTGGGCTGTGCTGTATGTAACTCAGAGCTGCAGGTGAGTGATGTGGGCTGTGCTGTATGTATATCAGAGCTGCAGGTGAGTGATGTGGGCTGTGCTGTATGTATATCAGACCTGCACGTGTGATGTGGTCTGTGCTGTATGTATATCAGAGCTGCAGGTGAGTGATGTGGGCTGTGCTGTATGTAACTCAGAGCTGCAGGTGAGTGGTGTGGGCTGTGCTGTATGTACGTATATCAGAGCTGCAGGTGAGTGGCGTGGGCTGTGCTGTATGTGTCTCAGAGCTGCAGGTGAGTGATGTGGGCTGTGCTGTATGTATATCAGAGCTGCAGGTGAGTGATGTGGGCTGTGCTGTATGTATATCAGAGCTGCAGGTGAGTGGTGTGGGCTGTGCTGTATGTGTCTCAGAGCTGCAGGTGAGTTGTGTGGGCTGTGCTGTATGCATATCAGAGCTGCAGGTGAGTGATGTGTGCTGTGCTGTATGTATCTCAGAGCTGCAGGTGAGTGGTGTGGGCTGTGCTGTATGTATATCAGAGCTGCAGGTGAGTGGTGTGGGCTGTGCTGTATGTACTTATATCAGAGCTGCAGGTGAGGGGCGTGGGCTGTGCTGTATGTGTCTCAGAGCTGCAGGTGAGTGATGTGGGCTGTGCTGTATGTAACTCAGAGCTGCAGATGTGTGATGTGGGCTGTGCTGTATGTATATCAGAGCTGCAGTTGAGTGGTGTGGGCTGTGCTGTATGTATATCAGAGCTGCAGGTGAGTGGTGTGGGCTGTGCTGTATGTATATCAGAGCTGCAGGTGAGTGATGTGGGCTGTGCTGTATGTATATCAGAGCTGCAGGTGAGTGGTGTGGGCTGTGCTGTATGTATATCAGAGCTGCAGGTGAGTGGTGTGGGCTGTGGTGTATGTATATCAGAGCTGCAGGTGAGTGGTGTGGGCTGTGCTGTATGTATCTCAGAGCTGCAGGTGAGTGATGTGGGCTGTGCTGTATGTAACTCAGAGCTGCAGATGTGTGATGTCGGCTGTGCTGTATGTATATCAGAGCTGCAGGTGAGTGATGTGGGCTGTGCTGTATGTATATCAGAGCTGCAGGTGAGTGGTGTGGGCTGTGCTGTATGCATATCAGAGCTGCAGGTGAGTGGTGTGGGCTGTGCTCTATGTGTCTCAGAGCTGCAGGTGAGTGATGTGGGCTGTGCTGTATGTAACTCAGAGCTGCAGGTGTGTGATGTGGTCTGTGCTGTATGTATATCAGAGCTGCAGATGAGTGATGTGGGCTGTGCTGTATGTATATCAGAGCTGCAGGTGAGTGATGTGGGCTGTGCTGTATGTATATCAGAGCTGCAGGTGTGATGTGGGCTGTGCTGTATGTATATCAGAGCTGCAGGTGTGATGTGGTCTGTGCTGTATGTATATCAGAGCTGCAGGTGAGTGATGTGGGCTGTGCTGTATGTATATCAGAGCTACAGGTGAGTGGTGTGGGCTGTGCTGTATGTGTCTCAGAGCTGCAGGTGAGTGATGTGGGCTGTGCTGTATGTATATCAGAGCTGCAGGTGAGTGGTGTGGGCTGTGCTGTATGTATATCAGAGCTGCAGGTGAGTGGTGTGGGCTGTGCTCTATGTATATCAGAGCTGCAGGTGAGTGGTGTGGGCTGTGCTGTATGTAACTCAGAGCTGCAGGTGAGTGATGTGGGCTGTGCTGTATGTAACTCAGAGCTGCAGGTGAGTGATGTGGGCTGTGCTGTATGTAACTCAGAGCTGCAGGTGAGTGATGTGGGCTGTGCTGTATGTATATCAGAGCTGCAGGTGAGTGATGTGGGCTGTGCTGTATGTATATCAGACCTGCACGTGTGATGTGGTCTGTGCTGTATGTATATCAGAGCTGCAGGTGAGTGATGTGGGCTGTGCTGTATGTAACTCAGAGCTGCAGGTGAGTGGTGTGGGCTGTGCTGTATGTACGTATATCAGAGCTGCAGGTGAGTGGCGTGGGCTGTGCTGTATGTGTCTCAGAGCTGCAGGTGAGTGATGTGGGCTGTGCTGTATGTATATCAGAGCTGCAGGTGAGTGATGTGGGCTGTGCTGTATGTATATCAGAGCTGCAGGTGAGTGGTGTGGGCTGTGCTGTATGTGTCTCAGAGCTGCAGGTGAGTTGTGTGGGCTGTGCTGTATGCATATCAGAGCTGCAGGTGAGTGATGTGTGCTGTGCTGTATGTATCTCAGAGCTGCAGGTGAGTGGTGTGGGCTGTGCTGTATGTATATCAGAGCTGCAGGTGAGTGGTGTGGGCTGTGCTGTATGTACTTATATCAGAGCTGCAGGTGAGGGGCGTGGGCTGTGCTGTATGTGTCTCAGAGCTGCAGGTGAGTGATGTGGGCTGTGCTGTATGTAACTCAGAGCTGCAGATGTGTGATGTGGGCTGTGCTGTATGTATATCAGAGCTGCAGTTGAGTGGTGTGGGCTGTGCTGTATGTATATCAGAGCTGCAGGTGAGTGGTGTGGGCTGTGCTGTATGTATATCAGAGCTGCAGGTGAGTGATGTGGGCTGTGCTGTATGTATATCAGAGCTGCAGGTGAGTGGTGTGGGCTGTGCTGTATGTATATCAGAGCTGCAGGTGAGTGGTGTGGGCTGTGGTGTATGTATATCAGAGCTGCAGGTGAGTGGTGTGGGCTGTGCTGTATGTATCTCAGAGCTGCAGGTGAGTGATGTGGGCTGTGCTGTATGTAACTCAGAGCTGCAGATGTGTGATGTCGGCTGTGCTGTATGTATATCAGAGCTGCAGGTGAGTGATGTGGGCTGTGCTGTATGTATATCAGAGCTGCAGGTGAGTGGTGTGGGCTGTGCTGTATGCATATCAGAGCTGCAGGTGAGTGGTGTGGGCTGTGCTCTATGTGTCTCAGAGCTGCAGGTGAGTGATGTGGGCTGTGCTGTATGTAACTCAGAGCTGCAGGTGTGTGATGTGGTCTGTGCTGTATGTATATCAGAGCTGCAGATGAGTGATGTGGGCTGTGCTGTATGTATATCAGAGCTGCAGGTGTGATGTGGGCTGTGCTGTATGTAACTCAGAGCTGCAGGTGAGTGGTGTGGGCTGTGCTGTATGTGTCTCAGAGCTGCAGGTGAGTGATGTGGGCTGTGCTGTATGTATATCAGAGCTGCAGGTGTGATGTGGGCTGTGCTGTATGTATATCAGAGCTGCAGGTGAGTGGTGTGGGCTGTGCTGTATGTATATCAGAGCTGCAGGTGTGATGTGGGCTGTGCTGTATGTATATCAGAGCTGCAGCTGAGTGGTGTGGGCTGTGCTGTATGTATATCAGAGCTGCAGGTGAGTGGTGTGGGCTGTGCTGTATGTGTCTCAGAGCTGCAGGTGAGTGATGTGGGCTGTGCTGTATGTATATCAGAGCTGCAGGTCAGTGATGTGGTCTGTGCTGTATGTATATCAGAGCTGCAGATGAGTGATGTGGGCTGTGCTGTATGTATATCAGAGCTGCAGGTGTGATGTGGGCTGTGCTGTATGTAACTCAGAGCTGCAGGTGAGTGGTGTGGGCTGTGCTGTATGTGTCTCAGAGCTGCAGGTGAGTGATGTGGGCTGTGCTGTATGTATCTCAGAGCTGCAGGTGAGTGGTGTGGGATGTGCTGTATGTATATCAGAGCTGCAGGTGAGTGGTGTGGGCTGTGCTCTATGTATATCAGAGCTGCAGGTGAGTGGTGTGGGCTGTGCTGTATGTAACTCAGAGCTGCAGGTGAGTGATGTGGGCTGTGCTGTATGTAACTCAGAGCTGCAGGTGAGTGATGTGGGCTGTGCTGTATGTGTCTCAGAGGTGCATGTTAGTGATGTGGGCTGTGCTGTATGTGTCTCAGAGCTGCATGTGTGATGTGGTCTGTGCTGTATGTATATCAGAGCTGCAGGTGAGTGATGTGGGCTGTGCTGTATGTAACTCAGAGCTGCAGGTGAGTGGTGTGGGCTGTGCTGTATGTACGTATATCAGAGCTGCAGGTGAGTGATGTGGGCTGTGCTGTATGTGTCTCAGAGCTGCAGGTGAGTGGTGTGGGCTGTGCTGCATGTATATCAGAGCTGCAGGTGAGTGGTGTGGGCTGTGCTGTATGTATATCAGAGCTGCAGGTGAGTGATGTGGGCTGTGCTGTATGTATATCAGAGTTGCAGGTGTGATGTGGGCTGTGCTGTATGTATATCAGAGCTGCAGGTGAGTGATGTGGGCTGTGCTGTATGTATATCAGAGCTGCAGGTGTGATGTGGGCTGTGCTGTATGTATATCAGAGCTGCAGGTGTGATGTGGGCTGTGCTGTATGTATATCAGAGCTGCAGGTGAGTGGTGTGGGCTGTGCTGTATGTGTCTCAGAGCTGCAGGTGAGTGATGTGGGCTGTGCTGTATGTATATCAGAGCTGCAGGTGAGTGGTGTGGGCTGTGCTGTATGTATATCAGAGCTGCAGGTGAGTGATGTGGGCTGTGCTGTATGTATATCAGAGCTGCAGGTGTGATGTGGGCTGTGCTGTATGTATATCAGAGCTGCAGGTGTGATGTGGTCTGTGCTGTATGTATATCAGAGCTGCAGGTGAGTGATGTGGGCTGTGCTGTATGTATATCAGAGCTACAGGTGAGTGGTGTGGGCTGTGCTGTATGTGTCTCAGAGCTGCAGGTGAGTGATGTGGGCTGTGCTGTATGTATATCAGAGCTGCAGGTGAGTGGTGTGGGCTGTGCTGTATGTATATCAGAGCTGCAGGTGAGTGGTGTGGGCTGTGCTCTATGTATATCAGAGCTGCAGGTGAGTGGTGTGGGCTGTGCTGTATGTAACTCAGAGCTGCAGGTGAGTGATGTGGGCTGTGCTGTATGTAACTCAGAGCTGCAGGTGAGTGATGTGGGCTGTGCTGTATGTAACTCAGAGCTGCAGGTGAGTGATGTGGGCTGTGCTGTATGTATATCAGAGCTGCAGGTGAGTGATGTGGGCTGTGCTGTATGTATATCAGACCTGCACGTGTGATGTGGTCTGTGCTGTATGTATATCAGAGCTGCAGGTGAGTGATGTGGGCTGTGCTGTATGTAACTCAGAGCTGCAGGTGAGTGGTGTGGGCTGTGCTGTATGTACGTATATCAGAGCTGCAGGTGAGTGGCGTGGGCTGTGCTGTATGTGTCTCAGAGCTGCAGGTGAGTGATGTGGGCTGTGCTGTATGTATATCAGAGCTGCAGGTGAGTGATGTGGGCTGTGCTGTATGTATATCAGAGCTGCAGGTGAGTGGTGTGGGCTGTGCTGTATGTGTCTCAGAGCTGCATGTGTGATGTGGTCTGTGCTGTATGTATATCAGAGCTGCAGGTGAGTGATGTGGGCTGTGCTGTATGTAACTCAGAGCTGCAGGTGAGTGGTGTGGGCTGTGCTGTATGTACGTATATCAGAGCTGTAGGTGAGTGGCGTGGGCTGTGCTGTATGTGTCTCAGAGCTGCAGGTGAGTGATGTGGGCTGTGCTGTATGTAACTCAGAGCTGCAGATGTGTGATGTGGGCTGTGCTGTATGTATATCAGAGCTGCAGGTGAGTGATGTGGGCTGTGCTGTATGTATATCAGAGCTGCAGGTGAGTGGTGTGGGCTGTGCTGTATGTGTCTCAGAGCTGCAGGTGAGTTGTGTGGGCTGTGCTGTATGCATATCAGAGCTGCAGGTGAGTGATGTGTGCTGTGCTGTATGTATCTCAGAGCTGCAGGTGAGTGGTGTGGGCTGTGCTGTATGTATATCAGAGCTGCAGGTGAGTGGTGTGGGCTGTGCTGTATGTACTTATATCAGAGCTGCAGGTGAGTGGCGTGGGCTGTGCTGTATGTGTCTCAGAGCTGCAGATGAGTGATGTGGGCTGTGCTGTATGTAACTCAGAGCTGCAGATGTGTGATGTGGGCTGTGCTGTATGTATATCAGAGCTGCAGTTGAGTGGTGTGGGCTGTGCTGTATGTATATCAGAGCTGCAGGTGAGTGGTGTGGGCTGTGCTGTATGTATATCAGAGCTGCAGGTGAGTGATGTGGGCTGTGCTGTATGTATATCAGAGCTGCAGGTGAGTGGTGTGGGCTGTGCTGTATGTATATCAGAGCTGCAGGTGAGTGGTGTGGGCTGTGGTGTATGTATATCAGAGCTGCAGGTGAGTGGTGTGGGCTGTGCTGTATGTATCTCAGAGCTGCAGGTGAGTGATGTGGGCTGTGCTGTATGTAACTCAGAGCTGCAGATGTGTGATGTCGGCTGTGCTGTATGTATATCAGAGCTGCAGGTGAGTGATGTGGGCTGTGCTGTATGTATATCAGAGCTGCAGGTGAGTGGTGTGGGCTGTGCTGTATGCATATCAGAGCTGCAGGTGAGTGGTGTGGGCTGTGCTGTATGTGTATCAGAGCTGCAGGTGAGTGATGTGGGCTGTGCTGTATAAATCTCAGAGCTGCAGGTGAGTGGTGTGGGCTGTGCTGTATGTATCTCAGAGCTGCAGGTGAGTGGCGTGGGATGTGCTGTATGTATCTCAGAGCTGCAGGTGAGTGATGTGGTCTGTGCTGTATGTATATCAGAGCTGCAGGTGAGTGGTGTGGGCTGTGCTGTATGTATATCAGAGCTGCAGGTGAGTGATGTGGGCTGTGCTGTATGTGTCTCAGAGCTGCAGGTGAGTGGTGTGGGCTGTGCTGTATGTATATCAGAGCTGCAGGTGAGTGGTGTGGGCTGTGCTGTATGTGTCTCAGAGCTGCAGGTGAGTGATGTGGGCTGTGCTGTATGTATATCAGAGCTGCAGGTGAGTGGTGTGGGCTGTGCTGTATGTATATCAGAGCTGCAGGTGAGTGATGTGGGCTGTGCTGTATGTATATCAGAGCTGCAGGTGAGTGGTGTGGGCTGTGCTGCATGTATATCAGAGCTGCAGGTGAGTGGTGTGGGCTTTGCTGTATGTATATCAGAGCTGCAGGTGAGTGATGTGGGCTGTGCTGTATGTATATCAGAGTTGCAGGTGTGATGTGGGCTGTGCTGTATGTATATCAGAGCTGCAGGTGAGTGATGTGGGCTGTGCTGTATGTATATCAGAGCTGCAGGTGTGATGTGGGCTGTGCTGTATGTATATCAGAGCTGCAGGTGAGTGGTGTGGGCTGTGCTGTATGTGTCTCAGAGCTGCAGGTGAGTGATGTGGGCTGTGCTGTATGTATATCAGAGCTGCAGGTGAGTGGTGTGGGCTGTGCTGTATGTATATCAGAGCTGCAGGTGAGTGATGTGGGCTGTGCTGTATGTATATCAGAGCTGCAGGTGTGATGTGGGCTGTGCTGTATGTATATCAGAGCTGCAGGTGTGATGTGGTCTGTGCTGTATGTATATCAGAGCTGCAGGTGAGTGATGTGGGCTGTGCTGTATGTATATCAGAGCTACAGGTGAGTGGTGTGGGCTGTGCTGTATGTGTCTCAGAGCTGCAGGTGAGTGATGTGGGCTGTGCTGTATGTATATCAGAGCTGCAGGTGAGTGGTGTGGGCTGTGCTGTATGTATATCAGAGCTGCAGGTGAGTGGTGTGGGCTGTGCTCTATGTATATCAGAGCTGCAGGTGAGTGGTGTGGGCTGTGCTGTATGTAACTCAGAGCTGCAGGTGAGTGATGTGGGCTGTGCTGTATGTAACTCAGAGCTGCAGGTGAGTGATGTGGGCTGTGCTGTATGTAACTCAGAGCTGCAGGTGAGTGATGTGGGCTGTGCTGTATGTATATCAGAGCTGCAGGTGAGTGATGTGGGCTGTGCTGTATGTATATCAGACCTGCACGTGTGATGTGGTCTGTGCTGTATGTATATCAGAGCTGCAGGTGAGTGATGTGGGCTGTGCTGTATGTAACTCAGAGCTGCAGGTGAGTGGTGTGGGCTGTGCTGTATGTACGTATATCAGAGCTGCAGGTGAGTGGCGTGGGCTGTGCTGTATGTGTCTCAGAGCTGCAGGTGAGTGATGTGGGCTGTGCTGTATGTATATCAGAGCTGCAGGTGAGTGATGTGGGCTGTGCTGTATGTATATCAGAGCTGCAGGTGAGTGGTGTGGGCTGTGCTGTATGTGTCTCAGAGCTGCAGATGAGTGATGTGGGCTGTGCTGTATGTAAATCAGAGCTGCAGGTGTGTGATGTGGGCTGTGCTGTATGTATATCAGAGCTGCAGGTGTGATGTGGGCTGTGCTGTATGTATATCAGACCTGCACGTGTGATGTGGTCTGTGCTGTATGTATATCAGAGCTGCAGGTGAGTGATGTGGGCTGTGCTGAATGTATATCAGAGCTGCAGGTGAGTGGTGTGGGCTGTGCTGTATGTATATCAGAGCTGCAGGTGAGTGATGTGGGCTGTGCTGTATGTAACTCAGAGCTGCAGGTGAGTGATGTGGGCTGTGCTGTATGTATCTCAGAGCTGCAGGTGAGTGGTGTGGGATGTGCTGTATGTATATCAGAGCTGCAGGTGAGTGGTGTGGGCTGTGCTCTATGTATATCAGAGCTGCAGGTGAGTGGTGTGGGCTGTGCTGTATGTAACTCAGAGCTGCAGGTGAGTGATGTGGGCTGTGCTGTATGTAACTCAGAGCTGCAGGTGAGTGATGTGGGCTGTGCTGTATGTGTCTCAGAGGTGCATGTTAGTGATGTGGGCTGTGCTGTATGTGTCTCAGAGCTGCATGTGTGATGTGGTCTGTGCTGTATGTATATCAGAGCTGCAGGTGAGTGATGTGGGCTGTGCTGTATGTAACTCAGAGCTGCAGGTGAGTGGTGTGGGCTGTGCTGTATGTACGTATATCAGAGCTGTAGGTGAGTGGCGTGGGCTGTGCTGTATGTGTCTCAGAGCTGCAGGTGAGTGATGTGGGCTGTGCTGTATGTAACTCAGAGCTGCAGATGTGTGATGTGGGCTGTGCTGTATGTATATCAGAGCTGCAGGTGAGTGATGTGGGCTGTGCTGTATGTATATCAGAGCTGCAGGTGAGTGGTGTGGGCTGTGCTGTATGTGTCTCAGAGCTGCAGGTGAGTTGTGTGGGCTGTGCTGTATGCATATCAGAGCTGCAGGTGAGTGATGTGTGCTGTGCTGTATGTATCTCAGAGCTGCAGGTGAGTGGTGTGGGCTGTGCTGTATGTATATCAGAGCTGCAGGTGAGTGGTGTGGGCTGTGCTGTATGTACTTATATCAGAGCTGCAGGTGAGTGGCGTGGGCTGTGCTGTATGTGTCTCAGAGCTGCAGATGAATGATGTGGGCTGTGCTGTATGTAACTCAGAGCTGCAGATGTGTGATGTGGGCTGTGCTGTATGTATATCAGAGCTGCAGTTGAGTGGTGTGGGCTGTGCTGTATGTATATCAGAGCTGCAGGTGAGTGGTGTGGGCTGTGCTGTATGTATATCAGAGCTGCAGGTGAGTGATGTGGGCTGTGCTGTATGTATATCAGAGCTGCAGGTGAGTGGTGTGGGCTGTGCTGTATGTATATCAGAGCTGCAGGTGAGTGGTGTGGGCTGTGGTGTATGTATATCAGAGCTGCAGGTGAGTGGTGTGGGCTGTGCTGTATGTATCTCAGAGCTGCAGGTGAGTGATGTGGGCTGTGCTGTATGTAACTCAGAGCTGCAGATGTGTGATGTCGGCTGTGCTGTATGTATATCAGAGCTGCAGGTGAGTGATGTGGGCTGTGCTGTATGTATATCAGAGCTGCAGGTGAGTGGTGTGGGCTGTGCTGTATGCATATCAGAGCTGCAGGTGAGTGGTGTGGGCTGTGCTGTATGTGTATCAGAGCTGCAGGTGAGTGATGTGGGCTGTGCTGTATAAATCTCAGAGCTGCAGGTGAGTGGTGTGGGCTGTGCTGTATGTATCTCAGAGCTGCAGGTGAGTGGCGTGGGATGTGCTATATGTATCTCAGAGCTGCAGGTGAGTGATGTGGTCTGTGCTGTATGTATATCAGAGCTGCAGGTGAGTGGTGTGGGCTGTGCTGTATGTATATCAGAGCTGCAGGTGAGTGATGTGGGCTGTGCTGTATGTGTCTCAGAGCTGCAGGTGAGTGGTGTGGGCTGTGCTGTATGTATATCAGAGCTGCAGGTGAGTGGTGTGGGCTGTGCTGTATGTGTCTCAGAGCTGCAGGTGAGTGATGTGGGCTGTGCTGTATGTATATCAAAGCTGCAGGTGAGTGGTGTGGGCTGTGCTGTATGTATATCAGAGCTGCAGGTGAGTGATGTGGGCTGTGCTGTATGTATATCAGAGCTGCAGGTGAGTGGTGTGGGCTGTGCTGCATGTATATCAGAGCTGCAGGTGAGTGGTGTGGGCTGTGCTGTATGTATATCAGAGCTGCAGGTGAGTGATGTGGGCTGTGCTGTATGTATATCAGAGTTGCAGGTGTGATGTGGGCTGTGCTGTATGTATATCAGAGCTGCAGGTGAGTGATGTGGGCTGTGCTGTATGTATATCAGAGCTGCAGGTGTGATGTGGGCTGTGCTGTATGTATATCAGAGCTGCAGGTGAGTGGTGTGGGCTGTGCTGTATGTGTCTCAGAGCTGCAGGTGAGTGATGTGGGCTGTGCTGTATGTATATCAGAGCTGCAGGTGAGTGGTGTGGGCTGTGCTGTATGTATATCAGAGCTGCAGGTGAGTGATGTGGGCTGTGCTGTATGTATATCAGAGCTGCAGGTGTGATGTGGGCTGTGCTGTATGTATATCAGAGCTGCAGGTGTGATGTGGTCTGTGCTGTATGTATATCAGAGCTGCAGGTGAGTGATGTGGGCTGTGCTGTATGTATATCAGAGCTACAGGTGAGTGGTGTGGGCTGTGCTGTATGTGTCTCAGAGCTGCAGGTGAGTGATGTGGGCTGTGCTGTATGTATATCAGAGCTGCAGGTGAGTGGTGTGGGCTGTGCTGTATGTATATCAGAGCTGCAGGTGAGTGGTGTGGGCTGTGCTCTATGTATATCAGAGCTGCAGGTGAGTGGTGTGGGCTGTGCTGTATGTAACTCAGAGCTGCAGGTGAGTGATGTGGGCTGTGCTGTATGTAACTCAGAGCTGCAGGTGAGTGATGTGGGCTGTGCTGTATGTAACTCAGAGCTGCAGGTGAGTGATGTGGGCTGTGCTGTATGTATATCAGAGCTGCAGGTGAGTGATGTGGGCTGTGCTGTATGTATATCAGACCTGCACGTGTGATGTGGTCTGTGCTGTATGTATATCAGAGCTGCAGGTGAGTGATGTGGGCTGTGCTGTATGTAACTCAGAGCTGCAGGTGAGTGGTGTGGGCTGTGCTGTATGTACGTATATCAGAGCTGCAGGTGAGTGGCGTGGGCTGTGCTGTATGTGTCTCAGAGCTGCAGGTGAGTGATGTGGGCTGTGCTGTATGTATATCAGAGCTGCAGGTGAGTGATGTGGGCTGTGCTGTATGTATATCAGAGCTGCAGGTGAGTGGTGTGGGCTGTGCTGTATGTGTCTCAGAGCTGCAGGTGAGTTGTGTGGGCTGTGCTGTATGCATATCAGAGCTGCAGGTGAGTGATGTGTGCTGTGCTGTATGTATCTCAGAGCTGCAGGTGAGTGGTGTGGGCTGTGCTGTATGTATATCAGAGCTGCAGGTGAGTGGTGTGGGCTGTGCTGTATGTACTTATATCAGAGCTGCAGGTGAGGGGCGTGGGCTGTGCTGTATGTGTCTCAGAGCTGCAGGTGAGTGATGTGGGCTGTGCTGTATGTAACTCAGAGCTGCAGATGTGTGATGTGGGCTGTGCTGTATGTATATCAGAGCTGCAGTTGAGTGGTGTGGGCTGTGCTGTATGTATATCAGAGCTGCAGGTGAGTGGTGTGGGCTGTGCTGTATGTATATCAGAGCTGCAGGTGAGTGATGTGGGCTGTGCTGTATGTATATCAGAGCTGCAGGTGAGTGGTGTGGGCTGTGCTGTATGTATATCAGAGCTGCAGGTGAGTGGTGTGGGCTGTGGTGTATGTATATCAGAGCTGCAGGTGAGTGGTGTGGGCTGTGCTGTATGTATCTCAGAGCTGCAGGTGAGTGATGTGGGCTGTGCTGTATGTAACTCAGAGCTGCAGATGTGTGATGTCGGCTGTGCTGTATGTATATCAGAGCTGCAGGTGAGTGATGTGGGCTGTGCTGTATGTATATCAGAGCTGCAGGTGAGTGGTGTGGGCTGTGCTGTATGCATATCAGAGCTGCAGGTGAGTGGTGTGGGCTGTGCTCTATGTGTCTCAGAGCTGCAGGTGAGTGATGTGGGCTGTGCTGTATGTAACTCAGAGCTGCAGGTGTGTGATGTGGTCTGTGCTGTATGTATATCAGAGCTGCAGATGAGTGATGTGGGCTGTGCTGTATGTATATCAGAGCTGCAGGTGTGATGTGGGCTGTGCTGTATGTAACTCAGAGCTGCAGGTGAGTGGTGTGGGCTGTGCTGTATGTGTCTCAGAGCTGCAGGTGAGTGATGTGGGCTGTGCTGTATGTATATCAGAGCTGCAGGTGTGATGTGGGCTGTGCTGTATGTATATCAGAGCTGCAGGTGAGTGGTGTGGGCTGTGCTGTATGTATATCAGAGCTGCAGGTGTGATGTGGGCTGTGCTGTATGTATATCAGAGCTGCAGCTGAGTGGTGTGGGCTGTGCTGTATGTATATCAGAGCTGCAGGTGAGTGGTGTGGGCTGTGCTGTATGTGTCTCAGAGCTGCAGGTGAGTGATGTGGGCTGTGCTGTATGTATATCAGAGCTGCAGGTCAGTGATGTGGTCTGTGCTGTATGTATATCAGAGCTGCAGATGAGTGATGTGGGCTGTGCTGTATGTATATCAGAGCTGCAGGTGTGATGTGGGCTGTGCTGTATGTAACTCAGAGCTGCAGGTGAGTGGTGTGGGCTGTGCTGTATGTGTCTCAGAGCTGCAGGTGAGTGATGTGGGCTGTGCTGTATGTATCTCAGAGCTGCAGGTGAGTGGTGTGGGATGTGCTGTATGTATATCAGAGCTGCAGGTGAGTGGTGTGGGCTGTGCTCTATGTATATCAGAGCTGCAGGTGAGTGGTGTGGGCTGTGCTGTATGTAACTCAGAGCTGCAGGTGAGTGATGTGGGCTGTGCTGTATGTAACTCAGAGCTGCAGGTGAGTGATGTGGGCTGTGCTGTATGTGTCTCAGAGGTGCATGTTAGTGATGTGGGCTGTGCTGTATGTGTCTCAGAGCTGCATGTGTGATGTGGTCTGTGCTGTATGTATATCAGAGCTGCAGGTGAGTGATGTGGGCTGTGCTGTATGTAACTCAGAGCTGCAGGTGAGTGGTGTGGGCTGTGCTGTATGTACGTATATCAGAGCTGTAGGTGAGTGGCGTGGGCTGTGCTGTATGTGTCTCAGAGCTGCAGGTGAGTGATGTGGGCTGTGCTGTATGTAACTCAGAGCTGCAGATGTGTGATGTGGGCTGTGCTGTATGTATATCAGAGCTGCAGGTGAGTGATGTGGGCTGTGCTGTATGTATATCAGAGCTGCAGGTGAGTGGTGTGGGCTGTGCTGTATGTGTCTCAGAGCTGCAGGTGAGTTGTGTGGGCTGTGCTGTATGCATATCAGAGCTGCAGGTGAGTGATGTGTGCTGTGCTGTATGTATCTCAGAGCTGCAGGTGAGTGGTGTGGGCTGTGCTGTATGTATATCAGAGCTGCAGATGAGTGGTGTGGGCTGTGCTGTATGTACTTATATCAGAGCTGCAGGTGAGTGGCGTGGGCTGTGCTGTATGTGTCTCAGAGCTGCAGATGAGTGATGTGGGCTGTGCTGTATGTAACTCAGAGCTGCAGATGTGTGATGTGGGCTGTGCTGTATGTATATCAGAGCTGCAGTTGAGTGGTGTGGGCTGTGCTGTATGTATATCAGAGCTGCAGGTGAGTGGTGTGGGCTGTGCTGTATGTATATCAGAGCTGCAGGTGAGTGATGTGGGCTGTGCTGTATGTATATCAGAGCTGCAGGTGAGTGGTGTGGGCTGTGCTGTATGTATATCAGAGCTGCAGGTGAGTGGTGTGGGCTGTGGTGTATGTATATCAGAGCTGCAGGTGAGTGGTGTGGGCTGTGCTGTATGTATCTCAGAGCTGCAGGTGAGTGATGTGGGCTGTGCTGTATGTAACTCAGAGCTGCAGATGTGTGATGTCGGCTGTGCTGTATGTATATCAGAGCTGCAGGTGAGTGATGTGGGCTGTGCTGTATGTATATCAGAGCTGCAGGTGAGTGGTGTGGGCTGTGCTGTATGCATATCAGAGCTGCAGGTGAGTGGTGTGGGCTGTGCTGTATGTGTATCAGAGCTGCAGGTGAGTGATGTGGGCTGTGCTGTATAAATCTCAGAGCTGCAGGTGAGTGGTGTGGGCTGTGCTGTATGTATCTCAGAGCTGCAGGTGAGTGGCGTGGGATGTGCTGTATGTATCTCAGAGCTGCAGGTGAGTGATGTGGTCTGTGCTGTATGTATATCAGAGCTGCAGGTGAGTGGTGTGGGCTGTGCTGTATGTATATCAGAGCTGCAGGTGAGTGATGTGGGCTGTGCTGTATGTGTCTCAGAGCTGCAGGTGAGTGGTGTGGGCTGTGCTGTATGTATATCAGAGCTGCAGGTGAGTGGTGTGGGCTGTGCTGTATGTGTCTCAGAGCTGCAGGTGAGTGATGTGGGCTGTGCTGTATGTATATCAGAGCTGCAGGTGAGTGGTGTGGGCTGTGCTGTATGTATATCAGAGCTGCAGGTGAGTGATGTGGGCTGTGCTGTATGTATATCAGAGCTGCAGGTGAGTGGTGTGGGCTGTGCTGCATGTATATCAGAGCTGCAGGTGAGTGGTGTGGGCTGTGCTGTATGTATATCAGAGCTGCAGGTGAGTGATGTGGGCTGTGCTGTATGTATATCAGAGTTGCAGGTGTGATGTGGGCTGTGCTGTATGTATATCAGAGCTGCAGGTGAGTGATGTGGGCTGTGCTGTATGTATATCAGAGCTGCAGGTGTGATGTGGGCTGTGCTGTATGTATATCAGAGCTGCAGGTGAGTGGTGTGGGCTGTGCTGTATGTGTCTCAGAGCTGCAGGTGAGTGATGTGGGCTGTGCTGTATGTATATCAGAGCTGCAGGTGAGTGGTGTGGGCTGTGCTGTATGTATATCAGAGCTGCAGGTGAGTGATGTGGGCTGTGCTGTATGTATATCAGAGCTGCAGGTGTGATGTGGGCTGTGCTGTATGTATATCAGAGCTGCAGGTGTGATGTGGTCTGTGCTGTATGTATATCAGAGCTGCAGGTGAGTGATGTGGGCTGTGCTGTATGTATATCAGAGCTACAGGTGAGTGGTGTGGGCTGTGCTGTATGTGTCTCAGAGCTGCAGGTGAGTGATGTGGGCTGTGCTGTATGTATATCAGAGCTGCAGGTGAGTGGTGTGGGCTGTGCTGTATGTATATCAGAGCTGCAGGTGAGTGGTGTGGGCTGTGCTCTATGTATATCAGAGCTGCAGGTGAGTGGTGTGGGCTGTGCTGTATGTAACTCAGAGCTGCAGGTGAGTGATGTGGGCTGTGCTGTATGTAACTCAGAGCTGCAGGTGAGTGATGTGGGCTGTGCTGTATGTAACTCAGAGCTGCAGGTGAGTGATGTGGGCTGTGCTGTATGTATATCAGAGCTGCAGGTGAGTGATGTGGGCTGTGCTGTATGTATATCAGACCTGCACGTGTGATGTGGTCTGTGCTGTATGTATATCAGAGCTGCAGGTGAGTGATGTGGGCTGTGCTGTATGTAACTCAGAGCTGCAGGTGAGTGGTGTGGGCTGTGCTGTATGTACGTATATCAGAGCTGCAGGTGAGTGGCGTGGGCTGTGCTGTATGTGTCTCAGAGCTGCAGGTGAGTGATGTGGGCTGTGCTGTATGTATATCAGAGCTGCAGGTGAGTGATGTGGGCTGTGCTGTATGTATATCAGAGCTGCAGGTGAGTGGTGTGGGCTGTGCTGTATGTGTCTCAGAGCTGCATGTGTGATGTGGTCTGTGCTGTATGTATATCAGAGCTGCAGGTGAGTGATGTGGGCTGTGCTGTATGTAACTCAGAGCTGCAGGTGAGTGGTGTGGGCTGTGCTGTATGTACGTATATCAGAGCTGTAGGTGAGTGGCGTGGGCTGTGCTGTATGTGTCTCAGAGCTGCAGGTGAGTGATGTGGGCTGTGCTGTATGTAACTCAGAGCTGCAGATGTGTGATGTGGGCTGTGCTGTATGTATATCAGAGCTGCAGGTGAGTGATGTGGGCTGTGCTGTATGTATATCAGAGCTGCAGGTGAGTGGTGTGGGCTGTGCTGTATGTGTCTCAGAGCTGCAGGTGAGTTGTGTGGGCTGTGCTGTATGCATATCAGAGCTGCAGGTGAGTGATGTGTGCTGTGCTGTATGTATCTCAGAGCTGCAGGTGAGTGGTGTGGGCTGTGCTGTATGTATATCAGAGCTGCAGGTGAGTGGTGTGGGCTGTGCTGTATGTACTTATATCAGAGCTGCAGGTGAGTGGCGTGGGCTGTGCTGTATGTGTCTCAGAGCTGCAGATGAGTGATGTGGGCTGTGCTGTATGTAACTCAGAGCTGCAGATGTGTGATGTGGGCTGTGCTGTATGTATATCAGAGCTGCAGTTGAGTGGTGTGGGCTGTGCTGTATGTATATCAGAGCTGCAGGTGAGTGGTGTGGGCTGTGCTGTATGTATATCAGAGCTGCAGGTGAGTGATGTGGGCTGTGCTGTATGTATATCAGAGCTGCAGGTGAGTGGTGTGGGCTGTGCTGTATGTATATCAGAGCTGCAGGTGAGTGGTGTGGGCTGTGGTGTATGTATATCAGAGCTGCAGGTGAGTGGTGTGGGCTGTGCTGTATGTATCTCAGAGCTGCAGGTGAGTGATGTGGGCTGTGCTGTATGTAACTCAGTGCTGCAGATGTGTGATGTCGGCTGTGCTGTATGTATATCAGAGCTGCAGGTGAGTGATGTGGGCTGTGCTGTATGTATATCAGAGCTGCAGGTGAGTGGTGTGGGCTGTGCTGTATGCATATCAGAGCTGCAGGTGAGTGGTGTGGGCTGTGCTGTATGTGTATCAGAGCTGCAGGTGAGTGATGTGGGCTGTGCTGTATAAATCTCAGAGCTGCAGGTGAGTGGTGTGGGCTGTGCTGTATGTATCTCAGAGCTGCAGGTGAGTGGCGTGGGATGTGCTGTATGTATCTCAGAGCTGCAGGTGAGTGATGTGGTCTGTGCTGTATGTATATCAGAGCTGCAGGTGAGTGGTGTGGGCTGTGCTGTATGTATATCAGAGCTGCAGGTGAGTGATGTGGGCTGTGCTGTATGTGTCTCAGAGCTGCAGGTGAGTGGTGTGGGCTGTGCTGTATGTATATCAGAGCTGCAGGTGAGTGGTGTGGGCTGTGCTGTATGTGTCTCAGAGCTGCAGGTGAGTGATGTGGGCTGTGCTGTATGTATATCAGAGCTGCAGGTGAGTGGTGTGGGCTGTGCTGTATGTATATCAGAGCTGCAGGTGAGTGATGTGGGCTGTGCTGTATGTATATCAGAGCTGCAGGTGAGTGGTGTGGGCTGTGCTGCATGTATATCAGAGCTGCAGGTGAGTGGTGTGGGCTTTGCTGTATGTATATCAGAGCTGCAGGTGAGTGATGTGGGCTGTGCTGTATGTATATCAGAGTTGCAGGTGTGATGTGGGCTGTGCTGTATGTATATCAGAGCTGCAGGTGAGTGATGTGGGCTGTGCTGTATGTATATCAGAGCTGCAGGTGTGATGTGGGCTGTGCTGTATGTATATCAGAGCTGCAGGTGAGTGGTGTGGGCTGTGCTGTATGTGTCTCAGAGCTGCAGGTGAGTGATGTGGGCTGTGCTGTATGTATATCAGAGCTGCAGGTGAGTGGTGTGGGCTGTGCTGTATGTATATCAGAGCTGCAGGTGAGTGATGTGGGCTGTGCTGTATGTATATCAGAGCTGCAGGTGTGATGTGGGCTGTGCTGTATGTATATCAGAGCTGCAGGTGTGATGTGGTCTGTGCTGTATGTATATCAGAGCTGCAGGTGAGTGATGTGGGCTGTGCTGTATGTATATCAGAGCTACAGGTGAGTGGTGTGGGCTGTGCTGTATGTGTCTCAGAGCTGCAGGTGAGTGATGTGGGCTGTGCTGTATGTATATCAGAGCTGCAGGTGAGTGGTGTGGGCTGTGCTGTATGTATATCAGAGCTGCAGGTGAGTGGTGTGGGCTGTGCTCTATGTATATCAGAGCTGCAGGTGAGTGGTGTGGGCTGTGCTGTATGTAACTCAGAGCTGCAGGTGAGTGATGTGGGCTGTGCTGTATGTAACTCAGAGCTGCAGGTGAGTGATGTGGGCTGTGCTGTATGTAACTCAGAGCTGCAGGTGAGTGATGTGGGCTGTGCTGTATGTATATCAGAGCTGCAGGTGAGTGATGTGGGCTGTGCTGTATGTATATCAGACCTGCACGTGTGATGTGGTCTGTGCTGTATGTATATCAGAGCTGCAGGTGAGTGATGTGGGCTGTGCTGTATGTAACTCAGAGCTGCAGGTGAGTGGTGTGGGCTGTGCTGTATGTACGTATATCAGAGCTGCAGGTGAGTGGCGTGGGCTGTGCTGTATGTGTCTCAGAGCTGCAGGTGAGTGATGTGGGCTGTGCTGTATGTATATCAGAGCTGCAGGTGAGTGATGTGGGCTGTGCTGTATGTATATCAGAGCTGCAGGTGAGTGGTGTGGGCTGTGCTGTATGTGTCTCAGAGCTGCAGATGAGTGATGTGGGCTGTGCTGTATGTAAATCAGAGCTGCAGGTGTGTGATGTGGGCTGTGCTGTATGTATATCAGAGCTGCAGGTGTGATGTGGGCTGTGCTGTATGTATATCAGACCTGCACGTGTGATGTGGTCTGTGCTGTATGTATATCAGAGCTGCAGGTGAGTGATGTGGGCTGTGCTGAATGTATATCAGAGCTGCAGGTGAGTGGTGTGGGCTGTGCTGTATGTATATCAGAGCTGCAGGTGAGTGATGTGGGCTGTGCTGTATGTAACTCAGAGCTGCAGGTGAGTGATGTGGGCTGTGCTGTATGTATCTCAGAGCTGCAGGTGAGTGGTGTGGGATGTGCTGTATGTATATCAGAGCTGCAGGTGAGTGGTGTGGGCTGTGCTCTATGTATATCAGAGCTGCAGGTGAGTGGTGTGGGCTGTGCTGTATGTAACTCAGAGCTGCAGGTGAGTGATGTGGGCTGTGCTGTATGTAACTCAGAGCTGCAGGTGAGTGATGTGGGCTGTGCTGTATGTGTCTCAGAGGTGCATGTTAGTGATGTGGGCTGTGCTGTATGTGTCTCAGAGCTGCATGTGTGATGTGGTCTGTGCTGTATGTATATCAGAGCTGCAGGTGAGTGATGTGGGCTGTGCTGTATGTAACTCAGAGCTGCAGGTGAGTGGTGTGGGCTGTGCTGTATGTACGTATATCAGAGCTGTAGGTGAGTGGCGTGGGCTGTGCTGTATGTGTCTCAGAGCTGCAGGTGAGTGATGTGGGCTGTGCTGTATGTAACTCAGAGCTGCAGATGTGTGATGTGGGCTGTGCTGTATGTATATCAGAGCTGCAGGTGAGTGATGTGGGCTGTGCTGTATGTATATCAGAGCTGCAGGTGAGTGGTGTGGGCTGTGCTGTATGTGTCTCAGAGCTGCAGGTGAGTTGTGTGGGCTGTGCTGTATGCATATCAGAGCTGCAGGTGAGTGATGTGTGCTGTGCTGTATGTATCTCAGAGCTGCAGGTGAGTGGTGTGGGCTGTGCTGTATGTATATCAGAGCTGCAGGTGAGTGGTGTGGGCTGTGCTGTATGTACTTATATCAGAGCTGCAGGTGAGTGGCGTGGGCTGTGCTGTATGTGTCTCAGAGCTGCAGATGAGTGATGTGGGCTGTGCTGTATGTAACTCAGAGCTGCAGATGTGTGATGTGGGCTGTGCTGTATGTATATCAGAGCTGCAGTTGAGTGGTGTGGGCTGTGCTGTATGTATATCAGAGCTGCAGGTGAGTGGTGTGGGCTGTGCTGTATGTATATCAGAGCTGCAGGTGAGTGATGTGGGCTGTGCTGTATGTATATCAGAGCTGCAGGTGAGTGGTGTGGGCTGTGCTGTATGTATATCAGAGCTGCAGGTGAGTGGTGTGGGCTGTGGTGTATGTATATCAGAGCTGCAGGTGAGTGGTGTGGGCTGTGCTGTATGTATCTCAGAGCTGCAGGTGAGTGATGTGGGCTGTGCTGTATGTAACTCAGAGCTGCAGATGTGTGATGTCGGCTGTGCTGTATGTATATCAGAGCTGCAGGTGAGTGATGTGGGCTGTGCTGTATGTATATCAGAGCTGCAGGTGAGTGGTGTGGGCTGTGCTGTATGCATATCAGAGCTGCAGGTGAGTGGTGTGGGCTGTGCTGTATGTGTATCAGAGCTGCAGGTGAGTGATGTGGGCTGTGCTGTATAAATCTCAGAGCTGCAGGTGAGTGGTGTGGGCTGTGCTGTATGTATCTCAGAGCTGCAGGTGAGTGGCGTGGGATGTGCTATATGTATCTCAGAGCTGCAGGTGAGTGATGTGGTCTGTGCTGTATGTATATCAGAGCTGCAGGTGAGTGGTGTGGGCTGTGCTGTATGTATATCAGAGCTGCAGGTGAGTGATGTGGGCTGTGCTGTATGTGTCTCAGAGCTGCAGGTGAGTGGTGTGGGCTGTGCTGTATGTATATCAGAGCTGCAGGTGAGTGGTGTGGGCTGTGCTGTATGTGTCTCAGAGCTGCAGGTGAGTGATGTGGGCTGTGCTGTATGTATATCAGAGCTGCAGGTGAGTGGTGTGGGCTGTGCTGTATGTATATCAGAGCTGCAGGTGAGTGATGTGGGCTGTGCTGTATGTATATCAGAGCTGCAGGTGAGTGGTGTGGGCTGTGCTGCATGTATATCAGAGCTGCAGGTGAGTGGTGTGGGCTGTGCTGTATGTATATCAGAGCTGCAGGTGAGTGATGTGGGCTGTGCTGTATGTATATCAGAGTTGCAGGTGTGATGTGGGCTGTGCTGTATGTATATCAGAGCTGCAGGTGAGTGATGTGGGCTGTGCTGTATGTATATCAGAGCTGCAGGTGTGATGTGGGCTGTGCTGTATGTATATCAGAGCTGCAGGTGAGTGGTGTGGGCTGTGCTGTATGTGTCTCAGAGCTGCAGGTGAGTGATGTGGGCTGTGCTGTATGTATATCAGAGCTGCAGGTGAGTGGTGTGGGCTGTGCTGTATGTATATCAGAGCTGCAGGTGAGTGATGTGGGCTGTGCTGTATGTATATCAGAGCTGCAGGTGTGATGTGGGCTGTGCTGTATGTATATCAGAGCTGCAGGTGTGATGTGGTCTGTGCTGTATGTATATCAGAGCTGCAGGTGAGTGATGTGGGCTGTGCTGTATGTATATCAGAGCTACAGGTGAGTGGTGTGGGCTGTGCTGTATGTGTCTCAGAGCTGCAGGTGAGTGATGTGGGCTGTGCTGTATGTATATCAGAGCTGCAGGTGAGTGGTGTGGGCTGTGCTGTATGTATATCAGAGCTGCAGGTGAGTGGTGTGGGCTGTGCTCTATGTATATCAGAGCTGCAGGTGAGTGGTGTGGGCTGTGCTGTATGTAACTCAGAGCTGCAGGTGAGTGATGTGGGCTGTGCTGTATGTAACTCAGAGCTGCAGGTGAGTGATGTGGGCTGTGCTGTATGTAACTCAGAGCTGCAGGTGAGTGATGTGGGCTGTGCTGTATGTATATCAGAGCTGCAGGTGAGTGATGTGGGCTGTGCTGTATGTATATCAGACCTGCACGTGTGATGTGGTCTGTGCTGTATGTATATCAGAGCTGCAGGTGAGTGATGTGGGCTGTGCTGTATGTAACTCAGAGCTGCAGGTGAGTGGTGTGGGCTGTGCTGTATGTACGTATATCAGAGCTGCAGGTGAGTGGCGTGGGCTGTGCTGTATGTGTCTCAGAGCTGCAGGTGAGTGATGTGGGCTGTGCTGTATGTATATCAGAGCTGCAGGTGAGTGATGTGGGCTGTGCTGTATGTATATCAGAGCTGCAGGTGAGTGGTGTGGGCTGTGCTGTATGTGTCTCAGAGCTGCAGGTGAGTTGTGTGGGCTGTGCTGTATGCATATCAGAGCTGCAGGTGAGTGATGTGTGCTGTGCTGTATGTATCTCAGAGCTGCAGGTGAGTGGTGTGGGCTGTGCTGTATGTATATCAGAGCTGCAGGTGAGTGGTGTGGGCTGTGCTGTATGTACTTATATCAGAGCTGCAGGTGAGGGGCGTGGGCTGTGCTGTATGTGTCTCAGAGCTGCAGGTGAGTGATGTGGGCTGTGCTGTATGTAACTCAGAGCTGCAGATGTGTGATGTGGGCTGTGCTGTATGTATATCAGAGCTGCAGTTGAGTGGTGTGGGCTGTGCTGTATGTATATCAGAGCTGCAGGTGAGTGGTGTGGGCTGTGCTGTATGTATATCAGAGCTGCAGGTGAGTGATGTGGGCTGTGCTGTATGTATATCAGAGCTGCAGGTGAGTGGTGTGGGCTGTGCTGTATGTATATCAGAGCTGCAGGTGAGTGGTGTGGGCTGTGGTGTATGTATATCAGAGCTGCAGGTGAGTGGTGTGGGCTGTGCTGTATGTATCTCAGAGCTGCAGGTGAGTGATGTGGGCTGTGCTGTATGTAACTCAGAGCTGCAGATGTGTGATGTCGGCTGTGCTGTATGTATATCAGAGCTGCAGGTGAGTGATGTGGGCTGTGCTGTATGTATATCAGAGCTGCAGGTGAGTGGTGTGGGCTGTGCTGTATGCATATCAGAGCTGCAGGTGAGTGGTGTGGGCTGTGCTCTATGTGTCTCAGAGCTGCAGGTGAGTGATGTGGGCTGTGCTGTATGTAACTCAGAGCTGCAGGTGTGTGATGTGGTCTGTGCTGTATGTATATCAGAGCTGCAGATGAGTGATGTGGGCTGTGCTGTATGTATATCAGAGCTGCAGGTGTGATGTGGGCTGTGCTGTATGTAACTCAGAGCTGCAGGTGAGTGGTGTGGGCTGTGCTGTATGTGTCTCAGAGCTGCAGGTGAGTGATGTGGGCTGTGCTGTATGTATATCAGAGCTGCAGGTGTGATGTGGGCTGTGCTGTATGTATATCAGAGCTGCAGGTGAGTGGTGTGGGCTGTGCTGTATGTATATCAGAGCTGCAGGTGTGATGTGGGCTGTGCTGTATGTATATCAGAGCTGCAGCTGAGTGGTGTGGGCTGTGCTGTATGTATATCAGAGCTGCAGGTGAGTGGTGTGGGCTGTGCTGTATGTGTCTCAGAGCTGCAGGTGAGTGATGTGGGCTGTGCTGTATGTATATCAGAGCTGCAGGTCAGTGATGTGGTCTGTGCTGTATGTATATCAGAGCTGCAGATGAGTGATGTGGGCTGTGCTGTATGTATATCAGAGCTGCAGGTGTGATGTGGGCTGTGCTGTATGTAACTCAGAGCTGCAGGTGAGTGGTGTGGGCTGTGCTGTATGTGTCTCAGAGCTGCAGGTGAGTGATGTGGGCTGTGCTGTATGTATATCAGAGCTGCAGGTGTGATGTGGGCTGTGCTGTATGTATATCAGAGCTGCAGGTGAGTGGTGTGGGCTGTGCTGTATGTATATCAGAGCTGCAGGTGTGATGTGGGCTGTGCTGTATGTATATCAGAGCTGCAGCTGAGTGGTGTGGGCTGTGCTGTATGTATATCAGAGCTGCAGGTGAGTGGTGTGGGCTGTGCTGTATGTGTCTCAGAGCTGCAGGTGAGTGATGTGGGCTGTGCTGTATGTATATCAGAGCTGCAGGTCAGTGATGTGGCCTGTGCTGAATGTATATCAGAGCTGCAGGTGATTGATGTGGGCTGTGCTGTATGTATATCAGAGCTGCAGGTGAGTGATGTGGGCTGTGCTGTATGTATATCAGAGCTGCAGGTGATGTGGGCTGTGCTGTATGTATATCAGAGCTGCAGGTGAGTGGTGTGGGCTGTGCTGTATGTATATCAGAGCTGCAGGTGAGTGGTGTGGGCTGTGCTGAATGTATATCAGAGCTGCAGGTGAGTGATGTGGGCTGTGCTGTATGTATATCAGAGCTGCAGGTGAGTGATGTGGGCTGTGCTGTATGTGTATCAGAGCTGCAGGTGAGTGGTGTGGGATGTGCTGTATGTATATCAGAGCTGCAGGTGAGTGGTGTGGGCTGTGCTCTATGTGTCTCAGAGCTGCAGGTGAGTGATGTGGGCTGTGCTGTATGTATCTCAGAGCTGCAGGTGAGTGGTGTGGGCTGTGCTGTATGTATCTCAGAGGTGCAGGTGTGATGTGGTCTGTGCTGTATGTATCTCAGAGCTGCAGGTGAGTGATGTGGGCTGTGCTGTATGTATCTCAGAGCTGCAGGTGAGTGGTGTGGGATGTGCTGTATGTATATCAGAGCTGCAGGTGAGTAGTGTGGGCTGTGCTGTATGTGTCTCAGAGCTGCAGGTGAGTGGTGTGGGCTGTGCTGTATGTATATCAGAGCTGCAGGTGAGTGGTGTGGGCTGTGCTGTATGTGTCTCAGAGCTGCAGGTGAGTGATGTGGGCTGTGCTGCATGTATATCAGAGCTGCAGGTGAGTGATGTGGGCTGTGCTGTATGTATCTCAGAGCTGCAGGTGAGTGGTGTGGGATGTGCTGTATGTGTCTCAGAGCTGCAGGTGAGTGGTGTGGGCTGTGCTGTATGTGTCTCAGAGCTGCAGGTGAGTGGTGTGGGCTGTGCTGTATGTATCTCAGAGCTGCCAGTGCTAGGCATTTATAACAGAATTATAAATGCCTAGCAGCTTGCATGTGCCTCTGGTAAGATATTTCATTTCAGAATCATTCCCTGAAGGATGAAGGCGAAAGTAAACAATATAAGTCTAGCTCCACCAAAAGCCATTACAAGTTCGGTATAATTCTTGTTGAGAATTATGTACCTGATATGGTACATGCTGAAATGCAGTTTCAAAAGTCAGGCTGATGAAAAAGACAGTGAAGAATTCTGCATAAATAAGCAGGTTACAGTGGCCAGACTTGGTCAGTAGAAGGTTACAGTGGCCAGACTTAGTCAGTTGAAGGTTACAGTGGGCAGACTTAGTCAGTTGAAGGTTGCAGTGGCCAGACTTTGTCAGGAGAAGGTTACAGTGGCCAGACTTGGACAGAAGAAGGTTACAGTGGCCAGACTTGGACAGTAGAAGGTTACAGTGGCCAGACTTAGTCAGTCGAAGGTTACAGTGGCCAGACTTTGACAGTAGAAGGTTACAGTGGCCTGACTTGGTCAGTTGAAGGTTACAGTGGCCAGACTTATTCAGTAGAAGGTTACAGTGGCCAGACTTGGACAGTAGAAGGTTACAGTGGCCAGACTTGGACAGTTGAAGGTTACAGTGGCCAGACTTGGTCAGTTGAAGGTTACAGTGGCCAGACTTGGTCAGTTGAAGGTTACAGTGGCCAGACTTAGTCAGTTGAAAGTTACAGTGGCCAGACTTAGTCAGTTGAAGGTTACAGTGGCCAGACTTGAACAGTAGAAGGTTACAGTGGCCAGACTTGGACAGTTGAAGCTTACAGTGGCCAGACACACACACACACACACACACACACACACAGGTGCAGTGGAGTGACCTCAGCAGGGGGGTGACGTGCGAAAACTTCGGGAGGTTGAACACAAGCGGAGCAGCCGCATTCTGGACCAGTTGTAGGGGCAGAATGGCGCAGGCTGGTAGGCTTGCGAGAAGGGAGTTGCAGTAGTCCAGACGTGAGGTGACCATGGTCTGGACAAGAAGCTGGGAGGAGTAAGTGGTCAGGTACGGCCAAATTCTCCTGATGTTGTACAGGAGGAACCTGCAGGACCGTGCCGTTGCCCTGATGTGTTCTTTGAAGTCCAGCTGATCGTCCAGGACCACCCCCAGGTTCCTTGCAGAGCGGGAGGCGGTCACCATGGTTCCGTCGATGGTGATGGACAGGTCTAGGAGCGGGGAGGTCTTGTATGGCATGAAGAGCAGCTCAGTCTTGTCGAGGTTGAGCTTCAGGTGATGGCTAGACATCCACTCAGAGATGTCAGCCAGGCAAGCAGATATCCTTTCCTTTACCTGTGGGGTAGAGGGAGGGAAAGAGAGGAAGAGTTGAGTGTCATCAGCATAACTATGGTAAGAGAAGCCATGTGAACATAAACATAAAATGCTTTCATTCTCACTAATGGCTTCATCACATTCCACCATGTTTATATTCTGTACCACCTTTCACCGGTGTGTGTGTGTGTGTGTGTGTGTGTGTGTGTGTGTGTGCGTGTGCGTGTGCGTGTGCGTGTGCGTGTGCGCGTGCGCGTGCGCGTGCGCGTGCGCGTGCGCGTGTGTGTGTGTGTGTGTGTGTGTGCGTGTGTGTGCGTGTGTGTCAGGTATGCATCTCTTTGCGGTGAAGCATTTAAACAGACCCATGTGAGCAATGCAACTTGTGATAAAGACCTACCTGCCAAAATGTTCACTTTCACATGGTTAAATTACATGGTTGATATTTGTTATAATTCCATGTGAATATTTGCCTCACATTCTGGCAGAGGGTTTCTTAATAAGGTGAGCATACTTAACTGTAGATGAAGTTTATATGGATACAATTCATTCTATGCTATTATATGCATTTCCCTGCCTTTTCAAACTGCCACTGTTATGGTTTCTGTTCTTCCCCCCACCTGATTTCAAGGTGTCTAGACCATGGAGCCGTTATAAGAATTCTCTACTAAACTGTTACATAATGTTTCTCATAGAATCGTGTTTCTCTGATAAGTCTCTGTCACGTTTCTCACAGACTCGTGTTTCTCTGATAAGTCTCTGTCACGTTTCCCACAGACTCCTGTTTCTCTGATAAGTTGCTGTCAGGAGAGGTCTGCTCATGGCTTCAGGTTTAACTGCTCTGTTACGTGTTATAGTTTGAAAACAATTTTATTAAGGTTTTTTTTTTCCCAAGTATTGCTTTTCCAAAACTTCCCCTCGCAATATAAATGTAAATCCTGGAGAAATTTCAGAAGCGTCTGCAGGCAGAGATTTCTGTCTCTTTGTTTGTAGAGAAAGTCTCAGAAGTTTTGCGGGCGCTGGCAAGCCGCATGTGTGGGTGGAACAAAAGGAGAAACTGCAAATAGACTCCATTTGTTTTGTGGTTTGAGCAGCAATAAGGCTCAGCAGCTTCAACAGGTACCAACGACACCCCTCTAATGGTCACCTTTCAATAAGCCTTAGCAGAAAGTTTAAGGGCTCTATTTTAATAAACCAAACGCAATGGTGAACGCAAGAGTAATCGCTTGGCGGTATCGCTCTGAGGGCGTGTCGGCGAGAAATTTGGTAATTTCATGACGGCAATCTTGGCGCATCTGATGGCGGTATTGCTAAAAGGCTGGGTTTAAATGTCCAAGGTGTGTCTCTATGGTAGCCAATCAAATAGTTGTTCTCATGCTTTAAAAAGCCAGTTGGAACGCAATCGCTCCATGCAATTTCATAATGAGCAACCCAAACACACTGGACCGTCAACGACAAGAGCGATTTTCCGCACAGGAATCAGACATACTTGCAACAGAAGTACAGGCTAGGACTAGTAATTTATGGATCACAATCCACACCACCTCGTCTCTCAGAAGTTCGGAAGGCACGGGAGGAGGTGGCGAATGCATTAATTAGCCTACATGAGGTGATGTAGGCATAATTATGATTCAAATGGTTGGCTTATGATTCAACTGTGTCAATGTGTAATTTATATATTATAGGCTATTGGCCTACATGATCGCAAGTTTCTTGTAAGCTGTCCTGTTTTATTCTAGTAGTTTAAATTAAAATTAATTAATTAATAATAATTATAGGCTATTTGTTCATTAAATGGAAGTGTAATGTTGGCATCACCTATAGACACTACATAGAACTACATGACTAACAAGTTGCCAAATTGCCAGAGTCTATTGCGTTGCCGCTAAGAGGTGGTTCCAGCGGATCATAACGCAATGGGTTTTCGTTGGTTCAAATTGTCACTGAGCCGAAAGTATTTTAGAACACGCCCCAGACAGCGCCACCCATCCCACTGCAGCGCAAGCGAAAGGATGTTATGTTGAGAATTTGTTGATCCTAGTGGTATTGCTGAGAAACGCCATAGCGCCAGTTTTAAGACGTTGATGCTGTCAACAAGCTTGCGTTTGACTATACCGTCCCCTTGCGCTGGTTTGAAAATAGAGCCCTAAGTGTTTTAGAAGTCGCTTAATATAATATAAAACGTATTTACGATCTCTAAATACCTGTAATAAGTAACACAAATATGTTTGTTATACCATGTTTGCCAGGGGCGGGCTTCAATTTGAGGGACAGACTATCAGCTGTCCATTAACACCGTCCTAGTTTTGATTGGCTCTGAGGTTCGGTATGCCTCGCCCATAAAGAGCCTACTTCTCTGAATAATGTAGCTGCCAGTAGAAGCATAGAAAACTGAGAATTCCGAGTCGAGAACGTACACGATTCACAGTAGCTACTTGCTCCATCTGGACCTCCGGCTTTCGATATGAACATCTTCAGACAAAACTCCATAGAAAAAAGTGAACGCTGCAACTTAAGAGCCGTTTTGCGGCCGAACGGAATCAAGTTTAGTAATTCTGTAGTTCTCACCTATTTTGGCACTTGTCCTCTCCACAAATCGGTTCGCCTGTAATCCATACTTTAAGCGAGCTATACAAACTGCTGACTTTTTCAATACACCCCCGGCCAGCGGCGTCAGTGCTGAGTACGTATGTTTCATTGTCAGTGCGAAGAAGTCTGTGGCGTCCATGTTAATTTTTCACTAGTTTGTATAGAAATGATCGCCTATGGCTCACGGCTGAGATGTGTGGGGAGGACAAGTGCCAGAATATGTAAAAACTTTCAGAATTACGGAACTCCATTCCATTCTGCCGCAAAATGGCTGTTAAGTTACAGCGTTCGCTTTTTTACATGGAGCTCTGTCTGAAGATATTCATATCGAAAGCCAGAGGTCCAGATGGGGCTAAGTAGCTCCTATCATTTGCAGTGAAACCTGTCTGGTTTGTAACGTTACTCGAGTAAATTAGAGTTTTTGCTATCAATCTGTTAGTCGAGCTGTGTCATGTGGACCGTATACAAATAGTCAGAATCTACTTTGTCCTCCTGTGTACTAGATAAGGTAGGCTAACGTTACTGCTTACAGCGTAGCCTACTGTTTAGTGACATACAGTAGCCTATCCGAAAAATATCCTCAATACTATTATGAGCGAAAACCTAAGCATAATAAGTAGGCCTATATCATTTGCGGATTTAAAGTACACTACATTTGGATAACATTTTGCCTGCTTAACAACTTTCTCACAGCTAGCATAGGCTCAATAGTAGCCTATAGAAGTAGCCTATAGAAGGCCGTTGATTCAGACCGATTGGGACACCTCCTTTGTTTAGCAGAATCCAAGTTGGCTAACAGTTAGCTATCTAGCTAGCCGCATGTCCAAACAATGTATAATTTGCAAGCATTTTTGTTGTGATACTCTTATCTGCCTGTCTTTGTTTAACCCAAAGCGAGCCCTTGCTGACTAAGCTAACAGTTAGCCTTCTAGCTAGCCGCATGTCCAAACAATGTAACTGCAAGCGTTTTCATTGAGATTTTCATATCTCTAACCAGTCTTTGTTTAGTAACACAAGCCTCTGAAATCCAGAGTCTGATAGTCTAGTGGGGGAGTCGTTGGGGGTGAGATTAGCCAGCTACTTTTCACGCCCATTAAGTTTGCCAGCTTCAGGTGTGAATCTTTGCAAATCTATGAGAACTGTTTTCTCAGGAAAGTGTTTTAAGGTGTACCAACATTCAAAGAAGCATATCTTCTTCAAATATTGCTGTGTGAGACGTCACGGTCTGTAATTTCATAAACTGTAAAAAACAGAAAATGACCCAGTGCGACTTGTGGACCGTTTTATCTAATACTTTCCAGAAGTCTATTCTAAATTAATGTTCAAGAAAAATAGCTGTTTTCTGATTGTGTCAAAAAATAATATCAACAGAAACACATGTACGACAACTCTATGCTTCTTATCGCTCTCACTGAACAGGAACAATAAACTCCCACACACAACACACGCACACACTCACAGACTACACACCCACCAGCGCACACTCTGTGATAGCTTCTATGAATAACTTGCTTTGACTGATCGAGGCTTACTACCTTCCTGTGCTCAATTGCATCAGAATCATTTCTCCCTATTATACATACTCACAAAATGTGAAGAAACTGGAGGAAACATGCATCAGCATATTGCTCTTAAGTTTGTCACTGAGCATGATAATAAGGCTTATTGTATTTTAATCTATCTGACTAAACCCTGGACACTTATACATCCATCAATCTGACTAAACCCTGGACACTTATACATCCATCAATCTGACTAAACCCTGGACACTTATACATCAACATGAACCTTATGTGCTCTGTGATATGTATTTCTGATATTTTACATTAGGGTGATGCACATACTGTATGTAACCAAATAAATTCTGCTCCAATTCCCATTCTGTGCTGCAGTAAAAAGTCTATTTATAGTATGTGCAATAATCAGAATAATGTAGATATTCTACCACGCTCAGTCTGCCACTGTTCATATCTGTTCTGAATACTCCAGTCCCACAGTAGGCAGTGCAGTCCCACAGTAGGCAGTGCAGTCCCACAGTAAGCAGTGCAGTCCCACAGTAGGCAGTGCAGTCCCACAGTAGGCAGTACAGTCCCACAGTAGGCAGTGCAGTCCCACAGTAGGCAGTAGGCAGTGCAGTCCCACAGTAGGCAGTGCAGTCCCGCAGTAGGCAGTAGGCAGTGCAGTCCCACAGTAAGCAGTGCAGTCCCACAGTAGGCAGTGCACTCCCACAGTAAGCAGTGCAGTCCCACAGTAGGCAGTGCAGTCCCACAGTAGGCAGTGCAGTCCCACAGTAAGCAGTGCAGTCCCACAGTAGGCAGTAAGCAGTGCAGTCCCACAGTAGGCAGTGCAGTCCCACAGTAAGCAGTGCAGTCCCACAGTAGGCAGTAGGCAGTGCAGTCCCACAGTAGGCAGTGCAGTCCCACAGTAAGCAGTGCAGTCCAGTCCCACAGTAGGCAGTGCAGTCCCACAGTATGCAGTGCTGTCCCACAGTAGGCAGTAGGCAGTGCAGTCCCACAGTAGGCAGTGCAGTCCCACAGTAAGCAGTGCAGTCCCACAGTAGGCAGTGCAGTCCCACAGTAGGCAGTGATCTAAGGTCCAGACTCATGAGTGAATTTGAATTTACCTGTAAACCTTTCATAACGGCAAGAAAAAACAAATATTTCATTTTTGAAAATTGTAACATATAAGGAGTTGTTTTTCCATCCTACATGATAGTAGCATGGTAACAGGAATGAATGAATGAATGAATTAATTGAATGCTCTGAATGATATGGCACCTTAATGAACGCTCTGAAGGGAATTTGTTTTGTACAAGACCCTGAACATAAGCATAAAGACAGAAAACAAGACTGAGAAAATGATACCAAAATTAGATTTGATCATTAATGTGGAGAAAACATGCATTTGGCCCCCCATGAATAAATATTTCTACTTACACATTCTGTTGAATATTTTACTGGAAAGAGTTATTTTGTTAAAATATTAATCTGACGCTGGTCCACTGACTTTCTGATTAGTTATATCTGACAGTGATCCACTGGCTTTCTGATTAGTTACATCTGACAGTGATCCACTGGCTTTCTGATCATTCACATTTCAAATCCACAGTACTCTCCCTGGGAGCTGCAGAAGCTGTTTGCTTTTTTATAAACAATTTTTCACCAAAATGTATAATACCTTACATTGCATTAATTTAGCATTAATATAATACATTATCTAGCGTCACATGCAATACAGGAGAACTTGAGTGTGCAATCACCCCTGGGGGGGGGGCTTCACCTCCCGGCTGCAGAACAGAGATATCTGGCTGGGGTTTAGGGCATGATGATTGATTGAAGGTGTGGTACCAAGGATTTAAACCTGAAGTGAGCTGGAACAGGCAGCCTGTGAGGACAGATGAAGAGGGGCTTGAGCTTGCTTGGGAAGATGGAAGTTAAGACACGTGCCTGCATTCTGTATTAAGAGCTTCAGAAACCAGGTTGGCAGAGATAGCTGTGGAAGGAAGGGCCCTAATTGATAATATTCTATCAAAAGCAGGGAAGGCAGCCCCAGAGAAATGATGCTAGATATTTCATATATGAGGCAAAATCCATTCAAATACCCTGCTATTCATTCTGCTCAAGGTAATATTCTACTTCAGCTCACTCATGATTCGAGGCAATGCCTTCAGTTCAGGATGGTTTTCATAGAACATTGTTAGAGTGAATAAGGTACACTGTGGTCAGGTTGAAATGAAAGACTGAGACTGACAGAAGAAGGATATACTGGCTCCGACTTCATAACAGGTTTCCTACAGACTCATCAGAGAAAAAAGGTGGAAACACCAGTATGAAGTCACTTAACAGGTCGTTGGGCCTCTGTGTGCTGCCGGAACAGCGGCGTCAAATCAACCAGCGTCTGTCTGGATTCTGCAGGACCATTCTTCCATGAGAAGGACAGTCAAGAGAAATTTACAGTCCCAGACACATTGTTCCAGAGTCTTCCATTGGGAGAGTTGGGTTGAGATCTGGTGACTGAGAAGGCCATGTAGATAACATCATGGTCACATTCATAATGGTACTGAGTGGCAGCAGAAGCTCTGGGGATAGCGGCATTAGCATCCTGGACATCCTGGTCACATGTCTCACTGCAGGAAAGATATACTGCAACAGAGGAGTGAGAGAGAGAGATAGAGAAAGCAAGATAGAGGAAAAGGGAGAATGAGAGAGAGAGAGAGGGAGATAGAGAAAGCAAGATAGAGAAAAAAGGAGAATGAGAGAGAGAGAACTATAAACACCTCCAGTTCACATCCTTCACAAACAGCACAGTGATAGAAATCCTGTAAGATGCCCAAAGGTCTGTGTAGAAAAGAGATTCAGTCTCCAGGCTAACAGAATGTTCTCTGTGATTTATAAATATCAGTTTCATTTAAATTTATTCATGAAAATTAAACCTGCTTACCTGGGGTTATGTTGAGGATGAACACGATGCATTTATATGACATACATATTTATATGATGACAATGCTGATATTATTGTCCAAATATTTGCCATAATAACATCCTATTTATTTTTCCTCCTTTTTCTGCAGTTGAGACAATTTTCATTTTTTTCTGTTCGCATACAGAAATAAAAACATAAAAAACACGGAATTAGTGCGGGCTGAAGATTGTGAGCGCAGCAGGACACTACTGTAATGCCTTATTTTAAGAGAATAACACACACACAAGCTCATTTTTAGTTTTGTTGTATTATTTCTTTGCATCTGAGCTGTAAGATTACATATTCTATGTCAACCAGTGTATTACAAACAAGTGTTGATGAACGCAATCAGATTATTTAGCAGTGTGTCAGGGTAAGTATTATAAATCCTAATTAAGTTGGTGTAAAACACTGCCTGAAGCAGCCACATTGAATACATATTAAAGCTCACATTACAAATGGAAATGGCTTCCCTCTCTTTCTCTGTGAATGTTTGTCACCCAGTTGGCACGGTGACAGGGGCTCTTTAAGGCTTGTCTCCCCAGGCTCAGCAGAGCTTAAGCAGGGGGGATGCAGGGGGTGCTGGGGCAGCCGACCAGGCCTGGAAAAGCACTGGTCTCTGGAGCTCTGCCCTACATGAAATGTCAGAGCAACTGCCCCTCACACACATCTCCTCTAACTGCCCCTCACACACACACACACACAGACACGCACACACACCTCCTCTAACTGCCCCTCACACACACACGCACACACACCTCCTCTAACTGCCCCTCACACACACACACACACACACACACCTCCTATCACTGCCCCTCACACGCACACACACACACACACACACACACACACACACACACACACACACAGACACACACACACACACACCTCCTCTAACTGCCCCTCACACTCACACTCACACACCTCCTCTAACTGCCCCTCACACACACACACACACACACACACACACACACACACACACACCTCTAACTGCCCCTCACACTCACACACACACACACACACACACACACACACACGCACACACACACACTCACTCAAGCCATCACACACTCACACAGTCACACACTCAAGCCATCACACACTCACACAGTCACACACTCAAGCCATCACACACTCACACACTTAAGCCATCACACACTCACACAGTCACACACTCAAGCCATCACACACTCACACAGTGACACACTCAAGCCATCACACACTCACACAGTCACACACTCACGCCATCACACACTCACACACTTACGGTCTGCAGATCCTTCCCTGTTTATTAGGGTTTTCTGTGTTTTTCCATGTTTTGACCTCCGCGTTACCTTAAATAACCCCAAGACACCATGCAACCATATGCTTAAGCATGCCGTGAGCACACATCCTCATGATTTCACCCCCACGTAATGCCTTTCAACCCCATTCACAGAGATGAAGGCTCCCGGCCTGCTAGCTGTGACTGTGGCAGATTCTGCTTTACCACAGAACATGACTGTTTCCACACCGCTCCTCTTCTGAGGTGCTGACCTGGTTATTTAGTCAAAGTCGTGCTCTGAGTGTGTGTGGTCTGAGTGTGTGTGGTCTGAGTGTGTGTGCTCTGAGTGTGTGTGCTCTGAGTGTGTGTGGTCTGAGTAGGGTGACTAGGGTCAGGTATCGTTTGAAATGTTTTGATACCGATACCCTTAATTCCATACGATACCTGCACGATACTTTTTTCGATACTTTCTATGAGGGCTGCCCAACCCTGTTCCTGGAGATCTACCCTCCTGTAGGTTTTCATTTCAACCCTAATTTGGCACACCTGATTCTATTAATGAGCAGCTCAATGAGATCTCTAGCTGTTCAATGAGGTGTGCTTTGTTAGGGTTGGAGTGAAAGCCTACAGGACGGTAGATCTCTAGCTGTTCAATGAGGTGTGCTCTGTTAGGGTTGGAGTGAAAACCTAGAGGACGGTAGATCTCCAGGAAGAGGGTTGGGCAGCCCTGCTTTATATGAAAACTTTATATGTTTATTGGCCAACAATGTTTCTATAAATGATTATAACTGACATCTTTACTATTTGTAAATATTTTCATTCTGTAAACATTGTGTCATTGTAAAATGACAGATAAGTATTATTCTGTGAAAAGTATGTCATTGTAAAATGACTGATAAGTAGGCTATTATTCTGTAAATATTATGTCGTTGTAAAATGGCAGAATAAGCACAACAGAAGAAAATAAAGTGCAATTCCAAAACTGTCACGACATCCATTTTGGAGATTCAACTGTATTGAAAGAATGCAACCCCTTTACTATAAAGCGGGTTACCGCACGGTGACATTCATCTCTTTTTACGTTCTTCAGCTTACAAACTTGCTGCCACAGTAAAGGCGGAGGGGTGCAATCAGCTACATTTTCACAGAGGGACCTTAGTATGAAATCAAATAGGAGATAATAATTTCACAACTAGCAAACGTTTGTTTAAGATATCTTCAAAGATACGAGGTAAGCTCATAACGTAACTAACATCCACCTTAGCCAGCTACGCATACGTTATTAGGCTACAAGGCAATTGTTAATATCCAAACCAAAAGTTCTGTTTGCGAGAACCGTATCTGTTATTCAATCATTGTCAGCAGTCAGAAGACCCAGCACTGGACGATCAAATGCTTTACCATATTCGACGTGTTACTGGTGTTTAGTTTAATAGGAGGCTAAATGGTTGCATTTCATGGAATGGATTGTCTGCAGGCTGTGCAAATAGCATTCATGTCAAAAAGTAGCCTACCGTAAAGTATATATTTTTCCCGAAATGTCTCGATACTCTGTAGGACCGACGTATTTCGGTCGAGGCACCGTGTTTCGATACCCAACCCCCCTGAGTGTGTGTGCAGTATGAAGGTTATACTAAATGTGTGTTCACCTTTAATGAAGCCAATGTGTGAATTATATAAGATATTCCACATGTTATGAGAACTTTGTGGGTTTATTTGTTTTTTTGTTATTCAATTAGAGTCAGTGTTGATTACCGTGTCAGTACTGAATACAGAGTCAGTGTGGATTCAGTGTTGACTGAAGTTGCATGATAGACAGCACTCTAGCCCCCTAAATCAGGGACTCCCTTACAGGCAATTTCTGCATTTATGACGCATTTGTTCTGACGTTGATGATTTTGAAGCAAACTCTTGAGATACATATGGATAATGACATCCTGGTGAGTCATCATAAGTGGCTTCATCCTGCTCTTCTGTCACTGAGCATTCATTGGCCCTGTGTAGAGATAAGAAACATCCTTGTGTATTTTAAGACAGTTTTTTCTCTTTTTAAGAATAACATTAAATATATTGTACTAAATCATTGTGCTAAATCATTAGCACAGTTTTTGTAGTGACGGCCAATTTACAGATTTATTTGAAGACCCTCCTCACCTCCTTTTTGCTTATTTATTCATTTTAATAAATTTTATTTTATTGCATTTTAGACAAAGTTAGACAGAGAGCACCAAAATTACACATGGACCCAACACATATACCCAATACATTCACATCTACCCATGACATATACACACATATACCCAAAACACACAAATACACACAGCAACAGGGAACAGAGACAAATAAATAAATAATATATAAATGCAAAATAAAAAATTGCATAAACATATATCAGATGATACGTATATACTCACATATATGAGTGTGCTGGCCAAAAAAAAAGTCGCACACTCTAATATTTCGTTGGACAATTTAACTTTGATTACGGCGCGCGTTTGTCGTGGCATTGTTTCGACAACCTTAAGCAACGTCACAACATTTATTTCCATCCACAGTTTTTGGCCGAGATCTTGTATTGACGACGGGAGAGTCGAACCACTCCGTAAAGTCTTCTCCAGCACATCCCAAAGACTTTCACTGGGGTTAAAGTCAGGACTCTGGTGGCCAATTCATGTGTGAAAATGATTCCTCATGCTCCCTGAACCACTCTTTCACAATTTGAGCCCGATGAATCTTGGCATTGTCGTCCTGGAATATTCCCATTGATGGGATAACCTGGTCATTCAGTACATTCAGGTACTCAGCTGACTTAATTTTATTGCTGCATAACATTGCTGAGCCTAGACCTGACCAATTGAAGATAACCCCAGATAATAACACTGCCTCCAGAGACTTGTACAGTGGGCACTATGCCTCCAGAGGCTTGTACAGTGGGCACTATGCCTCCAGAGGCTTGTACAGAGGGCACTATGCCTCCAGAGGCTTGTACAGTGGGCACTATGCCTCCAGAGGCTTGTACAGTGGGCACTATGCCTCCAGAGGCTTGTACAGTGGGCACTATGCCTCCAGAGGCTTGTACAGTGGGCACTATGCCTCCAGAGGCTTGTACAGTGGGCACTATGCCTCCAGAGGCTTGTACAGTGGGCACTATGCCTCCAGAGGCTTGTACAGTGGGCACTATGCCTCCAGAGGCTTGTACAGTGGGCACTATGCCTCCAGAGGCTTGTACAGTGGGCACTATGCCTCCAGAGGCTTGTAAAGTGGGCACTATGCCTCCAGAGGCTTGTACAGTGGGCACTATCTATTAGCATTAATACAAACATGAGGTGGATCTATTAGCATTAATACAAACATGAGGTGGATCTATTAGCATCAATACAAACATGAGGTCCCTGCTATTTAATTCAGCTGATAATTGGGTAATTGTCTATTTATGAGAGGTATGAAATTCTTTTCTTATCCAATTTGTGCTTTTATACTAAATAATATCTTGTTTTAGTCAAACAGTGCTTGTGGGTGGTGGCCAAGGTGTTCTGCATTGATAATGGCCTTAAGATCAACTTGCGCTCTTTACAAGTGTTTGTGAGGCTGTATCCTCCATCACTGTTGCAGGTCTGAGGGACTGAAGTGGGTCCTTTAGGTAAATGAGTATTGGGTCAGTACTGTCCTGTGTTTGTAGTTCCTTTAGGTAATTGAGTATTGGGTCAGTACTGTCCTGTGTTTGTAGTTCCTTTAGGTAAATGAGTATTGGGTCCTTACTGTCCTGTGTTTGTAGTTCCTTTAGGTAAATGAGTATTGGGTCAGTACTGTCCTGTGTTTGTAGTTCTTGTTGGTAAATGATTATTCTCTTGTCTTCCTGCATGTTTTTTTGCCCCCCCCACCCCCCCACCCCCCCCGCCCGAGCACCTGGCACAGCCCTCCCTGCTTGCTGGGGGCCCTCCCTGTATGTATTTGCATGCCTGACCTGCGTTTCCATGGTTCCCAGGTTCACATACACAGGCGTTAATACCACCTGACTGTCAGCACCTGGGAATCGCCTTGAACCATCGCCTGAGGACAGACAGCTGACAGCGCGAGGGGGCACCCCAGAGTGCTAAAGGAACCCCTGCTAATCTGAGCTCAGTAGCAGAATAAACACAGAGCCCTAGAAGAACAGCAGCAGGGTGCGATCAGATATGCACTTCACTGAGCTGAGCGATAATGTGTCAGACGCAGACAGCTGTCAGTCCCGACGTGTCACGGCTAGCCGAGCATACACATTACACACACAGTTAGTCCTCACAATGCACCCATCATACACATTACACACTCAGAGTCCTCATAACACACGCAGCGTACACATTACACACCCAGAGTCCTCACAACACACACAGCGTACACATTATGCAGCACACAGAGTCCTCTTAACACACACAGCATACACATTACACACCCAGAGTCCTCATAACACACACAGCGTACACATTACACACCCAGAGTCCTCACAACACACACAGCGTACACGTTATGCAGCACACAGAGTCCTCTTAACACACACAGCATACACATTACACACCCAGAGTCCTCATAACACACACAGCATACACATTACACACCCAGAGTCCTCATAACACACGCAGCATACACATTACACACCCAGAGTCCTCACAACACACACAGCATACACATTACACACTCAGAGTCCTCATAACACACGCAGCGTACACATTATGCAGCACACAGAGTCCTCATAACACACACAGCGTACACATTACACACCCAGAGTCCTCACAACACACACAGCGTACACATTATGCAGCACACAGAGTCCTCTTAACACACACAGCATACACATTACACACCCAGAGTCCTCATAACACACACAGCATACACATTACACACCCAGAGTCCTCATAACACACACAGCATAAACATTACACACCCAGAGTCCTCACAACACACACAGCGTACACATTACACACTCAGAGTCCTCTTAACACACACAGCATACACAATACACACCCAGAGTCCTCATAACACACACAGCATACACATTACACACCCAGGGTCCTCACAACACACACAGCATACACATTACACACCCAGAGTCCTTATAACACACACAGCATACACATTACACACCCAGAGTCCTCACAACACACACAGCATACACATTACACAGACACTCCTTCAGACAGTGATATTGGAAGCATGTGGGGTCTTCCCTGCAGGAAACAGGATGGAGCATTCCTCAGCGTTTGCAGAGAAAAATCTGTGTTGACGTTTCTGAGCTGCCTGTGGAGCAAAATTAGCTGCAGCAATATTGGTCTGAGCAGGAGATTCTTTAGCATTAAACATCTATAATAAAAGCAGGTTGATAAGAAAACAGAACAGAATATATTATACTGGGCTGAATTTGTGTATATGTATGCATTATAGGATGTATATGCGCATTGTAGCAAGGATTTCAACCTTTTCTGATCCAGGGACCCTCATCCAGGCTCAAATGCATCCAGGTGACCCACATCATAAGTTAAAAGGGGGTATATTTAAAAAAAAAGGTTTTATATTTTTTATATTTTACCAAACCTATATATAGTCATTGCATGTCAAGTCTCTCCAGGGACCCCCTACAGTACCTTCAAGGCACCCCATGGGTCCGCAGACCCCCTGTTGAAAAGTAAGGCACGATGCATTACAGGTGATTATACACTATGATATATAGGACGTAAATATAAGATATATGTTTTGCACACAATGCAGTATCTGTATGGCTCACCGTGAATCTCAGTGCAGATGAAACTGCTGCTGTGGACAGAAACTCCAATTTCACACCCAAAACAAGCAGAATCCCAAACTCCGATTCCACACTCAAAACAGCCACATTTAAAACATTAAAAAACATTGCCCAAATGTATAATTATTATTTCCCAGTTTTAATTTCCCATTAAATGTCTAGCTAAATAGCTTAAAGATGCTAGAATACAACTAAGAAATAATGACAACAGTATCTTGAAGTTTTCTTAAGCAAAATCAAACCAGGGAAGATCATGGTAATGCCAATGATGTAGTTGACAGCAATAAAATAACGGTAGATCAACTGTTGCTCAATGTAAAGAAAAATATATAATGCATTGTAATGCAAATATAATCATTAATTCACAACAATGCTGTGGCTTATTGAACTTACGATCTCCTTTGGAGAAAAAAAGCGGCTGCCTTTGAAGGGTTATGTCATGGTTTTTAACCCTTTTTCTCTATGCGGTCGTTTTCCTTGGTGGCCACGCGAGGGCGCTGCCCTTTTGGTGGATGCTTGCTCCGCCCTGCTTGGATTGGGGAGCTTCTGTTAGCGTCCACACCTGTGCGTGGTCACCTTGAGAGATATACGCTGCCGGGCCAAAAAAAAAGTCGCCATTGCACCCGTCATGCATCGTGCCCACTGTACAAGCCCCTGGAGGCAGTGTTATGATCTGGGGTTGCTTCAGTTGGTCAGGTCTAGGCTCAGCAACATTATGCAGCAATAAAATGAAGTCAGCGAAGTACCTGATTGTACTGAATGACCAAGTTATCCCATCAATGGGCATATGCCAGGATGACAATGCCAAGATTCATCGGGCTCAAATTGTGAAAGAGTGGTTCAGGGAGCATGAGGAATCATTTTCGCACATGAATTAGCCACCAGATTCCTGACCTTAACCCCATTGAAAGTCTTTGGGATGTGCTGGAGAACACTTTATGGAGTGGTTCGACTCTCCCGTCGTCAATACAAGATCTCAGCCAAAAACCTATGCTACTCTGGATGGAAATAAATGTTGTGACATTGCATAAGGTTGTCGAAACAATGCCACAAGAAATGCGCGCCGTAATCAAAGCTAAAGGCGGTCCAACGAAATATTAGAGTGTGCGACTTTTTTTTTGGCCGGGCAGTGTATAAGCCTCCCGTTTCCTTCGTTCGGGGCTTCGAGATTGATTGTTGTTTGTTTTTTGTTTTGTACTGTGGTGTATTGTTGGCTGTGAGTGATCCGTACCATTTGGGCTACTCGCCTATTTTTACGTCTCATTGCTGAGGCAGGGCTTATTTCTTGCTGGCTCTTTAGTTACTTATCTCGTAGAAGTATGGGACCGCGGATCTCTGCTCTATTTCGTCTTTGTGTGCTTTTCTCCGTGTATGGAGATTTGGGCGATTCTGTTCGGAACTGTAGTTCTGTTCGCCCTTCGGTACATGTCTTCCCATAGGGAGATCGGGCGTTTCGCTTCTACTTAGTTACTTAGCTCGTAGAAGTATAGATTAGCAGTGCTTTGTTCCATTTTCGCCTGTGATTGGTTTTCTTACTGAGAGACCTGGCGTTTTAGCTTCTACTAATTTCCGTGTTACAGGGAGCCAGTTAGTAGCTTTGGTACGTTTCATTTGTTCATACTGAGAGGCAGGGCTTGTATTAGTGTTTGAGCTTGCGCTAGTCTGTTAGCCGATAATTCCGGTGCAGCTGTCCTTTCGTCTTTTTGTGCTTTTCTCCGTGTATGGAGATTTGGGCAATTCTGTTCGGATCTGTAGTTCTGTTCGCTCTTCGGTACATGTCTTCCCATAGGGAGACCGGGCGATGTTGTGGACATGTTTGCGTGTGACTGCGAGTCTCAATTTAGCCTTGGAACATTAATTATCGGTTCCTTCGCCTCGTTACATTTCCCCTTACTGAGAGGCTAGGGCGTGTGTTTTCTAGTTAAGCTTTCATTAGTCTTTCTGCTAGTAAAGTTATGGGACGACGGTGCTCCGTCGGCTCGCCTGTAAAATGTTTTTCCCTCCTGGGAGATCAGGCGTTTACCCCTTTATGTTCTGCATGTGACTGCGAGTTTATGGAAGTAGCCACGGAACGTTATCTCTGTTCCTTCGCCTCCTCCTTACATTCCTCTTTACCAAGAGGTAGGGCTTTTATTTTCTACTAACTCGTTTAGGTCTTTTAGCCGGTAACTGTCCGGTGCAGCCTGTCCTGTTCGTTCCTTTTTGTACCTGTCTCCGTACATGGAGTTTGACGATTTTGTTCAGAACTATGGTCCGGTTTCGTCTTTCAGTGCATGTCTTCCTATGGGGAAGACTGGGCGTTTTTGTTGACAGGTTTGCGTTTGACTGCGAGTCTGAGAGTAGCCTTGGAACGTTAGATCTCCGTTCCTTTCGCCTCCTGGCATTCTAATTCGCATTAGTTTTCAGTGTTTGTTGGTTATATGTTTTATGTGTACCTTTTATGCTACTCGCCTATTCTTGCGCCTCATTTCTGAGGCAGGGCGTTTATTATTACCATGTCACCACCCCACCCCACCCCCACACCCGGGCATGCCATGTCACCACCCCACCCCACCCCCACACCCGGGTATGCCATGTCACCACCCCACCCCACCCCACCCCCACACCCGGGCATGACATGTCACCACCCCACCCCACCCCCGGTCATGCCTATACCACCCTGTCACAACCCCGCCTATAAAGACATCCTGGGGGAAACACTACATACCTTGCAGGGGACTTGCTCATTGGTTATTATTTTGTATCCAGTGGCAGAGAACCTCCACTCCTGAGGTGTGGTGGAGTTACAATTTTTCTTGGCTACTCCATTCTGTATGTATGGATTGCAGGCTACTTGGATAGCAGAACCCACACATGAACTTTACTTAGGCTACCTAACAGTATACCTTCCAGACAAAGCAAAAACATGGCTTGTTGTTTATCTGTCTCTTTGATATTGAGCGCTACCATGAGCGCAACATGGATGAGCACAGAGAAAACTAGGCTCCTTATTTCACCTAGGCAACGGGATTACAAATTCAAACCCTTAATTATATATTAAATTTTACATTTTCCTGAGATTCGAAAAAGTATGATTATCAAACAAAAAAGTGACATCCCTAACACACACCATACTCACAAACAAATAAAGTGACATCCCTAACACGCACCTCACTCAAAAACCAAAATGTACAGCCGTGAATCTAGCAACAAAAAAAAAAAATAGATTATAGACAAGCAACCAGATTTGATATACTGTACTGTATGTGTACAGATACACACACCTATTTGAACCGTTAATTTAACCATTAGCCAGATGTAGGCTGTAGCAAGTTCACCTGCATGCAATATCAGCTGATGTGTGGTGAGCATACTGGCGCAAAATGGCTGCCGTTGCATCACCCAGGTGGGTGCTACACATTGGTGGTGGTAGAGGCGAGTTTCCCCCTCATCATTGTAAAGCGCTTTGAGTATCTAGAAAGGCGCTATATAAATGCCATGCATTATTATTATATCACTTTCAGAGGCACAGCAGTCACCAAAATGAACACACTGTGCACTCAAAGTGACCCAAATCGATTGACTCATTGACAACAGCCCCCGATATTTACCAGTGAATCATTGAATTAACTGGCTAGCTGTTAGAGTCGGCAAAGCTGTTTTTGGCACAGCAAATATGTAGATTTTAAAAGAACTAGTAGTCCTGTGCCAAGTATTGTAGATCACATGTGTTTCTGCATTAGGTAGTGCATTAAATGTGATTCTATATTAAGTGCAAAGTCAGCCCAGGAATTCAAAACTACATTTCAAACCAAAGTACCTCTGAGCATTCTGAGTTGCCATGGTAATTCCTGCAAAATAATGGGCTGAACCTCTGCCAATTGTCTGTGGTGCTGAGCTTAGTGTGGTTACCCAGGTTACGGAGGTTACCCAGGTTACGGCCCAAAATCAGAAGGCTTTTTTGGCTCAGTGCCTGTCCACACTAAAATATTGGGCAGACATTAGAGATTTATAACTCCAATTAGTAATCACCTCTGTAACTCCAATTAGGGAAATTCTGTGCCAGATATGGTCCACTATTGAAGCACTTGGGAACATCATTTGATCCCAGCAGCAGCTGCTTGGGGTTTGATGCTTTCATTAAATATGGGACAATGCAGGAGTAACATATTTTAAATAATTCAGATATGGAGATTGTTTCAGGTGCAACTGTTGACACTGAAAAGCAGCTTCGGTTGCCCACAATGTGGTGTTTTTAAAAGGTGCGACATTAGCTGGCTGATCAGGTATAAGCAACATGTCTACAACTTCATAGTTTGGATATGTTATCTCTCTGCTTTGAAAGTAAAATATACCTAATTTTTTACTGTAGACTAATGGCTATTGAGTAAGGTAACAATGTTTCTGGTAAATGGCTTTGGTCAATGCATCTGAATTAAGCACTGATCTATGTTTATGGGCACAGGCCCTCAGCGCAGAAAATAAAGCAAATGCTTGCTAGCTCGCTAGCTACAAAAATGTCATTGTAACCATTCACAATGCATGCAGACTATTAACATTGGAAAGCCGGTTGCTTCCCGTGTTGGATTGTATCTTTAATTTTTCAATTCAATTCACCTCATTTTGTATAGCGCTTTTTACAGAGAGTTGTCGCAAAGACGCTGTACAGAGAAACAGAAGGAGAATTGGGCAAAAAACCAGGCCCTGAACCCCCCAAAAAGCAAACAAGGTAAGAACTCCTCGGTGGGAAGAAAAACTCCTCAAACGGTGGTGAGAAAAAAACTCCCCGATGGGAAGAAATCTGGGAAGGAACCTGGCTAGAGAGGGGGAGCCCCTCCTTCGGTGGCCGGCCCGGTTTAAACTAAAGGAACCTGGCTAGAGAGGGGGAGCCCCTCCTTCGGTGGCCGGCCCGGTTTAAACTAAAGGTGGGATGGATGGTAACAGAATGTAATAAGGGATCACAGCAAATAATCAAGTGGGCTGAACATTTTACAGTCAGAAAGTCCAATGAAGAGATGTATAATATGAATTGAAAGGGGTGGTACTCCGGTTTCATCTCAACACAGTCTGCTCAGCATCAGTCAGTGAAATTGTTAATAATAATAATTGTAAATGATGATAATTTATAATGCTATTCACATGCTTCCTAGGCATGTAAGTTATGTAACCAGCTAGGCTGCTAACTTGTTAGCCAAACAAGGCTGCAATTTATGACCAGGCATTCTCTTTCATATAGGCTATAGAGCTACGTAGTCCCGCCCAGCGAATGTCTGGTGCCACTTTACGGAAAAAATACAATGGGAGTCAATGGACTGAAAATGTTTTTTTTCTATATTCAGGGAGCTAGACGTTCAAAACACCCAAGAGAGGGGTTGTCACATTTTAAATAATTTATAAAATTGGTCATTTGAAATGTCCAACAAATAAGCAACAAACACGTTTTCAAAAAAAACAACCAAAATGACTACAACATCCGGTCTACTCACTTGCTCACACTGCTGAAGTGAAAGCCATAAAGCTGACACTTTCGACATGGCCAGACTGACAGTCATTCTCACCCTTGGTGATACTGTCAGTTTCACTCCCATAATAAGACAAAGTGATAGCCAATTTCGCTAGCAGAGCGACCGGTAGCTACTTCTTTGCCCGGTAGCTTCCATCATAAGTTACAAGAGCAGACCGAGTGTTAGCCATTTTTGCTAGCAGAGCGGACGCCCGGTAGCTACTGCATTAGCCAACAAAAGCGGGAGCAGGCGATGTTACGACCGGGGATTCTGGGTAGCGTAGTTATGTTTCTCAAACTCCCGTTAATTATACGATTCAAATTTAATTTAAACGCGGTGGTGAGTATGCAGTGGGACTTTGTATCACATATATGTCAAAGTTTGGTCCATACAATGCCATAATCATAAGGGTGACTGAAAGATCCCGAAGTGGGGGCAGGTAATAGCTTCCGGTGGTCTTCCGGGACCAGCCAGGGATAGGAGGGGCGGGGACTACGGAGCTCTTATACATGGATACCCCATGACCGCATTTAAAAGTTTTTCAACAAAAGTCTGTCAGCGTCCATTGTACAATTCGCTTATGTGCTAGCTAGCAAGTCTACAGCTCGAGCTGAAGCCACCGCTGGCTGAGACAAACGTTACCATAACAACAGAGGCAGCGAAAAAGGTCAAAGTTTAAATTATTTTATGTCCAAGCGACATCCTCAGCGACCGTCGCAGTGACCATAGGACGACAGTCGCCTGAAGTATAAACCAAACGTCGCTGCGACCAGCGACATCCATCGCACATGACATCATAACATTGCACATGACATCATAACATCGCACATGACATCATAACATCGCACATGACATCATAACATCGCACATGACATCATAACATCGCACATGACACTGTCGCTGGACTATAAACCGTTAACACAGGGCCTAATTGGTCCCTGTTCTATGAAAACCAGGTCTAATTGTACAATGTACAATTTTACAGCTAGTGTCAAATTATGTTAAGCCCTGAAAAGGAGCCCTAACAGAAGTAAGTATATAAATTAAATATATAAATATGATGAAACATATGCTGGGCTATAACCCTAACCCTTACCGCTGGGCTATAACCCTAACCCCTACCGCTGGGCTATAACCCTAACCCCTACCGCTGGGCTATAACCCTAACCCCTACCGCTGGGCTATAACCCTAACCCTAACCCCTACCACTGGGCTATAACCCTAACCCGTACCGCTGGGCTATTACCCTAACCCCTACCGCTGGGCTATAACCCCTAACCCCTACCGCTGGGCTATAACCCTAACCCCTACCACTGGGCTATAACCCTAACCCCTACCGCTGGGCTATAACCCTAACCCTAACCCCTACCCACTGGGCTATAACCCTAACCCGTACGCCTGGGCTATAACCCTAACCCCTACCGCTGGGCTATAACCCTAACCCCTACCCGCTGGGCTATAACCCTAACCCCTACCGCTGGGCTATAACCCTAACCCTAACCCCTACCACTGGGCTATAACCCTAACCCCGTACCGCTGGGCTATAACCCTAACCCCTACCCCTGGGCTATAACCCTAACCCCTACCGCTGGGCTATAACCCTAACCCCTACCACTGGGCTATAACCCTAACCCCCTACCGCTGGGCTATAACCCTAACCCCTACCGCTGGGGCTATAACCCTAACCCCTACCGCTGGGGTATAACCCTAACCCCCTACCGCTGGGCTATAACCCTAACCCCTACCGCTGGGCTATAACCCTAACCCCTACCGCTGGGCTGTAACCCTAACCCCCTACCGCTGGGCTATAACCCTAACCCCTACCGCTGGGCTATAACCCTAACCCCCTACCGCTGGGCTGTAACCCTAACCCCTACCGCTGGGCTATAACCCTAACCCCTACCGCTGGGCTATAACCCTAACCCCTACCGCTGGGCTATAACCCTAACCCCTACCGCTGGGCTATAACCCTAACCCCTACCGCTGGGCTATAACTCTAACCCCTACCGCTGGGCTATAACCCTAACCCTACCGCTGGGCTATAACCCTAACCCCTACCCGCTGGGCTATACCCCTAACCCCTACTGCTGGGCTATAACCCTAACCCCTACTGCTGGGCTATAACCCTAACCCCTACCGCTGGGCTATAACCCTAACCCCTACCGCTGGGCTATAACCCTAACCCCTACCGCTGGGCTATAACCCTAACCCCTACCGCTGGGCTATAACCCTAACCCCTACCACTGGGCTATAACCCTAACCCCTACCGCTGGGCTATAACCCTAACCCTACCCGCTGGGCTATACCCCTAACCCCTACCGCTGGGCTATAACCCTAACCCCTACCGCTGGGCTATAACCCTAACCCCCTACCGCTGGGCTATAACCCTAACCCCTACCGCTGGGCTATAACCCTAACCCCTACCGCTGGGCTTTAACCCTAACCCCTACCGCTGGGCTATAACCCTAACCCCTACCGCTGGGCTATAACCCTAACCCCTACCGCTGGGCTATAACCCTAACCCGTACCGCTGGGCTATAACCCTAACCCCTACCGCTGGGCTATAATCCTAACCCCTACCACTGGGCTATAACCCTAACCCCTACCGCTGGGCTATAACCCTAACCCCTACCGCTGGGCTATAACCCTAACCCTAACCCCTACTGCTGGGCTATAACCCTAACCCCTACCGCTGGGCTATAACCCTAACCCCTACCGCTGGGCTATAACCCTAACCCCCTACCGCTGGGGCGACTTTAAAGGTATTCAGCTCCCATTCCTCAGCGACGACGTTTGAATAGATAAATAAAAAACGGTGGATGTGGGAAAGACTTGAGAAAATATGCCATTTAGCAGAGGTCTGGAGGGGGGTGTGAAGCGCATGGCTGGAATCAGTCTAACTCAAAGGGTGGAAGAGTGAGCTAGTCCCCTGTGTTATTGCTCTAATGAACAGCTATCCAGATTAATGGAGTCTAGCGCCCCAGCTGCCCTGCAGTTCCTGCAACACAGGTTTTATTTCCCTCCAAGTAAATGTACCACCTCAAACAGACTGCACATATAATTGCTAACACTTAATTTGTTTTCCAGAAAAAGGCAATATTGTCCCCTTGTAGAATATTGCCTGGCCTGGTTTGCCTGCATAGTGGATTCCCTAGCTGACACAGATTACCTTGTCAGGACGATTTTGTTTTATTGAAGGCGATACCCCCCACCCCCACCCCCACCTGACACTATCCCCAAAGAGGACCTTGTTTGTTGTTACAAAATATATCACTCTTTACCTTGTTTTTCCCAGCTCTCTCTGATTAGTTCTGAAGGTATATAAAGGGAAGGTGGAATTGACTGGCGCAGAACAGGCTTGTTGAGTGCAAGCCCCTCAGCCTGTCACCATCTGTGAAACAGCACAGTAATATCTGTGGGACAGTGCAGTAATATATGTGGGACAGAGCAGTAATATATGTGGGAACAGTACAGTACTATATGCGGGACAGTGCAGTAATATCTGTGGAACAGTACAGTAATATATGTGGAACAGTGCAGTAATATATGTGGGACAGTGCAGTAATATATGTGGGACAGTACAGTAATATATGTGGAACAGTGCAGTAATATATGTGGGACAAAGCAGTAATATATGTGGGGACAGTGCAGTAATATATGTGGGACAAAGCAGTAATATATGTGGGACAAAGCAGTAATATATGTGGGACAGTACAGTAATATATGTGGGACAGTGCAGTAATATATGTGGGACAGTGCAGTAATATATGTGGGACAGTGCAGTAATATATGTGGGACCAGTGCAGTAATATATGCAGGACAGTGCAGTAATATATGTGGGACAGTGCAGTAATATATGTGGGACAGTGCAGTAATATATGCAGGACAAAGTGTAGTAATATATGTGGGGACAGTGCCGTAATATATGTGGGACAGTACAGTAATATATGTGGGACAGAGCAGTAATATATGTGGGACAGTGCCGTAATATATGTGGGACAGTACAGTAATATATGTGGGACAGAGCAGTAATATATGTGGGACAGTACAGTAATATATGTGCAACAGTGCAGTAATATATGTTGGGACAGTACAGTAATATATGTGGGACAGTGCAGTAATATATGTGGGACAGTGCAGTAATATATGTGGGACAGTACAGAAATATATGTGGGACAGTGCAGTAATATATGTGGGACAGTGCAGTAATATATGTGGGACAGTACAGTAATATATGTGGGACAGTGCAGTAATATATGTGGGAAAAAGCAGTAATATATGTGGGACAGTACAGTAATATATGTGGGACAGTGCAGTAATATATGCAGGACACAGTGCAGTAAATATATGTCGGACAGTGGAGTAATATATGTAGGACCAGTACAGTAATATATGTGGGACAGTGGAGTAATATATATGGGACAGTGCAGTAATATATGTGGGGACAGTACAGTAATATATGTGGGACAGAGCAGTAATATATGTGGGACAGTACAGTAATATATTGTGGGACAGTACAGTAATATATGTGGGACAGTGCAGTAATATATGTGGGGACAGTGCAGTAATATATGTGGGACAGTACAGAAATGTATGTGGGACAGTGCAGTAATATATGTGGGACAGTACAGTAATATATGTGGGACAGTGCAGTAATATATGTGGGAAAAAGCAGTAATAGATGTGGGACAGTACAGTAATATATGTGGGACAGTGCAGTAATATATGTGGGACAGTGCAGTAATATATATGGGGACAGTGCAGTAATATAGGTGGGACAGTGCAGTGATATATATGGGACAGTGCAGTAATATATATGGGACAGTGCAGTAATATATGTGGGACAGTGCAGTAATATATGTGGGGACAGTGCAGTAATATATGTGGGACAGTGCAGTAATATATGTGGAACAGTGCAGTAATATATGTGGGACAGTACAGTAATATATATGGGACAGTGCAGTAATATATGTGGGACAGTGCAGTGAAATATATGGGACAGTGCAGTAATATATGTGGGACAGTACAGTAATATATTTGGGACAGTGCAGTAATATATGTGGGACAGTGCAGTAATATATATGGGACAGTGCAGTAATATATGTGGGACAGTACAGTAATATATGTGGGGACAGTGCAGTAATATATGTGGGACAGTGCAGTAATATATATGGGACAGTGCAGTAATATATATGGGACAGTGCAGTAATATATGTGGGACAGGTGCAGTAATATATGTGGGACAGTGCAGTAATATATATGGGACAGTGCAGTAATATATGTGGGACAGTACAGTAATATATGTGGGACAGTGCAGTAATATATGTGGGACAGTGCAGTAATATATGTGGGACAGTGCAGTAATATATATGGGACAGTGTAGTAATATATGTGGGACAGTACAGTAATATATATGGGACAGTGCAGTAATATATGTGGGACAGAGCAGTAATATATGTGGAACAGTGCAGTAATATATGTGGGACTGTGCAGTTGTATATATGGGACAGTGCAGTAATATATATGGGACAGTGCAGTAATATATGTGGGGCAGTGCAGTAATATATGTTGGACAGTGCAGTAATATATATGGTAATATATATGGGACAGTGCAGTAATATATGTGGGACAGTGCAGTAATATATATGGGACAGTGCAGTAATATATGTGGGACAGAGCAGTAATATATATGGGGCAGTGCAGTAATATATGTGGGACAGTGGAGTAATATATATGGGACAGTGCAGTAATATATGTGGGACAGTGCAGTAATATATGTGGGACAGTGCAGTAATATATGTGGGACAGTGCAGTAATATATTTGGGACAGTGCAGTAATATATGTGGGACCAGTGCAGTAATATATGTGGACAGTGCAGTAATATATATGGGACAGTGCAGTAATATATGTGGGACAGAGCAGTAATATATATGGGACAAGTACAGTAATATATGTGGGACTGTGCAGTAATATATATGGGACAGTGCAGTAATATATGTGGGACAGTACAGTAATATATGTGGGGACTGTGCAGTAATATATGTGGGACAGTGCAGTAATATATATGGGACAGTGCAGTAATATATGTGGGACAGTACAGTAATATATATGGGACAGAGCAGTAATATATGTGGGACAGAGCAGTAATATATGTGGAACAGTGCAGTAATATATGTGGGACTGTGCAGTAGTATATATGGGACAGTGCAGTAATATATATGGGACAGTGCAGTAATATATGTGGGGCAGTGCAGTAATATATGTTGGGACAGTGCAGTAATATATATGGGACAGTGCAGTAATATATGTGGGACAGTGCAGTAATATATATGGGACAGTGCAGTAATATATGTGGGACTGTGCAGTAGTATATATGGGACAGTGCAGTAATATATATGGGACAGTACAGTAATATATGTGGGACTGTGCAGTAATATATATGGGACAGTGCAGTAATATATGTGGGACAGTACAGTAATATATGTGGGACTGTGCAGTAATATATGTGGGACAGTGCAGTAATATATATGGGACAGTGCAGTAATATATGTGGGACAGTACAGTAATATATATGGGACAGAGCAGTAATATATGTGGGACAGAGCAGTAATATATGTGGAACAGTGCAGTAATATATGTGGGACTGTGCAGTAGTATATATGGGACAGTGCAGTAATATATATGGGACAGTGCAGTAATATATGTGGGGCAGTGCAGTAATATATGTTGGACAGTGCAGTAATATATATGGGACAGTGCAGTAATATATGTGGGACAGTGCAGTAATATATATGGGACAGTGCAGTAATATATGTGGGACTGTGCAGTAGTATATATGGGACAGTGCAGTAATATATATGGGACAGTGCAGTAATATATGTGGGGCAGTGCAGTAATATATGGGACAGTGCAGTAATATATGTGGGACTGTGCAGTAGTATATATGGGACAGTGCAGTAATATTTATGGGACAGTGCAGTAATATATGTGGGCAGTGCAGTAATATATGTTGGACAGTGCAGTAATATATGTGGGACTGTGCAGTAGTATATATGGGACAGTGCAGTAATATATATGGGACAGTGCAGTAATATATGTGGGGCAGTGCAGTAATATATGTTGGACAGTGCAGTAATATATATGGGACAGTGCAGTAATATATGTGGGACAGTGCAGTAATATATATGGGACAGTGCAGTAATATATGTGGGACAGTGCAGTAATATATGTGGGGACAGTGCAGTAATATATGTGGGACAGTGCAAGTAATATATGTGGGACAGTGCAGTAATATATATGGGACAGTGCAGTAATATATGTGGGACAGTGCAGTAATATATGTGGGACAGTGCAGTAATATATATGGGACAGTGCAGTAATATATGTGGGACAGAGCAGTAATATATATGGGACAGTACAGTAATATATGTGGGACAGTACAGTAATATATATGGGACAGTGCAGTAATATATGTGGGACAGTGCAGTAATATATATGGGACAGTGCAGTAATATATGTGGGGCAGTGCAGTAATATATGTGGGGCAGTGCAGTAATATATGTGGGACAGTGCAGTAATATATATGGGGACAGTGCAGTAATATATATGGGACAGTGCAGTAATATATGTGGGGCAGTGCAGTAATATATGTTGGACAGTGCAGTAATATGTATGGGACAGTGCAGTAATATATGTGGGACAGTGCAGTAATATATATGGGACAGTGCAGTAATATATGTGGGACAGTGCAGTAATATATGTGGGACAGTGCAGTAATATATGTGGGACAGTGCAGTAATATATGTGGGACAGTGCAGTAATATATATGGGACAGTGCAGTAATATATGTGGGACAGTGCAGTAATATATGTGGGACAGTGCAGTAATATATATGGGACAGTGCAGTAATATATGTGGGACAGAGCAGTAATATATATGGGACAGTACAGTAATATATGTGGGACAGTACAGTAATATATATGGGACAGTGCAGTAATATATGTGGGACAGAGCAGTAATATATGTGGGACTGTGCAGTAGTATATATGGGACAGTGCAGTAATATATATGGGACAGTGCAGTAATATATGTGGGGCAGTGCAGTAATATATGTTGGACAGTGCAGTAATATATATGGGACAGTGCAGTAATATATGTGGGACAGTGCAGTAATATATATGGGACAGTGCAGTAATATATGTGGGACAGAGCAGTAATATATATGGGGCAGTGCAGTAATATATGTGGGACAGTGCAGTAATATATATGGGACAGTGCAGTAATATATGTGGGACAGTGCAGTAATATATGTGGGACAGTGCAGTAATATATGTGGGACAGTGCAGTAATATATATGGGACAGTGCAGTAATATATGTGGGACAGTGCAGTAATATATATGGGACAGTGCAGTAATATATGTGGGACAGAGCAGTAATATATGTGGGACAGTGCAGTAATATATATGGGACAGTACAGTAATATATGTGGGACTGTGCAGTAATATATATGGGACAGTACAGTAATATATGTGGGACTGTGCAGTAATATATATGGGACAGTGCAGTAATATATGTGGGACAGTGCAGTAATATTTGTGGGGAAGTGCAGTAATATATGTGGGACAGTGCAGTAATATATATGGGACAGTGCAGTAATATATGTGGGACAGTGCAGTAATATTTGTGGGAAAGTGCAGTAATATATGTGGGACAGTGCAGTAATATATATGGGACAGTGCAGTAATATGTGTGGGACAGTGCAGTAATATTTGTGGGAAAGTGCAGTAATATATGTGGGACAGTACAGTAATATATGTGGGACAGTGCAGTAATATATATGGGACAGTGCAGTAATATATGTGGGACAGTACAGTAATATATGTGGGACAGTGCAGTAATATACATGGGACAGTGCAGTAATATATGTGGGACAGAGCAGTAATATATATGGAACAGTGCAGTAATATATGTGGGACAGTGCAGTAATATATGTGGGACAGTGCAGTAATATATGTGGGACAGTGCAGTAATATATGTGGGACAGTGCAGTAATATATGTGGGACAGTGCGGTAATATATATGGGACAGTGCAGTAATATATGTGGGACAGTGCAGTAATACATATGGGACAGTGCAGTAATATATGTGGGACAGTGCAGTAATATATGTGGGACAGTGCAGTAATATATGTGGGACAGTGCAGTAATATATATGGGACAGTACAGTAATATATGTGGGACAGTGCAGTTATATATATGGGACAGTGCAGTAATATATGTGGGACAGTGCAGTAATATATGTGGGACTGTGCAGTAATATATGTGGGACAGTGCAGTAATATATGTGGGACAGTGCAGTAATATATGTGGGACAGTGCAGTAATATATGTGGGACAGTACAGTAATGTATATGGGACAGTACAGTAATATATGTGGAACAGTGCAGTAATATATGTGGGACAGTGCAGTAATATATGTTGGACAGTACAGTAATATATGTGGGACAGTGCAGTAATATATGTGGGACAGTGCAGTAATATATATGGGACAGTGCAGTAATATATGTGGGACAGTGCAGTAATATATGTGGGACAGTGCAGTAATATATATGGGACAGTGCAGTAATATATTTGGGACAGTGCAGTAATATATGTGGGACAGTGCAGTAATATATATGGGACAGTACAGTAATATATGTGGGACAGTGCAGTAATATATGTGGGACAGTGCAGTAATATATGTGGGACAGTGCAGTAATATATGTGGGACAGTGCAGTAATATATATGGGACAGTACAGTAATATATGTGGGACAGTGCAGTAATATATGTGGGACAGTGCAGTAATATATGTGGGACAGTGCAGTAATATATGTGGGACAGTGCAGTAATATATATGGGACAGTGCAGTAATATATGTGGGACAGTGCAGTAATATATATGGGACAGTACAGTAATATATATGGGACAGTACAGTAATATATGTGGAACAGTGCAGTTATATATATGGGACAGTGCAGTAATATATGTGGGACAGTGCAGTAATATATGTGGGACTGTGCAGTAATATATATGGGACAGTGCAGTAATATATGTGGGACAGTGCAGTAATATATGTGGGACAGTGCAGTAATATATGTGGGACAGTGCAGTAATATATATGGGACAGTGCAGTAATATATGTGGGACAGTGCAGTAATATATATGGGACAGTACAGTAATATATGTGGAACAGTGCAGTAATATATGTGGGACAGTGCAGTAATATATGTGGGACAGTACAGTAATATATGTGGGACAGTGCAGTAATATATGTGGGACAGTGCAGTAATATATATGGGACAGTGCATTTAATATATGTGGGACAGTACAGTAATATATGTGCGACAGTACAGTAATATATGGGACAGTGCAGTAATATATTTGGGACAGTACAGTAATATATGTGGGACAGTGCAGTAATATATATGGGACAGTGCAGTAATATATGTGGGACAGTACAGTAATATATGTGGGACAGTGCAGTAATGTATATGGAACAGTGCAGTAATATATGTGGGACAGTGCAGTAATATATGTGGGACAGTGCAGTAATATATTTGGGACAGTGCAGTAATATATGTGGGACAGTGCAGTAATATATGTGGGACAGTGCAGTAATATATGTGGGACAGTGCAGTAATATATATGGGACAGTGCAGTAATATATGTGGGACAGTGCAGTAATATATGTGGGACAGTACAGTAATATATGTGGGACAGTGGAGTAATATATATGGGACAGTGCAGTAATATATGTGGGACAGTACAGTAATATATGTGGGACAGAGCAGTAATATATTTCGGACAGTGCAGTAATATGTGTGGGACAGTGCAGTAATATATGTGGGACAGTGCGGTAATATATGTTGGACAGTGCGGTAATATATATGGTACAGTGCAGTAATATATGTGGGACAGTGCAGTAATATATGTGGGACAGTGCAGTAATATATATGAGACAGTGCAGTAATATATGTGGGACAGTACAGTAATATATGTGGGACAGTGCAGTAATATATGTGGGACAGTGCAGTAATATATATGGGACAGTGCAGTAATATATGTGGGACAGTACAGTAATATATGTGGGACAGTGCAGTAATATATGTGGGACAGTGCAGTAATATATATGGGACAGTGCAGTAATATATGTGGGACAGTGCAGTAATATATGTGGGACAGTGCAGTAATATATGTGGGACAGTACAGTAATATATGTGGGACAGTGCAGTAATATATGTGGGACAGTGCAGTAACCTGATCAGCTAGTTTACTGCACCCCTCCCAAACAGCATCTTATAAAGCTGCTCTGGCTCATTGCATATATATATATATATATATACATTTGTGGGGTTCTTTTGCATTGATTTCATATTTTTTATTCAGGGCTTAATTGTGTTCAGTAAACTTCACAAGAATTGTGCGCCTGCAGATGGGGCTTCAGTGAAGCGTGACAGCATGGGAATCGTTTCAAACAGAGGAAGCGTTACTTTCGCTGCTTTGCAAAAATTTGTGTTACGAAAAACACGCCGCCTCCCCTCAAAAACACGCCGCCTCCCCTCATCGCCACGCCGCCTCCCCTCATCGCCACGCCGCCTCCCCTCATCGCCACGCCGCCTCCCTCATCGCCACGCCGCCTCCCCTCATCGCCACGCCGCCTCCCCTCATCGCCACGCCGCCTCCCCTCATCGCCACGCCGCCTCCCCTCATCGC
>CM056376.1:16534065-16611847 GCA_029718625.1 Synaphobranchus kaupii
GTGGGTTGCAGGTATCAGTGGGTTGCAGGTGTCAGTGGGTTAAAGCAGGTAACAGTGGGTTGCAGGTATCAGTGGGTTAAAGCAGGTATCAGTGGGTTGTAGGTGTCAGTGGGTTACAGGTATGAGTGGGTTGCAGGTATCAGTGGGTTGCAGGTATCAGTGGGTTAAAGCAGGTATCAGTGGGTTACAGGTATGAGTGGGTTTCAGGTAACAGTGGGTTGCAGATATCAGTGGGATAAAGCAGGTATCAGTGGGTTAAAGCAGGTAACAGTGGGTTAAAGCAGGTATCAGTGGGTTACAGGTGTCAGTAGGCTGCAGGTATCAGTGGGTTGCAGCTATCAGTGGGTTAAAGCAGGTATCAGTGGGTTGCAGGTATCAGTGGGTTAAAGCAAGTAACAGTGGGTTGCAGATATCAGTGGGATAAAGCAGGTATCAGTGGGTTACAGGTATCAGTGGGTTGCAGGTATCAGTGGGTTGCAGGTATCAGTGGGTTAAAGCAAGTAACAGTGGGTTGCAGGTATCAGTGGGATAAAGCAGGTATCAGTGGGTTACAGGTATCAGTGGGTTGCAGGTATCAGTGGGTTAAAGCAGGTATCAGTGGGTTGTAGGTATCAGTGGGTTACAGGTATGAGTGGGTTGCAGGTATCAGTGGGTTGCAGGTATCAGTGGGTTGCAGGTGTCAGTGGGTTAAAGCAGGTATCAGTGGGTTAAAGCAGGTATCAGTGGGTTACAGGTATCAGTGGGTTAAAGCAGGTATCAGTGGGTTGTAGGTATCAGTGGGTTACAGGTATCAGTGGGTTGCAGGTATCAGTGGGTTGCAGGTGTCAGTGGGTTAAAGCAGGTAACAGTGGGTTGCAGGTATCAGTGGGTTAAAGCAGGTAACAGTGGGTTGCAGGTATCAGTGGGTTAAAGCAGGTATCAGTGGGTTGTAGGTATCAGTGGGTTACAGGTATGAGTGGGTTGCAGGTATCAGTGGGTTGCAGGTATCAGTGGGTTAAAGCAGGTATCAGTGGGTTACAGGTATGAGTGGGTTGCAGGTAACAGTGGGTTGCAGATATCAGTGGGATAAAGCAGGTATCAGTGGGTTAAAGCAGGTAACAGTGGGTTAAAGCAGGTATCAGTGGGTTACAGGTGTCAGTAGGCTGCAGGTATCAGTGGGTTGCAGCTATCAGTGGGTTAAAGCAGGTATCAGTGCGTTGCAGGTATCAGTGGGTTAAAGCAAGTAACAGTGGGTTGCAGATATCAGTGGGATAAAGCAGGTATCAGTGGGTTACAGGTATCAGTGGGTTGCAGGTATCAGTGGGTTGCAGGTATCAGTGGGTTAAAGCAAGCAACAGTGGGTTGCAGGTATCAGTGGGATAAAGCAGGTATCAGTGGGTTACAGGTATCAGTGGGTTGCAGGTATCAGTGGGTTGCAGGTATCAGTGGGTTAAAGCAGGTATCAGTGGGTTGTAGGTATCAGTGGGTTACAGGTATGAGTGGGTTACAGGTATGAGTGGGTTGCAGGTATCAGTGGGTTGCAGGTGTCAGTGGGTTAAAGCAGGTATCAGTGGGTTAAAGCAGGTATCAGTGGGTTACAGGTATCAGTGGGTTAAAGCAGGTATCAGTGGGTTGTAGGTATCAGTGGGTTACAGGTTTGAGTGGGTTGCAGGTATCAGTGGGTTGCAGGTGTCAGTGGGTTAAAGCAGGTAACAGTGGGTTGCAGGTATCAGTGGGTTAAAGCAGGTATCAGTGGGTTGTAGTTATCAGTGGGTTACAGGTATGAGTGGGTTACAGGTATGAGTGGGTTGCAGGTATCAGTGGGTTGCAGGTATCAGTGGGTTAAAGCAGCTAACAGTGGGTTGCAGGTATCAGTGGGTTAAAGCAGGTATCAGTGGGTTGTAGGTATGAGTGGGTTACAGGTATGAGTGGGTTGCAGGTATCAGTGGGTTGCAGGTGTCAGTGGGTTAAAGCAGGTAACAGTGGGTTGCAGGTATCAGTGGGTTAAAGCAGGTATCAGTGGGTTGTAGGTATCAGTGGGTTACAGGTATGAGTGGGTTGCAGGTATCAGTGGGTTGCAGGTATCAGTGGGTTAAAGCAGGTATCAGTGGGTTACAGGTATGAGTGGGTTGCAGGTAACAGTGGGTTGCAGATATCAGTGGGATAAAGCAGGTATCAGTGGGTTAAAGCAGGTAACAGTGGGTTAAAGCAGGTATCAGTGGGTTACAGGTGTCAGTAGGCTGCAGGTATCAGTGGGTTGCAGCTATCAGTGGGTTAAAGCAGGTATCAGTGGGTTGCAGGTATCAGTGGGTTAAAGCAAGTAACAGTGGGTTGCAGATATCAGTGGGATAAAGCAGGTATCAGTGGGATAAAGCAGGTATCAGTGGGTTACAGGTGTCAGTGGGTTGCAGGTATCAGTGGGTTGCAGGTATCAGTGGGTTGCAGGTGTCAGTGGGTTAAAGCAAGTAACAGTGGGTTGCAGATATCAGTGGGATAAAGCAGGTATCAGTGGGTTACAGGTGTCAGTGGGTTGCAGGTATCAGTGGGTTACAGGTATGAGTGGGTTGCAGGTATGAGTGGATTACAGGTATCAGTGGGTTACAGGTATCAGTGGGTTACAGGTGTCAGTAGGCTGCAGGTATCAGTGGGTTGCAGGTGTCAGTAGGCTGCAGGTATCAGTGGGTTGCAGGTATCAGTGGGTTGCAGGTATCAGTGGGTTACAGGTATCAGTGGGTTAAAGCAGGTAACAGTTGGTTGCAGGTATCAGTGGGTTAGAGCAGGTGTCAGTGGGTTACAGGTGTCAGTGGGTAAAAGCAAGTAACAGTGGGTTGCAGGTATCAGTGGGATAAAGCAGGTATCAGTGGGTTACAGGTATCAGTGGGTTGCAGGTATCAGTGGGTTAAAGCAAGTATCAGTGGGTTACAGGTGTCAGTAGGCTGCAGGTATCAGAGGGTTTCAGGTATCAGTGGGTTAAAGCAGGTACCAGTGGGTTGCAGGTATCAGTGTGTTAAAGCAGGTACCAGTGGGTTGCAGGTATCAGTGGGTTAAAGCAGGTATCAGTGGGTTACAGGTATCAGTGGGTTGCAGGTGTCAGTGGGTTGCAGGTATCAGTGGGATAAAGCAGGTATCAGTGGGTTACAGGTATCAGTGGGTTGCAGGTATCAGTGGGTTAAAGCAAGTATCAGTGGGTTACAGGTGTCAGTAGGCTGCAGGTATCAGAGGGTTTCAGAGCAGGTGTCAGTGGGTTGCAGGTATCAGTGGGTTGCAGGTGTCAGTGGGTTGCAGGTATCAGTGGGTTGCAGGTATCAGTGGGTTAAAGCAGGTATCAGTGGGTTAAAGCAGGTATCAGTGGGTTTCAGGTATCAGTGGGTTAAAGCAGGTATCAGTGGGTTGCAGGTATCAGTGGGTTACAGGTATGAGTGGGTTGCAGGTGTCAGTGGGTTGCAGGTATCAGTGGGTTGCAGGTGTCAGTGGGTTACAGGCAGGGCATAAGTTTTACAGCGGCCATACAGCCCTGGCCTCAGTGTGTTGCTATTTGGCCGTGATGCCTTTGTAACTTTTGTGAGTCTTTAGGTCATTGTGGCCGGACTGCCCTTTTACTTTGACTGAAATGCCTGCAAGTCAATCCTGTGTGACCCATCGACGTATATACCAGTGTCATGGAAACATTTTTTGTTTGTCATGATTGGACATCTTCTTCCTTATTGCTTCTTGTTGTTAATTATTGGTTTTGTCACGTGGTCATATCCACCGTTAACTAGGGTTGGGTATCAAAAAACGGTGCCATGAGGCACCAACCGAAAAACGTTGGTCCTACTGAGTATCGAAACATTTTGGAAATGTTTGGAACATTTGAAAAGTATCAAAACATTTTCGATACTTTACGGTAGGCTACTTCTGGACGTGAATGCTATTTTCGCAGCCAGCGGACAATCCATTCCATCAAATGCAAACATTGCAAAACTCCTATTAAATGAAACACCAGTAACACATCGAATATGGTAAAGCATTTAATCGTCCAGTGCTGGGTATTCTGACTGCTGACAATGATTGAATAACAGATATGGTTTCGATATTAACGATTGCCTTAATAACATATGCGTAGCTGGCTAAAGTGGATGTTAATTCCGTTAACGTTATTAGCTTACCTCGTATCTTTGAAGCTATCATAAATAAACGTTTGCAGTAGACAGCCAGTTGTGAAATGATTCAATCTCATATTTCATTTCATACTAAGGTCCCTCTGTGATAGTTAGTGTAGCTGATTGCACCCCTTCCGTAACTCCCTTTACTGTGGTAACTCCCTTTACTGTGGCAGCAAGTAGAACTAAGTTGATGAACGGCACCGTGCTGTTGCTTTCAATACAGTTGAATCTCCAAAATGGACGTCCTGACAGTTTTGGAATTTAACTTTATTTTCTTCTGTTCCTATTCTATCATTTTACAAAATGACATGATTGAAATTGCACTTTATTTTCTTATGTTGCGCTTATTCTGCCATTTTACAACGACATAATGTTTACAGAATAATAGCCGACTTATCAGTCATGTTACAATGACTTTTTACAGAATAATACTTATCTGTCATTTTACAATGACATAATGTTTTCAAATAGTAAAGATATCAGTTATAATCATTCATAGAAACATAGTTGGCTGAACATTTAAAGTTTTCATATAAAGCAGGGCTGCCCAACCCGATCTACCGTCCTGTAGGTTTTCACTCCAACCCTAACAAAGCACACCTCATTCAACAGCTAGAGATCTACTGTCCTGTAGGCTTTCATTCCAACCCTAACAAAGCACACCTCATTCAACAGCTAGAGATCTACCGTCCTGTAGGCTTTCACTCCAACCCTAACAAAGCACACCTCATTCAACAGCTATAGAGAGCTTAGTGCGCCAAATTAGGGTTGATATGAAACCGACAGGATGGTAGATCTCCAGGAACAGGGTTGGGCAGCCCTGATATAAAGTATCAGAAAAAGTATTGTGCAGGTATCGTATCGGATTAAGGGTATCGGTTTTGGTCTTGGTATCGAAAAATTTCAAACGATACCCAACCCTACCATTAACAGAAACAGATTAGAATTCTGACCACAGCTGACAACTCATGTAAGCAAACTTATCCTTGATTGATCTGTCAAAATCTTTCTTTCAGTGTGCAGCGCATCAGCAATGAAGTCACTGCATATGATTTGACTTACTGCAAGATAGCCTACTATTGAAGGTGATTAGCCTGCTAGGTGACATTATTATTAGCTAGCTTGCCAACTGATTCCTCTCATATATGGATTCACCGCAAGTAAAATAATGTTGGTTATTATTTGTTTTGCTTGTAACGTTAAGCAAATTTATCCTTGATCTGTCAAATAATTCTCTCTTTCAGTGTAAAGGCCAGGGCATCATGTCTTTCTAAATCATGCTTAGCTGCTATAATTAAATGACTGCAATGAAGTCACTGACTACGATTCTACTTACTGCAAGATAATATAGCCTATTGATAGCAATTAGCTTGCCAAGTAGGCTACGCTAACGCTATTATTAGCTAGCTTGCTAACTGATTCATAACTGATATCCAGTTTCTGATCAATCACAGAGGACTTTGCTAAGTCATTACCAAGTTTTTCTAGAGAAATGGAGAGAACTGTGGAGAAAAAACTCACTGCGTCTGGTATTAAATGCCAGTTTTGAGCGTCTCGTGCATTGTGTTGGGCAGATTATTTTTCAGAAATTTGTACTGTCAGGAATCATGTAAGGAATTAAGTTTTGTTGCAGGGAGGAGAACAAGTTTATTTGACTCAGGACCTGTAACATGGATGTTTATGTGAATACGGGTTTGCATATACACATATTGACGGGGGTGTGGTTATGAAATAGCGGGCGGCAAGACCCTGAACTCCGGAGAGCAAGACTATACTGCTACCAGGCATTCATCTAATTGTTCTCTGACACTAAGACCCTCTATCCCAGTATGTAAAGGTGCTACTCATCCAGGAGTCTTGCAAATAATGTTTCTGCGCCATGAAGAAGCGCCTTTAACCTAAAAACATATGCATGTCCGGGTACCGAAATTAACAGCTAACCCAGGGAGCCCAACTAAGGTGAGTGAGACTATGACCCAATTATTATGTTATGAAATAATACTAGGATCTGTCTGGACAATGAAATTCACAACTATCACAGAGCAGCTGCACTTCCGGTTAGCGAGACTATCACTATGCCCAGCGAGTAACCTGCATAGGAGACTAATACAGTGATTGGTTCAGAGATGCACACCCTGGTCGGCGTATAAGTGAACCACATATCTACTGAAAAAGGGAAAACAGTTAATTATGACATAATATAACAGTTGGCAATAACCAAGAATAGGCGTACCTTGATGGAAAAAGGTAGACATTTTATTTACAAGACAATGAAAGAATGCTATTCGATACTAAGAGAAAAGACATACACTCTAAAAGACTACGACAAAAAGTAACACAAAAAGAATAATGGTGTTTGCCCAAAATGTTCATACGTACGAGAAGACTATGGTACCAGGAGAACTGTTAAGCAGATTCTCCCCGACTGTCCCTTTGGACTTCTCTTAAATGCAATCCTGAGCAGGCCTTCCACATTCCACGATTATTTTTGTTTGTCCAAATAAGGTCTGGCCAGGAAGAGGGCTGTAACACCCCACCAACAAGAGACCCCCCTCTCCTCCAGGAAGAGAAACTGCATAGTCTACTCCAGCCTGATCTAGTGATAGTAATGAGACACTTTGTACGACGGCGCGTGATTTTATGATTTTACCTGTCATTTATCTAGATACCAGGTGAGGTCCAGGTGATGGCCACTCTATGATCCAAGCACTTATGTGGACAAACACATCTCTGATAACCTACAATCCTCCTTCCAAACACATTCCTTCCCATGTAGTTTGCCCCCTCCTATACCTTCACATACCCCACATTTCAATTGGTATTAAACCCGGTTGTGGCGAAGTGAGCACCACCGCTCTCGTGCAGAGACAATAAACAGACGTTTGAGTGAGAACACGGTTTTTATTCCGTTCTCTCCATACAATACACATTTACAAAGACACCTGGTCTTCCTCTCTCTCCCCGCAGATGTTCCGGCAGGCTTTTATGCACTCAGGCTCACTGTCGAACAATCAAGGCAATTGGTTAATTGATACAATCAATAACACCATCAATCGTTACAAATTGAGTGATTCCCGAGAGCAGTGTCGGCTCCACAAACCACACAAGTTAACTCTCTCTCTTGCCGGCAGCGCCTAAAACCACGCCCCCCTACCACATACCCCCACCGCCCGACTTAGGCCGGGAAGCCATCCGGCCGATGACCGACCCCCCCCCTCCTCCTCCCCCACCGGGCGAGAGAGAAAGTCCGCCACCACCATCTGCGCTCCCGGCCTATGAATCACCTTGAAATTAAAAGGCTGTAAAGCCAGATACCAACGAGTGATTCGGGCGTTAGTATCTTTCATGTGGTGAAGCCATTGGAGGGGAGCATGGTCCGAACAGAGGGTGAATGGGTGACCCATTAGGTAATAACGGAGGGACCCGGCCGCCCACCGAATGGCCAGACACTCTTTCTCGACCGTGCTGTACTTAGCTTCGCGTTGTGATAGCTTCCTGCTAATGTACAGCACTGGTCGGTCGACCCCCTCCACCTGCTGCGTCAAAACGGCCCCCAGCCCTCTGTCCGATGCGTCTGTCTGCAAATTAAAAGGGAGAGAGAAGTTAGGGGTGAACAGGAGCGGTTTCCCACAAAGAGCTTCCTTCACCCGCTCAAACGCCTGCCGGCACAATTCCGTCCACTGGACCGGATCTGAGGCACCTTTCCGAGTCAAGTCGGTTAGGGGACTGGTCAGCTCCGAGAAGGCAGGAATAAATCTTCTGTAGTAGCCAGCCAGCCCCAAAAACCTCCTCACCTCTTTTTTTGTCTTGGGTCGGGGGCAGGTCGCAATCGCTGCGGTTTTGTCCACTAGAGGCCGCACCTGTCCACTTCCCAAGTGGTACCCCAAATACCGTACCTCCGCTCAGCCAATTGCACACTTCTTTGGGTTAGCCGTGAGCCCCGCCTGTCTCAGGGACTCTAACACCGCCCCCACATGCCGCACATGCTGAGCCCAGCTGTTGCTGTGGATGATAATGTCATCCAGATAGGCTGCAGCGAAAGCAGCATGCGGACGCAGCACCCTGTCCATCAGACGTTGAAATGTGGCAGGGGCCCCGAATAACCCAAACGGAAGTGTCCGAAATTGGTACAACCCGTCCGGAGCGGAGAAAGACGTTTTTTCCTTGGACTCTGGAGACAAGGGAATCTACCAGTAGCCCTTGGTTAAATCCAGTGTCGAAAAAAAACGAGCTGTGCCCAGCCGATCCAAGAGTTCGTCGACCCGAGGCATTGGATAGGCATCAAATCCTGACACTTCATTCACCTTCCGATAATCCACACAGAACCAAATAGATCCATCAGGCTTACCCACTAGCACGATGGGGCTATTCCAAGCACTGTTGGACTCCTCAATTACCCCCAATTCCAGCATTGCCTTTATTTCTGCCTGCACTACTTTCTTTTTATGCTCAGGTAGTCTATAGGGCCGTGAACGCACCGTTATGCCCGGGGCTGTCTCAATGTGGTGGTTTATAAGATTAGTGCGACCTGGTAGAGGGGAAAACACATCAGCAAACTGCTTTTGCAACAAGGCAAGATCTGAAAGGGGTGAGGTTTGATTGGTAGAATTTGGTACCTCTGGCCCCAGCTCATCTTTCTCCTGATCTACCGTGACCAGGGAGACCGGTACCACCTCTTTCCATGCTTTTAGTAGATTGAGGTGATAAATCTGTTTCGCCCCCTCTCTATCAGATCGCACCACCTCATAATCGACTTCCCCCACTCGTCGTGTAACCACGAAGGGTCCTTGCCACTTGGCAAGTAATTTTGTGCTGGAAGTCGGGAGTAATACCAGGACTTTATCTCCCGGTGAAAATTGACGTAGCTTAGTTCCTCTATTGTAGTGCTTCTGCTGACGTTCCTGAGCCTCGAGCAAATTCTCCCGTGACAATCTACCCAGTGTATGGAGTTTTGCTCGCAGGTCCATAACGTACTGAATCTCGTTTTTACTGGGACTTGGACCCTCCGCCCAGCTTTCTTTAACTAGATCCAAGACACCCCGTGGTTGCCTACCGAACAGCAATTCAAAGGGAGAAAATCCCGTGGAGGCCTGGGGAACCTCTCGCACTGCAAACAAGAGAGGAACTAACCACTTATCCCAATTTCGGCTATCATCGTGTACGAACTTCCGAATCATTGACTTCAAAGTCCTATTAAAACGCTCCACGAGCCCATCTGTTTGCGGATGGTATACGCTGGTTTTAATGGACTGAACCCCCAATAATTCATATAATTTGCGTAATGTGCGTGACATAAACGAAGTGCCTTGATCCGTCAGAATCTCTTTCGGGATTCCGACGCGGGAGATTATCTGAAACAATGCCTGCGCAACACTCTTAGCCGAGATATTGCGTAACGGCACTGCTTCGGGATACCTGGTTGCATAATCCACCAGAACTAACACAAATCGGTATCCCTGCGTGCTTTTGTCAAATGGCCCGATGAGATCCATGCCCACTCTATCAAAAAGGACCTCAATTAATAGTAGAGGGCGCAACGGCGCTTTTGGGATGGCCGGGGAATTCACTAGCTGACAGTCTGGGCAGGACGCACACCACCGACGTACGTCCGCCCAAATGCCCGGCCAATAGAAACGGGCCATTATCCGGTTTAGTGTTTTCTCATAACCTAAATGACCAGCCATGGGGTTGTAATGAGCCGCCTGGAAAATCATTTCCCGGCGGCTTTTAGGTACCAACAACTGGGTCATCTCCTCACCTGTCTGAGTGTCACGAATCACTCTGTACAATCTGTCCTTAATGATTACAAAATATGGGTGAGAGCGTGCAGCGTCAGGGCGCACCAGCTGACCATCCACATATACCACCTGATCAAAGGCGAAGCGTAGGGTGTCGTCGCGAGACTGCGCGAGTGGGAAATCCTCCACGGGGTGGAACACCGGCACCTGGGGAGTCTCCACCGGAGGCTCTTCCGGAGAAAAAAAACAAAGGGATTAACACGAGGGAAGGAGGGGTTTTGGGGACGGGAAACGGGAAGGGGAACAGCATGGGTGGTGAACTTTTTTCGGGGCACTGGCTCCGGCTTCTGCTGCTGGGTGAAGGGGTGTTGTGCCAGGTGGTCCTCCGCCAGGGTGACGGCGATGTCCAGGTTGGTGGGCCTAAGCGTCTAATTAGAAACTAAAACAAATTTGCAGCACGTTACACAATTAATTCACAATTAATTTGAATGCCATTCTCTGCACGTGAGCTGCATGTTCTCTGTTTCCCCTGCTGTAAGTCGCACGTTTCACGGTCTTCCTGGGAAAGTGGATTGATTTAAAGGATTACGCTACGAGTAAAACAGGTTAGTCACATTTCCATAAACAGGACATTATTAAACAAGGGGAAATATGCGTGAACATATGGGTTGCGAACCTGACAGCTTTATTGTAGGCTTTAGTGTCATCATTAAGGCAAAATAACGGTATGTATGTTATTAATCAATATTAGCCTACTATGCAGGTAGCCTAATGAACTTTGGATGAAGCTTGAACTTCGAGAACTCCATGAGAACAGCCTCTTGGAATTGATGTCTGACACTTTCATTGCATAATCAAACGAAATTCGCTGAACAAGCAGGCTAATTTGGAGTTTTCTAAGGTGAGACTGAAGCCATTGATAGCTTATTCTCAGCTGTTGCAGGTCCTTTTAACGAAATTTAACCGCATATATTTTGTAAAATAACAGCCCTGTCTGGAATTACCGGGAACTCATAGGCTAATGGTTAGTCCGAATAATATTGATCATACTCCATTTAGCCTATTCCTTGATCACACTAAACACGCACGAGCATGTCTGTTTCGCCATCAAGCAATCCGCCAAGGTGGAAAAGCAGGCTTTTAAAGGGAATGGGATATGACATTTTGATTGGTTTATTGCATGTCACGCCCAAGACACACCTATAATTAATGAAGCGACTAGGTTCAGCCCAGTTGCACCTTGCGCCGTGCTTAGCGCCAAAAAAACACGCCGTTAAAATAGCAAAAGTGGACTTGGACACGCCCAAAATGGACTTTAGGCCATGCGCTTAGACTAAGGGCCAAGATCGCCAAGATAGGGCCCCTGGTCTTCCTCTCTCTCCCCGCAGATGTTCCGGCAGGCTTTTATGCACTCAGGCTCACTGTCGAACAATCAAGGCAATTGGTTAATTGATACAATCAATAACACCATCAATCGTTACCAATTGCGTGATTCCCGAGAGCTGTGTCGGCTCCACAAACCACACAAGTTCACTCTCTCTCTTGCCGGCAGCGCCTAAAACCACGCCCCCCTACCACACCGGTCCACCACATTTATCATATTATGCAGTTATTCACATGCACATACATAAGATGCTTTATACATACAGCTTTCTTTCAGTCCAGACTATATTCCAAGAACATAGAGTGCTTGTTCACAGGCCTTTTACGGCCTCTGAACAGGCCTGGGTTCCCGGTGTCATTAGGAGGAAGAAACATCGCAAAATTGCTCCATGTCCTGCAGAATGCCGTTTACCTCCAATGTCTAGTTATATGGTTTTTCCAGCTGCTGTTTATGACGCCGCTGTTTTTATGGCTCATAGTTGTAGAGCAGAGGAGTGGGAAATCCAGCGTGAGTAGGCAAAGCTGCAATGTGTTGGTTAGAACAGTAAAATTGGACCTTACAATCACATTAAATTTTACTTGATTTCGGGGGGATTTATGTTTCCTTGACGCTCTAAATCTTGCCCTGATGCATCACCATGTCTGATTATTACCAGCGGAAACCCTGCAAAGTCACTGTCAACACAGGTGGAGGTGCTATACTGTGTGTGTAGGCTTGTTAAAACGTAATGTTGTTAAAACGGTGTGCAAACATTCTATTTACCGGGATTATTGTTATGGCTGGAACAATATTTGACTAATAGGAACAGTGGACCGGATCTATCAGTTTTATAACATGATTTCACACATACTGCTGTTTGCTAAAAATATTGACACCATGCAACCTCTTTTGTGTAATAAATGTCATTGATTGCATTATCTTTTGTATGTAGCCTAGGTTATAAGAGGTTATGGGTAATTAAAAAATATATATAAGCAAGTAATATCTACTGTAATTATTTGAACCATATATCCACACTTTTAGCAGGATCCAAAACCTGCGTTTGGTTGATGGCCTTAATGCCCCAGCAGGTGGCCTTAGTGCCCCAGCAGGTGGCCTTGTTGCCCCTGTAAAATCAATGATTCTTGAAGGCCATATGGCCTTGCCCCCAAAACGTTGAAATTTAAGGCCTGGTTGCAGGTATCAGTGCGTTACAAGTATAATTTGGTTAAAGCAGGTATCAGTGGATTTCAGGTGTCAGTGGGTTGCAGGTATCAGTGGGTTGCAGGTATCAGTGGATTGCAGGTATCAGTGGGTTACAGGTATCAGTGGGTATTAACATTTGTCCTGCTGGGCAGCAGTGTAGTTTAATGGTTGGGTAACTGGGCTTTTAACCAAAAAGTCGCAGGTTTGATTCCCAGGTAGGACACTGCCGTTCTACCCTTGAGCAAAGTATTTTACCTGAATTACTTCAGTCTATAAAATGCAAAAGCTGAGTAGGTCACTCTGAATAAGTGTGGCTGCTAAATGCCTGTAATGAAATGTCCTTAATATTGACCTAACCCTAACCCTAACCCTAACCCCTAACCCCTAACCCCTAACCCTTCAGAAAAAATGGTCTGAGTTACTTTTACATACAAACTCTCCTTTAATTATGTACACGATACTGGGGAAGATGCACAAGCGGATTCAGTGCTGGGGAAAATGCATACAATCTGGGAGGAGATTTTGTAAATGGAGGTTTTTTATTCTTCTGAAGCCAGCTGCATAGTATGAGCCTAATATAGACATGAGAAAAGCACAGTTAACTCCTCCATTGTGAGATAATCAGGAGAAAAGCACAGTTAACTCCTCCATTGTGAGATAATCATGAGAAAAGCACAGTTAACTCCTCCATTGTGAGATAATCAGGAGAAAAGCACAGTTAACTCCTCCATTGTGAGATAATCAGGAGAAAAGCACAGCTAACTCCTCCATTGTGAGATAATCAGGAGAAAAGCACAGTTAACTCCTCCATTGTGAGATAATAAGGAGAAAAGCACAGTTAACTCCTCCATTGTGAGATAATCAGGAGAAAAGCACAGTTAACTCCTCCATTGTGAGATAATCAGGAGAAAAGCACAGTTAACTCCTCCATTGTGAGATAAATGTGCTGTGTAAATAAGGAACCATAACAAAGTTAATTAAAATTCATTTCAGGTTTTTCATACTTTTGGTGCAAATCTAACAGACATGATCTATTCTCTCCTGCATCACGGAGCCTGGCGTCCACATTCAGTCCAACAGCAGTGCACGCTGGCTGTACCTGTTCAAGCCCTTAACAAGCAACACATGCTTATACACTTATACACATATCCTGCAACTTCCAATGACATGTTCTCGCTTCAATACAAAGAACACTTTATGGCCTACAAGACTAAAACCTGTGGCCTCCTAACCTAAACAAGCACTCAGTCAGTATGTCAGCTTACTGCCTCATGTTGTACCGCACTTCACCTGCATTGCTTCAGTATATATCCAGCTGTAGAAATGGATACAATAAAATATATATATTTTTTTTTTTTTAAAGCAAAATGGATAAGAGAATCTGCTAAAATGCCTGTGATGTAATGTAATGAGACATACGTAGGACTACTATAGCATAGGATAGCATACCACACAACTACTATAGCATAGGATAGCATACCACACAACTACTATAGCATAGGATAGCATACCACACAACTACTATAGCATAGGATAGCATACCACACAACTACTATTCAATATGAAATCTGTAGTACAAGAGTGACGGTTGTGTTGGATATTTCCTCAGTGTAATACAAAAAGCATTGTTCTATAGAGAAACTCTAAATTACTTGTTTACGCAAATTACTATATTCCTGAACTGTTAAATTGTCATCAATTCAAGTCTGTAAATATGAAAATGACCTAAAGGCTACATTTTCAAAACAAGTTCATAAAAATATTTTTTTTCAGCACTTTTTTCATAAATGAGTCACTCAGTGGGTCTGGTCCATCGATGATGTTGCAGTCCTATCCCAGAATGCCTGTGACTTGTCCAATAGGGTGGAATGTTGATCATAAAATGTGCTTACAAGCTCATTTGAACTATATTCAGATAAAGTGAACTTGGCCTCATGCTGGTGTCTTGTCATGCATCATTTCCTATGTATACTTGAGTAGCCCTAATTTACATGAAGCTAATCTTTCATCGATTTAATTGATTCTGGAGGAAATGATGTTTGTGATGTTTCCAAAGAATGAGTAATATGTCCATTAAGTCAGTTATTAGCTGGAAAATAACACTTCTTTGGAAAAAGAATTATGTTGGCTAAGGCCATATTAAATTGACAATTAAAGGAATATGAATTTGGAAGTAAATATTATAGCTGTTAATGCACTAATGTAAAACTTTTTTCAGGCAATCCATTTTAGTCAGCAGTAACACTGATTAGGTCACTAGTTATTTTTACAATAAGGTGATTAGTTTCACACTGTAGTTCAACAGAAGCTGAAGATACTGGTGTTTTCACAAGGAGACTTAGAGAACAAGACTTAGCGAAATTGGTCTAAACAACACCTAACGAACTAGCCCCGGACAACGAACACCGGGTGACTAAATACACGAGTTAAATGGTAACAATTAAGTGCCGCGTGCGAATGTAAGCGTGAGTGAAAACGGAGCAGAGAGTGTGCAGAATGCATGCGGATGAATTAAGTGCGGCGTGCGAATGTATGCGTGAGTGATTAACAGAGCAGAGAGTGTGCAGAATGTATGCGCGAGTGATTAACAGAGCAGAGAGTGTGCAGAATGCAGGCGCGAGTGATTAACAGAACAGAGAGTGTGCAGAATGCATGCACGAGTGATTAACAGAGCAGAGAGTGTGCAGAATGCATGCGCGAGTGATTAACAAAGCAGAGAGTGTGCAGAATGCATGCGCGAGTGATTAACAGAGCAGAGAGTGTGCAGAATGCATGCGCGAGTGAATAACAGAGCAGAGAGTGTGCAGAATGCATGCACGAGTGAATAACAGAGCAGAGAGTGTGCAGAATGCATGCGCGAGTGATTAACAGAGCAGGGGGTGTGCAGAATGCATGCGCGAGTGATTAACAGAGCAGAGAGTGTGTAGAATGCATGCGCGAGTGATTAACAGAGCAGTGAGTGTGCAGAATGCATGCACGAGTGATTAACAAAGCAGAGAGTGTGCAGAATGCATGCGCGAGTGATTAACAGAGCAGAGAGTGTGCAGAATGTATGCGTGAGTGATTAACAGAGCAGAGAGTGTGCAGAATGCATGCGCGAGTGATTAACAGAGCAGAGAGTGTGCAGAATGCATGCGCGAGTGATTAACAGAGCAGAGAGTGTGCAGAATGCATGCGCGAGTGATTAACAGAGCAGAGAGTGTGCAGAATGCATGTGCGAGTGATTAACAGTGCAGAGAGTGTGCAGAATGCATCCGGAAAGACAGAAAGGGAAAGGCGGACACAGAGCAGTGGAACAGAAAAAACCACGCCCAGCCTGCAGCACGGGGAACAATCAGGAATACAAACACGATACGAGAGGAAACAGGTAAAACACAGGACACAACAGGACGGGAGAACATCACAGCTTCAATAGCTAGCACTCAGTACACTGGTGTTCTATGCAGAATGTAGCTGCTTCAATAGCTAGCACTCAGTACACAGTTTTTTTTATGCAGAATATAGCTGCTTCAATAGCTAACACTTAGTACACTGGTGTTCTATGCAGAATGTAGCTGCTTCAATAGATAGCACTCAGTACACTGGTGTTCTATGCAGAATATAGCTGCTTCAATAGATAGCACTCAGTACACTGGTGTTCTATGCAGGAATATATCTGCTTCAATAGCTAGCACTCAGTACACTGGTGTTCTATGCAGAATATAGCTGCTTCAATAGCTAGCACTCAGTACACTGGTGTTCTATGCAGACTGTAGCTACTTCAATAGCTAGCACTCAGTACACTGTTTTTTTATGCAGAATATAGCTGCTTCAATAGCACTCAGTACACTGGTTTGTTATGCAGAATATAGCTGCTTCAATAGCTAGCACTCAGTACACTGGTGTTCTATGCAGAATATAGCTGCTTCAATAGCTAGCACTCAGTACACTGGTGTTCTATGCAGAATATAGCTGCTTCAATAGCTAGGACTCAGTACATTGGTGTTCTAGGCAGAATATAGCTGCTTTAATAGCTAGCACTCAGTACATTGGAGTTCTATGCAGAATGTAGCTGCTTCAATAGCTAGTACTCAGTACACTGGTGTTCTATGCAGAATATAGCTGCTTCAATAGCTAGCACTCAGTACACTGGTGTTCTATGCAGAATATAGCTGCTTCAATAGCTAGTACTCAGTACACTGGTGTTCTATGCAGAATATAGCTGCTTCAATAGCTAGCACTCAGTACACTGGTGTTCTATGCAGAATATAGCTGCTTCAATAGCTAGCACTCAGTACACTGGTTGTTTATGCAGAATATAGCTGCTTCAATAGCTACCACTCAGTACACTGGTGTTCTATGCAGAATATAGCTGCTTCAATAGCTAGCACTCAGTACACTGGTTGTTTATGCAGAATATATCTGCTTCAATAGCTAGCACTCAGTACACTGGTGTTCTATGCAGAATGTAGCTGCTTTAGCAGCTAGCGCTCAGTACACTGGTGTTCTATGCAGAATGTTTCTGCTTCAGAAGCTAGCACTCAGTACACTGGTGTTCTATGCAGAATATAGCTGCTTCAATAGCTAGCACTCATTACACTGGTGTTCTATGCAGAATATAGCCGCTTTAATAGCTAGCACTCAGTACACTGGTTGTTTATGCAGAATATAGCTGCTTCAATAGCTAGCACTCAGTACACTGGTGTTCTATGCAGAATGTAGCTGCTTTAGCAGCTAGCGCTCAGTACACTGGTGTTCTATGCAGAATGTTTCTGCTTCAGCAGCTAGCACTCAGTACACTGGTGTTCTATGCAGAATATAGCTGCTTCAATAGCTAGCACTCAGTACACTGGTGTTCTAGGCAGAATATAGCTGCTTCAATAGCTAGCACTCAGTACACTGGTGTTCTATGCAGAATATATCTGCTTTAATAGCTAGCACTCAGTACACTGGTGTTCTATGCAGAATATAGCTGCTTTAATAGCTAGCACTCAGTACACTGGTTGTTTATGCAGAATATATCTGCTTTAATAGCTAGCACTCAGTACACTGGTGTTCTATGCAGAATATAGCTGCTTTAATAGCTAGCACTCAGTACACTGGTGTTCTATGCAGAATGTTTCTGCTTCAGCAGCTAGCACTCAGTACACTGGTGTTCTATGCAGAATATAGCTGCTTCAATAGCTAGCACTCAGTACACTGGTGTTCTAGGCAGAGTATAGCTGCTTCAATAGCTAGCACTCAGTACACTGGTGTTCTATGCAGAATATATCTGCTTTAATAGCTAGCACTCAGTACACTGGTGTTCTATGCAGAATATAGCTGCTTTAATAGCTAGCACTCAGTACACTGGTGTTCTATGCAGAATATATCTGCTTTAATAGCTAGCACTCAGTACACTGGTGTTCTATGCAGAATATAGCTGCTTTAATAGCTAGCACTCAGTACACTGGTTGTTTATGCAGAATATAGCTGCTTCAATAGCTAGCACTCAGTACACCGGTGTTCTATGCAGAATGTAGCTGCTTTAGCAGGTAGCGCTCAGTACACTGGTGTTCTATGCAGAATGTTTCTGCTTCAGCAGCTAGCACTCAGTACACTGGTGTTATAATAAAGTTTATAAAGTTTATACTAGTATTTGGAATGTTTTATCATAGTATAGTTTATAATAGCATTTGGAATGGTTTATAATAGTAGTTTATAATAGTATTTGGAATGGAAGTGTGGTGTTGCTGATTTGCCCACAGCTTACTGTGAACTACAGTCAACGTTCATTGCTACGGATAGCTGCTACATTATGCAAAGGATGTGCTTTGCCTCGTCTGTTCTGTAATGATGATGATGTCTCTGTACGCACTTACTGTACGTCGCTTTGGATAAAAGCATCTGCTAAATAAATGTAATGTAATGTAATGTGTTCTAGGCAGAATATAGCTGCTTCAATAGCTAGCACTCAGTACACTGGTGTTCTATGCAGAATATAGCTGCTTTAATAGCTCACACTCAGTACACTGGTTTTTTATGCAGAATACATTTACATTTTTACATGTACATTTTAGTCATTTGGCATACGCTCTTATCCAGAGCGACGTACATTAGTGCATTTTCCAACCTGAAACAAGTGCGTTAAAACAACCCAAAAAGGTAAATACGAATTCAAACACCAGGCGCGCAGTCAGTATGATTTATTTATTTATTTTTTTTTGGGGGGGGGGGGGGGGGGGGGGGGACCACACAATATCAATCATTGGCGTGCACAACAGTAAGCCAGAGGTGAGTCTTCAATCTGCGCTTGAAGGCGGTCAGACTTTCTGTTGTTCTGACCTCCACGGGGAGCTCATTCCACCACCGTGGGGGTCAGGACAGACAGACGTCGAGACCGGGTGCTAGTATGAAGTGGGGGGGGTACCAGTCGTCCTGAGGAGGCGGAACGCAGGGATCTTGTAGGTGTGTAGGGTCTGATGAGCTTTTGGAGGTATGGAGGGGCTGATCCTCAGACTGCCTGGAAGGCGAGCACCAATGTTTTGAATTTGATGCGAGCCATCCCAGGTAGCCAGTGGAGGTCAATGAGCAGGGGGGGTGACATGGGAGTGTCGGGGGAAGTTGAAGACCAGGCGTGCTGCTGCGTTCTGGATAAGCTGAAGGGGTCTGATGGCCGATGCTGGCAGGCCAGCCAGGAGAGAGTTGCAGTAGTCTAGGCGGGGACAGCACCATCGCTTGGACCAGGAGCTGGGTTGAGTGGGGTGGTGAGGAAAGGGCGGATTCTCCTGATGTTGTACAGGAAAAACCTGCACGCCCGGGTTACCACTGCGATGTTCTCGGAGAGGGACAGCCTGTTGTCCATCACCACTCCGAGGTTCCTGGCACAGGGCGTTGGGGTCAGCGGAGTGTCCCCTAGGGAAATGGAGAGATTGAGAGGGGGAGAGGTTAGAGCAGGAATGTAGATGAGCTCAGTCTTGCCTGGATTGAGCTTCAGATGGTGGTTGTCCATCCAGCTCTGGATGTCTCTCAGGCAAGCGGAGATGCGGGCTGACACCTGAGTGTCAGAGGGTGAGAAGGAGAGAAAGAGTTGAGTATCGTCAGCATAGCAGTGGTAAGAAAGACCATGAGCAGTGATAACAGGGCCAAGGGATTTGGTGTAGGTGGAGAAAAGGAGGGGACCAAGGACTGAGCCCTGGGGGACTCCTGTGGTAAGGGGACGGGGTGCCGATACTTTACCAGCCCAGGCAATCTGGGAGGAGCGCTCCGAGAGGTAGGACTCAATCCAGGCCAGGGTCGAGCCGCCGATCCCCGCTGCAGACAGGGACGACAGGAGGATGGAGTGATCTACGGTGTCGAAGGCGGCAGAGAGGTCTAGGAGTATTAGCACAGAGGAGAGGGAGGCTGTCCGAGCTGCGTGAAGCATCTCGCTGACGGAGAGGAGTGCGGTCTCCATTGAGTGGCCAGGTCTGAAGCCGGACTGGTGGGGGTCTAGTAGGTTGTTCTGGGTAAGGAAAGAAGACAGTTGGTTAGAAACAGCACGTTCAATAGTTTTGGAAAGAAAAGGAAGAAGATATACCGGTCTGTAGTTTTGGATGTTGGAGGGGTCCAGCATTGTTTTTTTCAGGATCGGGGTGATGTGGGCTCTCTTGAAGGATGAGGGGAAGCAGCCAGAGGTCAGGGAGGAGTTCACCAGAGAGGTCACAAACGGGAGGATATCTGGGGTGATTGCCTGGAGGAGAGATGAAGGGATAGGGTCGAGGGCACAGGTAGTGGGGCGATGGGAGAGTAAGAGGTGGGATACATCGGTATCAGACAGGGGAGAAAAGGTGGAGAAGCAGGGGGGGGGACACAGAAGGGGTAGAGAGAGGAGGAGAGTGGAAAACAGTGTCCGTGAGGGGAGGGGGAGTGGGGGGAACAGGGGGGGGGGGGGGGCATAGAGAGAGGGGCTGAGGGGCTGAAGGAACTGCGGATGTCTGCGATCTTCTCATCAAAGAAATCTGCAAAGTCGTCTGCAGTGAACGAGGATTGAGGAGCAGGAGGGGATTTGCTGAGGAGGGAGGAGAAGATGGAGAACAATTGACGGGGGTTAGAACTGTATTTGTGAATTTTAGTGTGATAGTAAGTTACCTTAGCAGCGGTGACTGCTGTAGAGAACGCTGCTAGGAGAGACTGGTAGGAGGAGAGGTCTGATGCGTCTCTGGATTTCCTCCACATCCTCTCTGCTGCGCGAAGACTGGCCCTGGAGGTGCGCAGGGCATCGGACATCCACGGGCAGGGAGGAGATGGCCGTGTGGGCCTAGAGACAAGAGGGCAGAGAGAGTTAAATGATGTGGAGAGAGCTGTGAGCAGGGTGTCGGATGCAGAGTCGATGGGGAGTTGAGAGAAGGATTTGAGAGGGGGGAGGGAAGCAGTGACACAGGGAGCAAGAGAGGAGGGTGAGAGGGAGCAGAGGTTACGGCGGACAGAGACAGTGGGGGTGGGGGGAGGGGGGGGGCGGTGTGGAATAAGAGGAAGAGAGAAAGAAATGAAGTGGTGATCAGAGGTATGGAGAGGGGTGACAGTGAAATCAGTGCAGGGGCTGTTCCTCTGGAAGACCAGGTCTAGGAGGTTGCCAGCCTTGTGGGTTGGGGGGGAGGGTTGGAGGGTGAGGTCAAAGGAGCGGAGAAGTGGTAGGAAGGCTGCAGACTGGGAGGCATCTAGATGGATGTTGAAGTCTCCCAGGAGGATCAGCGGGGTGCCGTCCTCTGGGAAGGAGCTGAGCAGGGTGTCGAGCTCATCGAGGAAGCACCCCAGGGGACCTGGAGGGCGATAAACAACTATAATGTACAGGTTAGTAGGGTGGTTGATTAACACAGAGTGGTATTCTAAATTAGTAATAGACATATCAGAGAGGGGGGAGAACAGAGAATGACCATGAGGGGGAGAGTAGCAAACCAGTACCACCTCCGCGACCAGACGGCCGGGGGGGTGTGAGAGAAGGAGAAGGAGGAGGAGAGGGCAGCGGGAGTTGCTGTGTTGTCCGGTGTGATCCAGGTTTCGGTGAGGGCGAGAAACTGGAGGGACAGGAAGGAGGCATAGCCGGAGATGAAGTCTGCTTTCCGTGTGGCAGACTGGCAGTTCCAGAGCCCCCCCGCGACGGTGAAGTTCTCGTCACAGGGAGTCAGCGAGGGGTGGCGGAGGTTGGACGGGTTGCGTCGCCGTGGAGGGCCCCGTCGTTGGAAGCGGGTTCTAAAAGGAAGAGAGCAGACAGGGATAGGGAGAGGGAGAGGGAGAACACACATAAACTGGGACGGAGCGACAATAGTGTCGCTCTACCAGATGTCTTTTGAAATGCACACAGCTGATTGCAAGTGGTTTACAGCTGTGTGAGACACTTCGCAAGCACGGAAAAATAAGTACTTCCAATTAAAAAGCACAATAACACGAAACTAACAGCCTAGTCAATCTAACAATCTAACAAACAGCCAATCGCGGAACAAACACAAACTAGCAAAGCAAATAATATGATCAGCGTTCAATCTAACAATCTAACAGCCAATCGCGGAACAAACACAAACTACCAATGTAGATAATGTGATCAGCGTTCAACGAGGTCTAATTAAAATCACGCAAACTGCGGCCAGTACGCTTAAAAACGACACTACCTTACGCGGCACGGTTAAAACAGCTCTTGATACGGAGGAAAGATGCAACACTCTGATAAGTTAACGTGTAACTTCAGTCTATATAGTGTCGCTCTTCCAGATGTCTTTTGAAATGCACACAGCTGATTGCAAGTGGTTTACAGCTGTGTGAGACACTTCGCAAGCACGGAAAAATAAGTACTTCCAATTAAAAAGCACAATAACACGAAACTAACAGCCTAGTCAATCTAACAATCTAACAAACAGCCAATCGCGGAACAAACACAAACTAGCAAAGCAAATAATATGATCAGCGTTCAATCTAACAATCTAACAGCCAATCGCAGAACAAAGAAGAAACTACCAATGTAGATAATGTGATGTGAATATAGCTGCTTCAATAACTAGCACTCAGTACACTGGTGTTCTATGCAGAATGTAGCTGCTTTAGCAGCTAGCACCTAGCGCTCAGTACACTGGTGTTCTATGCAGAATGTAGCTGCTTTAGCAGCTAGCACCTAGCGCTCAGTACACTGGTGTTCTATGCAGAATGTAGCTGCTTTAGCAGCTAGCACCTAGCGCTCAGTACACTGGTGTTCTATGCAGAATGTAGCTGCTTTAGCAGCTAGCACCTAGCGCTCAGTACACTGGTGTTCTATGCAGAATGTAGCTGCTTTAGCAGCTAGCACCTAGCGCTCAGTACACTGGTGTTCTATGCAGAATGTAGCTGCTTTAGCAGCTAGCACCTAGCGCTCAGTACACTGGTGTTCTATGCAGAATGTAGCTGCTTTAGCAGCTAGCACCTAGCGCTCAGTACACTGGTGTTCTATGCAGAATGTAGCTGCTTTAGCAGCTAGCACCTAGCGCTCAGTACACTGGTGTTCTATGCAGAATGTAGCTGCTTTAGCAGCTAGCACCTAGCGCTCAGTACACTGGTGTTCTATGCAGAATGTAGCTGCTTTAGCAGCTAGCACCTAGCGCTCAGTACACTGGTGTTCTATGCAGAATGTAGCTGCTTTAGCAGCTAGCACCTAGCGCTCAGTACACTGGTGTTCTATGCAGAATGTAGCTGCTTTAGCAGCTAGCACCTAGCGCTCAGTACACTGGTGTTTTATGCAGAATGTAGCTGCTTTAGCAGCTAGCACCTAGCGCTCAGTACACTGGTGTTCTATGCAGAATGTAGCTAGCCCCACCACTCCGATGGTAACACTAGGCCCTGCCTTCAGGTGCAGCTCCCTCTCTATATCTTTCTCTCAGAGGTGCAACAAGGTAAACGACAGTTGGAAAACCACAATTTTGAGAAAAGTTCCCTCTTTTTAATGGCAGCTTGGGGCTCAAAAGAAACCTTGAGTGATTTTAACCAATGACAGTTCCTCCACGGCGGCGTTTCATTACCTTTCATGTTATGCAGATATGCAGTGGCAGAAGCCATATGGCGGGAATGGGGTGCTCCAGCGCAGCTTTGAAGTACAGCAATCTGAGCGCCGTGGCGGAAAGCCACCATTATGAAAAGCATAATGAATTCAGTGCAATCTAACGGTTTGTGTTATTAGGGAGATGTGTACCTGTCCTCGTAGTGGAGTTCAAAGGGAGTCAGAATGAAGGTGCTTCAGAAGTACAAAATGCATATACAGGGTGATTAACCTCAGGGGCATATTCCACTAACCAACACGCTGCTCAACACTCTTCATATATATATATATATATATATATATATATATATATATATATGTATACTTATACTTAAAAAGTATCTAACTATTTTAGCTGTGATTTCTGAAATAAAAGATAGGTTTGCAGATAATCTGTTTGTCAAATCCAGTAATATAAAACCAAAATCTAAATTGCCATGCACTATTGCTAAAATTCAATCCAGTCATTTTGATATGAAACTTAAAAAAAGTGATTTTTTGAGATATACAAGACATGATTACAGAGACCTTTTTAAATGAGAAACTTAAATGCTGCAATATCTCCAGCAGAGACTCTTTTACATGAAAATAAATTGTGCAATTACTGAAGCACTAATGGATGCAGTATAATTAACGTTGTCAAGAAGTTAATTTTCCTTTATATCCATGCTATCAGTCATTTTTTCGGCGTTTTTGCTTTTTTTCTGTAAATTGCCATTGGAGTGGCACTGCGGAAGACTGCACTGTCAGGCTCTCAAAGTGGACTCCTCAGCGCCTCGGTCCAGCGTGAAATACGTCTATTAAATCAGAAATATGAAGTCAGTTCAGGGATCTCCTTGACAGAGCGTTTGGGCGTTTGGTTCATGCACTGCAGTTGCCAGGGGACATCAGCATGGAAGCTCTGTATTTCAGCAGTATGGTGTCCATATTATTATTATTATTATTATTATTATTATTATTATTATTATTATTATTATTATTACACTTGTCACCATGTTCAGCTATAAAGGTTATAATGCTGATATTGTTATGATGTACAAAATGGCTAAAATAGTCAAACTGATTCAGTTTCCAGGAAATATCCATGGTGTAAAATCACTGAAATGACCCCTTGTGTTTGCACACTGTATGCATGCATGATGATATGAACCACTGCATGTTGTGTGTAATGTGCATGTAATGCATTATATGAACCACTGCATGTTGTGTGTAATGTGCATGTAATGCATTATATGAACCACTGCATGTTGTGCGTAATGTGCATGTAATGCATGATATGAACCACTGCATGTTGTGTGTAATGTGCATGTAATGCATTATATGAACCACTGCATGTTGTGCGTAATGTGCATGTAATGCATGATATGAACCACTGCATGTTGTGTGTAATGTGCATGTAATGCATGATATGAACCACTGCATGTTGTGTGTAATGTGCATGTAATGCATTATATGAACCATCGCATGTTGTGTTTAATGTGCATGTAATGCATTATATTAACCACTGCATGTTGTGTGTAATGTGCATGTAATGCATGATATGAACCACTGCATGTTGTGTGTAATGTGCATGTAATGCATTATATGAACCATCGCATGTTGTGTGTAATGTGCATGTAATGCATTATATGAACCACTGCATGTTGTGTGTAATGTGCATGTAATGCATTATATGAACCATCGCATGTTGTGTGTAATGTGCATGTAATGCATGATCTGGAAGTGCCTGCTTTCAGGCAGTGTTTCCAATGCTTTGAAGTCTGAACCCAACTGCTATCCATCATTTCTACTGCTATATTGGCTACAGCCCATGATTGAACTGACATATTATAGCAAACAACTGGGTCTTAGGGGAGGAAGAGATGCAACACTAGCTCACAAGTACAGTAATATCTTGTTGCAGAATATGATAGAATATGACAGAATATGACAGTTGCAGAATATGACGTTCTGACCATCAGTCATTGGATATTGTGATGGTTGTGTTGGATATTTCCTGAGTGACGGTTGTGTTGGATATTTCCTGAGTGACGGTTGTGTTGGATATTTCCTGAGTGACGGTTGTGTTGGATATTTCCTGAGTGATGGTTGTGTTGGATATTTCCTGAGTGATGGTTGTGTTGGATATTTCCTGAGTGTCTTTGACGGTAATGCTGTTTCATGTTCTCTGCTGCTTAGTTTACATTTCAGGATGTGGATTTTCTCGGTTGTCTGAACACACAGATATTGGTGTCAAGTTGTCTTTGAATGTACAATTAAAGTATAAGGTTGGTTTCCTTCACACGTTTTGAAGATTAATTTTAATTTTGTGCAGAAATAACATTATAAAAATGACTAAACATGAACCATTGAGTCATAGGTAAGATCAGTTGAATGGCCAGCAAATAGACCTCTTCACATTTTTTAAAACAAAATACTGAGGTACCTCAAATTTACATAATTGGACCATTTATGACAAATTATTTTTATTAATTATTTTTATTACACGGTTATTGCCACTGTCTAAATCTTTATTTCTGTACAGTGAAATAGCCAACTTAAATTAAAGCAGAAATTAAATGACATGGGGCAGGTTAAATATGATCTTTTTCTTCAAGCACTTTGAGAGTTGCATGGCTCAGTACATGGCTCAGTGTAGCACCAATGAAAAGATCATTTCTGCCACTGTTAACCCAAAGAGGGATACACTTTACAGACAACGTGGTCTCACGCGGACTCGTCACATAGCGACGCTTCTGCCTAAGCGTCGCTATGTGACGCCAAAGGTAGCCTTTTGCGTCGTATATTGACGCAGCCTTTTGCGTCGTATATTGACGGTTGTGGCCACATAATTTGTCTTTGGTTGTGGCACTTCAATATTATGCTTTTTTATTTTTATTTTTTCTTCATCTGGTAGAGAGTTACGTGAACTCTTGTGGTCGGGCTCGCCCACTATCTTAACAGTTCGGGCATGAGCCCGAGTTACATGAACTCCTGTGAGGTTATGTTTAGGGGTTGGGGGTGGGGTACGGGAATCACAAACTCAGAAAGATCTCCGCGCACACGGCGAAGACTGAGCGGGCATGCTCGCAGTCGGTTATCATGAGCAAAGCTTTCGCCACAGTAGGATTCGTAAATTCGAGACGAGTGCGTCAAATAATGACGCAAAAGGCCTCCTTCTGCGTCTAAAGGATGACGCCGTAGGAGCTGCCCAAGCGTCGCTATGTGACGACTTGGGAGTGAGACCAGGCTGTTACAGAAGACCTGCTCTCTCTCTCTCTCTCTCTCTCTCTCTCTCTCTCTCTTTCTCTCTGATGCCTAACATGTTAGTTGCAGCAATGCAGCTCCATGATAAGCTGCATTGCTGCTGCATGGTCCATGATAAGCTGCATTGCATGGCTTTATACAGACTTCACTGCGTTACTGCGGTTTCAGTTCATTTAAAAAATCCATACTTACTGTGAGTGGCAACTTGCCATCATCTTTGTGAATTGGACATGTTCTGTATTGAGCCCCATTTGCATAAAATTTGTCATTTTGGCTCTGAAATTTATGTAATTTACCGGATGTAAATATGCATGATTCAGACGGCAAGCTGTGTTCGTTTCCCTGGTAGTGCAGTTGTGTCTGCTTTTTCCCCACTGTGGACACTTTGTGAATTTTACCTCTTTTTTTATCCAGCGATGGTTTAAGGGTCAGCATGGCAGTCCTAAGACTGCCTTCTCTGAAGAGTGATGTTGCATGGACAAGTATAACTGACAGCATCCCATAATATTGATGAAAGACTGATGATCAAGCAACCCTTTAATTGTATTATGTAACACATTTCTCTCCCATTTGAAAATGGACTGTGCCAATAACAGCAAAGATACAATTTGTTCTGAAATTACAGTATCGGTTCACTAGAAAATATGGCTAAATAACATGTTTATGAGCCAAGGAAATATACATACATTGGGCCAGCTATAGCTTGGGTTCCTCCCAAGATTTCTTCCCATCTCAGAGTTCTTTCTCACCACCGTTTCAGTGTTTTTTTTTTCTTCTTCTCCCTGGGGAATTGCCTAATTAGACCCACTTGCCTACTTTTTCATATTCCCAGTTTTTCTGTAAAAAGCACAGTGCAAATATAAACAAAAATGCAATAATCTGATGCCATGACATTTATAGTTTATGCTAATATCCAATGCTTGTCCTAAACAAATTACATAAAAATGCTACAAATAATAAATAAAATCGGTAACACTTTATTTTAAGGTTCCGTTATAAATAATTTATAAACCATTAGTAAATGATCTATTAACCATTTATAAATTGTTTTCTAATAATTACTTATTATAAGAAAGCATATTTGTAAAGCATTAGTTAATAGTTCATTTGAGTGAAATCATGTATATGACACATTCATAAACTCAACTGCACCACCTAAACTAAAGTGGCCACATTTTATTATGTAGTCATATGAATTAAGTACAGGTAAGTTAGTAAGACATAATAACTCATATTTGTAAAGCATTAGTTTGATTTACAAATTGTTTATGATGGAACCTTAAAATAAAGTGTTACCAGAAAATGTAATAGATAACATATGTAATAGATTTCATATTTAGAGCAGAAGGGAGAATGGCGGCTGTTAATTGGAGAAATTGATCTGTTTCACAGCGCGCGTGATTGCACGCAGCCAGAATATTGCAGTATCCGAGAGCGACAGAAACTCCCTGTGAGTAGCTTTAGTGATGTTTTATTGCAGTACAGCCTGACTCCAGCATGCTAACTCATGCTAAGGTATAATGTTAATATAAAGTGCAAAGGTTTGGGTGGACAGCATGTCCTGTTTCAGTGTGATTACTGTCGGCCTGTGCCCGGAATACCCTGCAGGGTTTATGCGATATGATTGGCTGCGGCTGAAACCCGTTGCTCTGCTGAAGCAGTTAACAAGAGTTCAAAAACTCAGTCTCAGAAGCTCTACTGTGTCAGTTTCCATGGTAACCATCAAGGTGTACTTTGTTTAATATTTAAAGGATAGGTTCAGTTTTTTTTTCCAACCCAGATCTTATTGAAATGTTGTTTCCCATCATTTATAATCATGCATAGCACAACCTCACTGATAGCTTACCTCTCAGCTGCAGCTTCTCAATTGGCTCACAGTCCAATAATTTAGGCCTTCAAAAACCACACAACCCCATACAATTAGCACAGTGTCTACTACATATTATACATACTGTCTGTTAAATATAAACACACACAACCCCATAGAATTAGCACAGTGTCTACTACATGTTATACATACTGTCTGTTAAATATGAACACACACAACCCCATACAATTATCACAGTGTCTACTACATGTTATACATTCTGTCTGTTAAATATGAACACACACAACCCCATTCAATTAGCATAGTGTCTACTACATGTTATACATTCTGTCTGTTAAATATAAACACACACAACCCCATACAATTAGCACAGTGTCTACTACATGTTATACATACTGTCTGTTATATATGAACACACACAACCCCATACAATTATCACAGTGTCTACTACATGTTATACATACTGTCTGTTATATATGAACACACACAACCCCATACAATTATCACAGTGTCTACTACATGTTATACATACTGTCTGTTATATATGAACACACACAACCCCATACAATTAGCACAGTGTCTACTACATGTTATACATACTGTCTGTTATATATGAACACACACAACCGCATACAATTATCACAGTGTCTACTACATGTTATACATACTGTCTGTTATATATGAACACACACAACCCCATACAATTAGCACAGTGTCTACTACATGTTATACATACTGTCTGTTATATATGAACACACACAACCCCATACAATTAGCACAGTATCTACTACATGTTATACATACTGTCAGTTAAATATGAACACACACTATGGTAGATGCCTTCAACAGTAAACTGAGTGTCATGCTTGACAAAGTAGCTCCCTTAAAAACACCAAAAAAAGGTCACGCGTCAAGGTGATACCGTGGATGAACAAAACTACTTGTGACCTAAACTACTTGTGACCTAAAGCGATCCTGTAGAAAAGCTGAAAGAACATGGAGAAAAACTAAACTTGAGGTCCACCGTAGCATTCTGAAAGATAGCATTGCCACCTACAACAAAGCTGTTCGCACTGAGAGACAACTCCATTTTTCTAAAGTCATTACTGAGAATAGTGGAAACTCTAGGGTTCTATTCTCTACCATATGGCGGGAATGGGGTGCTCCAGCACAGCTTTGAAGTACAGCAATCTGAGCGCCATGGCGGAAAGCCACCAGACTAGACTACTGCAATGCCCTCTTTACCGGGCTGCCCAAAAAGTAAATAGAGAAACTTCAGCTCATTCAGAATTTGGCTGCTAAACTTTTAACAAAGACCAAAAAGAGAGAGCATATCATTCCTTTCCTAATTACCCTGCACTGGCTCCTTGTTTCTTTTAGAATTGATTTCAAGGTACTTTTCCTCACCTACAAAGCTCTAAACGGCACAGCACCCACATACATTTCTGACTTTCTAACTTCGTATCAGCCAACAAGAGCCCTCCGGTCCTCAGGTGCCCGCTTTTAGCTATTATGCCCTAAAACTGTGGAACACCCTACCCAGACATATCAGAGATGCAAGTTCTGTGAGCATTTTTAAAAAACAGCTCAAAATCTACCTGTTCGAGCAGCTTTTTAATTAATAACTGTCTAGGGAATTTGCAGAGGGAGCTCTCTCCCTGTGTACCTAGCATCTCCGACTAGAGTGTCCCACTAGAATTTCTCACCCTATGTACCTAGCGTCCCTGACTAGAGTATTCATTTTCAATGTATTCTATGTAAGTTTTATGTATTTTCCTTTTATGTACCTTAAAAGCTTTCATCTATGCACTTTTACCATCTTAATTTATTATTTAATTGAATTACTTTATTTTATTTTCATGTACCTTAAATGCCTCATTCTATGCATTTATTACCATCTTAATCTACCTTTGTTTTTTAATTCGATCTGTTACAATGTGAAGCACTTTGAGCTGCTTTTCATGTATGAAAGGTATTATTATTATTATTATTATTAGTATACATATTAACTGTTACATATTATCACGCAGTCTGATAATTGCTTTTTAAATCTAATTTATTCCCACTGACAATATTAAACCTGCATAATTATAATTTTTATTCAGCCTCTTATTGCAGAGTTAATATAAGAGTTAGCTCGAGAGCTATTTTTTCATCTGTAGTATATTTTTATTCATTATTTAGCTATGCAGCTTAATTTATATCCCTTGAAACATGTAGTCTGTAGATGTGTAGCATATGTGTAGATAGTGAACAGAGCTAATGGCTGTTTACTACCACAATGCTCTGACACTACTGAATCTCCAACTCTTCTGCCTTAGGGAATGTTTTGAGGACAATACTGAATCTCCAACTCTTCTGCCTTAGAGAATGGTCTGAGGACAATACTGAATCTCCAACTCTTCTGCCTTAGAGAATGGTCTGAGGACAATATTGAATCTCCAACTCTTCTGCCTTAGAGAATGTTCTGAGGACAATACTGAATCTCCAACTCTTCTGCCTTAGAGAATGGTCTGAGGACAATACTGAATCTCCAACTCTTCTGCCTTAGAGAATGGTCTGAGGACAATACTGAATCTCCAACTCTTCTGCCTTAGAGAATGTTCTCAGGACAATACTGAATTTTCAACTCTTCTGCCTTAGCGGACGGTCTGAGGACAATACAGAATCCCCAACTCTTCTGCCTTAGAGAATGTTCTGAGGACAATACTGAATCTCCAACTCTTCTGCCTTAGAGGATGGTCTGAGGCCAACACTGAATCTCCAACTCTTCTTCTTTAGAGAATGTTCTGAGGACAATACTGAATCTCCAACTCTTCTGCCATAGAGAATGTTCTGAGGACACGACTGAATCTCCAACTTTTCTGTCTTAGAGAATGCTTTGAGGAAACTGTCTGTCTTCGCTTGGTTAGTATTGCTGTTTCTGTCTGAATTTCTGTCTTTGGTTGCAGAGAAAATGGTGTTAAAATGTTCCACTGTGTGGATTTATATTAAAAGCCAAACTTTGTGGGTGAAGTGTCCCCTTGTTCAGTGTTCCACATCCCATAGCGACACTTCTCTGTATTGCACTTTGTGAAGCACCTCTTTCATAAGAACTCTTACATAGATCTGGCTGCATGATCAGTAGGTACTGGAGAAGAGTCAGGGTAGAACTTAGCAGCTTTCCTTTGCTCGCACAGGTGCATATGGCAAAATAATTATTTTCAGTGCTGAAACAATCCTAAATTTGCATTTTGTGTAATAATACTTTTGAGAACGATTAATGAACATTTTATTTTCCAAAAAATAAATTTTTGGTCACAGATATTATTCCAGCCACACTTTTATATTCTACTATATATATATATATATATATATATATATATATATATATATATATATATATATACTACTTTTATATTCACTGAATGAACATCCCCGGGTGACTATTATTTAGTGAAAAAAACACTACAGAGAAAAAATGTTGATAATATTTTTTTTTTTACGAAAGTGGCAGTTATTGAGAACATTTTGAAATATAATATATTCCACATACCAGGCTTGGTGGGACTTGCTGACAAAGTTTAGTATTGTGAGGTCAGGGCAGGTACACAGCAGGGCAGGGGCAGGGCAGGGCAGGTACACAGCAGGGCAGGACAGGGCAGGGCAGGTACACAGCAGGGCAGGGGCAGGGCAGGGCAGGGCAGGTACACAGCAGGGCAGGGCAGGTACACAGCAGGGCAGGGCAGGTACACAGCAGGGCAGGGCAGGGCAGGTACACAGCAGGGCAGGGGCAGGGCAGGGCAGGTACACAGCAGGGCAGGGCAGGGCAGGTACACAGCAGGGCAGGGGCAGGGCAGGTACACAGCAGGGGCAGGGCAGGTACACAGCAGGGCAGGGCAGGGGCAGGGCAGGTACACAGCAGGGCAGGGGCAGGGCAGGGCAGGTACACAGCAGGGCAGGGGCAGGGCAGGGCAGGGCAGGTACACAGCAGGGCAGGGGCAGGGCAGGTACACAGCAGGGCAGGGCAGGTACACAGCAGGGCAGGGCAGGGCAGGGCAGGTACACAGCAGGGCAGGGGCAGGGCAGGTACACAGCAGGGCAGGGGCAGGGCAGGTACACAGCAGGGCAGGGGCAGGGCAGGGCAGGTACACAGCAGGGCAGGGGCAGGGCAGGGCAGGGCAGGTACACAGCAGGGCAGGGGCAGGGCAGGTACACAGCAGGGCAGGGCAGGTACACAGCAGGGCAGGGGCAGGGCAGGTACACAGCAGGGCAGGGCAGGAGAGGGCAGGTACACAGCACACTGATTGTGTTGAGGTGCACACAACACCCCTCCCCCCCCCCCCCCCCCTGTATTCAGTCTGTTTATAGCCCTGGCAGTCTGACTCACACAATCTTTATTATTCCCCTAAAATATGTAGTTTGTCTGAAGCAATGAGATGTGAAAGCACTCACAGTGGCTCAGAGCAGAAGACTCTCATGGGTCCTTTACAATTTTTACCTTGGTCAAGGGCCCAGGGGCCTCACCCAGGGCCGGCCGATGGCTCTGTACTTCCTGCTTTCATACATCTCTTCACGGTTCAGCCATCTAATCTGCTTTAGGATTTAATTAAACAGCTGTCACCTTCTGTTCACACTCGACTGCTACAGAGTGTAGAACAAGCTTTTAAATTAGCCTAACGGTGGCTGGGCACATTCTTTCACAAAACAGGAGCCCGCTAGATTTAGAAAACAGGAGCCCGCTACATTCTGAGAGTACTCAGTATTCAATTTATACTGAGCCGCTCATGGAGAAAACGGCATCGTTCTGAGATTTCTGACGCCAGAGACGGCTGAACGTGTGCGGCTGAGTAAAATACCTGCACACTGATACAAGCGCTGCACATCTCACATATGCTAATGAAGCCTTATTCCTGCCTCCTCTGTGGAGATAAACACTAAGGCCCACAGGCCTTATCAGCTGAAATACTGCAGACAGCCCAATACATAAAACATTCGCTTCCAGCTAAATAGCAATTATGGAACATCAGCTGGAAACTTGTTGTATTTCGATTTATTACAACTTAACCACGTTTAGAGGCAACCACTTCATTTCCACTGTAATGCTGCCAAATTAAGAGACTGGACTCTTTTGTGTTTGTAATTCTGCTCAACACACATATTAAATGAGTAATGTAATGTTCTTGGGGGACAGCAGTTGGATATATTATTACTTCCTCTAACCATGGTTGTGAAGAGGCCCTATTCTGCCTTGTATTTACCGAGGTATGCGCTGTATTTACAGACGTATGCGCTGTATTTACCGAGGTATGCGCTGTATTTACCGAGGTATATCAAAAATTTCACTCAGGGCATTATTATTTTTTATTAAAATTTTTTGATTTTTGCAATGAGATGGGATTTACAGTGAATACCACCTGTCCTCCATATGACAGATATGTTATGAGTAAGACAGAATTTAAAACAATATTAGATACTCTTACAACTTTTCTATCATAATTAGCTTATCCATAAGCGCCTGAGTACAGGACCAGCTGGATTTCTTGTCTCTTCACAAAGGTTTGGGGTGGGGAAACATTGTATTTCACCACCTATACATGAGTCACACGCTATTTATTCACATGACTTTCACCTAAGGCATGTACAGTAAGCCTTGACTCAATAGCACACTCCCCCAGTTCTCCCAAGCAGAATCAGAGGTACAGAGCTCTACATTACAGAGATGAATCAAAGTACGGGGGCACACTGTCATAGCTAAGTGTAGCTGTCAAGTTAGATAATGTTACCAGATAAGTTACAATCCAGTTCCACAGCTCATATTTTATTTTAGTTTCGAGTTTTCCTGCTCAAAACAAAAACAGGGTCTGAGGTATCAAACAAGCCTCAAACCATCACTCTGCTGCCAGATATGCAGTAGATATGGATGGATCACTTGAAGGGTTGTTTCTCCTGACTTATTTTTTCAAACAACCCTTAAAGTTATCCATCCATATCTACTGCATATCTGGCAGCAGAGTGATGGTTTGAGGCTCGTTTGATACCTCAGACCCTTGATGATCAAGGATGAAATTACAAGGATCAATTGGTCAGTCTCACGAGACTAGTGTTGTGTCTTAAAAGATCTATTTGATTTCATATTTATTTCACTTCTATTGAATATATACACAAGCAGTCTGCTTTCATTTACATTTGTGGGCCAAATAAATGGATGCCATATTTGTTACCCATCGTATACACATACTGCACATTTACCCTCTTAAATGAATGCATTAAGACTCCAGCAAATATTGAAGATGTCACATCTGCCCGGGTGAATATTTTTCACCTGCGGAATTCTTTAATTCTTCTACAGAATTACACAATTCATTCAATTACAGCCATTTGTACAGCCAAAGGAATTAATCACAGACATTATGAGTAATTATTCAGTGCTAATTCCATACAGGGGGCAACACGCAACAATTCTAATGGAGTCATTAGTCCAGTATTTCACCCTTAAATTCAATTTATCTGCTTCACAGAAAGAGGTGTTGCTGCTAATTACAGATGAAATTCTCACAAGCTATTTGCACATGTTCTATAGTACCAAGGTCATGTGGGAGTCTGTAGTTTCCATAAATAAACGATAAAACAATTATGAAATTGTACAGAAAATTAAATAGTAGGTAAGACAATTAAAACAGGCATGAACCAGATGTGCAATCATTTTACACAAATAATTTAAATAAAATAATACAATTAATTTTAAACCTTCTTTGAGCTTGAAGATCTCCTGGCTATTTGCACAGTCTAATATTTTCTAAAACATTTTAAAGTTAATGCAGAGATAAATTACTCCTGAATACGTACGTTTGTCTCTGAGACTCTAAATCACTGAGATTTACATTTTACAAGATGGTAAGCAGGTTAATATTGTAAAAACGGGTCAATTTCCGATCTTTATTTTCACTCTTTAACAGAACAAAATTTGACAGCATGAGAAGGATCTTCATTTATCTCTACAAACAGGTGAAATGATGGGTTTTTTAGTGGCACTGACTTTGAAAACATGTTGCAAATGTTTTAATTGCACAACAAGTGCAAGCTAACAGGTGCATTAGCTTGAGAGTAATGCTGATTGGATGTGAGTGTGGGTGCGGGAGCCAGGGATTGGTGCTGATTGGATGTGAGTGTGGGTGCGGGAGCCAGGGATTGGTGCTGATTGGATGTGAGTGTGAGTGCGGGAGCCAGGGATTGGTGCTGATTGGATGTGAGTGTGAGTGCGGGAGCCAGGGATTGGTGCTGATTGGATGTGAGTGTGGGTGCGGGAGCCAGGGATTGGTGCTGATTGGATGTGAGTGTGGGTGCGGGAGCCAGGGATTGGTGCTGATTGGATGTGAGTGTGGGTGCGGGAGCCAGGGATTGGTGCTGATTGGATGTGAGTGTGGGTGCGGGAGCCAGGGATTGGTGCTGATTGGATGTGAGTGTGGGTGCGGGAGCCAGTGCATTGTGGGGCTGTTCTGTATGGGAGAGCCTACAGTGCAACCTGGCTCATCATTTTTTTAATTAATTAACATTTTTGTTAAGTGCTCTCAGTTTTTATGGCTTGATGCATCAACCAGAACAATCACATATACAATACAATATCAACATATATACTCTCAACATATGTACACTATATTATCAGCATAAATCCTCTATGATGAAGGATTTGCTGATTTTGAAGCGCTGTGTTTTGGGCCACAGGTTGCTATGGAGATAATGCTGTTCTGAGGGGGGGGGGGGGGGGGGGGGGGCAGAGGTACCCCCACCTCGTCACATTTATTAAACTAGTCAGAAAAAATGGCTGGAGTGTGTGATTCAGATTGACAGTGAGAGCAGGGTAAGCCCCCGTGTGAAATGAAACTGTTCTGCACTGTCATTGCCTTTTATAAAGTACATATGAATGCTCATTAAACACCTACTAACAGTACAGATACACAGGCTGTCTGTTACATGTCAATAACTTTACATGAGTCGACTGCCACAGTGAGAGACCCTTCCCAGAAACGCCACAGAGCTTCATCATCACAGGCAAGCCAGTGATAATTTCACTGATCATTTCCCCTTAAACTGCTAAGGACAGCAGAACTGACACCTACATAATTTAGTGCTTGTCTGTCGAGTCTCACAAATCTTATCTTTGAGATGTAGTATCCAGCATACTGTCCCTCTCTTACGCACCACACAACCTCAGATCCATGTTCAAAAATACTGTCCCTCTCTTGCAGGCCACACAACCTGGGATCCATGTTCAGAAATACTGATGCGTTGTTCTGAAAACGGAAAAGACGTGATTGATATACTGAGAAAGTCAAATTATCTATAATGTAATATGTGATAGTCTGCCCACTTTATAAAATTATTATTTTGTCTATTTATAATTTACAATTGAATCATTTGGCAACTCTTTTAGCCAAAGTGACAAGTGACAAAGTGCATTTCACACAGTATTTTGTGCAGCCTATTCTCATTTGATTAAGTACATTTCAGACAGTAATTGCACATAGATTCATTCACATTTGTTATGCTTAGGCTAGCTATCTAAAAATAATACTTAATGTACAGTCATATACAACATAATTGTTTATTGAGTTTTTTCTGTTCAGATATTTCAGATTGTTTTAAAAAAAAAAAAAACATTTTGTACTATATTTTTCTGAGTGTGTTATTTACAGTTTTTCTCAATTGTTTAGACACTAAAATTGGTATTATGACCCTATAAATAAAACATTAAGTTAATTTGCCAACAGATAGACAATCTTTTCAAAATTATAAGCACTATTTTGCTTGTTTTAACACAAATTTCAGTCTCTTTAACACTTTTTGAATACATTTCACACAATTCTCGCACAATTTTAGCACAATTTTCAAAAATTATATCTCTTGTTTTCACATGAAAAACACTGCCATTAAAAACTATAAACTCCAATATCAATTACAGTTTTCCCCCAAACATTTAAACACGTTTCCAGAAACTGTGGCTCAATTTCTGAAAACTCTAAACAAAACTGAAAAGAGTTACCCACTTTTTCAAAACTCCACAAATCTCTTGCAAAATGAAACCCAGCACTCAAAACCATGTTCTCTCTTCTCAAAACTGATTCTTTCCACCAAAACAATACACACAGCTATTATATGTTTATGTCTTACAGAGCATAAATTAAACACTGGTGTAATAAATTTAAAACACTACCATCAAAATAGTGTTCATGTATGTTTTGGCTTCATGAGGCCATGTTACATATTTAAATGCATAAAATTGTGTGGAACTAGTTTCCTTTTTCTCGTTTTGGTAAAGTGTATGTTTTTTTGTCCCAAAATAGCATTTACTATAGTTGATGCAACACAAATGTTACCTATTTTAGCAAAACTCAGTAATTTCACTGATAAGTACAATGAGAAACACTACAAAGAAAATGTTTAGACTGTCTTTCTGGGGATGTAATGATAAATCAGTGCACAGATACAAAAAGGTAACAAAGGAAACATTTAATTGTTACTGCAATACAAAATGTTCAGCTGACTGAATTGACAGAAAAACAAATATTGCAAAATGCAATGAAACAGATCACTCTGCATCCCGTCTCCGATCCTGGTCAGGCCAGAGGACCTCATCCACATCGGCTGCGATGTTCTCCCTGGCCAAGCAGCGGGGGAAAAAACGGCTGGCATGGCGGATCCATCCCTGGCATGCGTCGGCGTGGATGTCATCACATGCCTCCTCCATTGCCTGGAGTAGTGCCACACGCTCGTGGGGTCTGTGGTCGTACACTCTCCACCGCCATGTTGAAAATAATTCCTCTATGGGATTCACAAATGGGGAATATAGTGGAAGGTACAGCACTACAAAACGTGGGTTGTCAGCGAACCAGTTGTGGACCAGAGCAGCCCGGTGGAAACTTACATTATCCCAAATGACAATGTAGGTGGGCTGCTCTGGTCCCTCTTCCTGTGGGGGGATGAGGATATTTAGGAATGTTAGCAAACGGGGAGTGTTATAGGGACCAAGTTGTGCATGGTGATGCATGACCCCACGGTGACCAATAGCTGCACACATGGTGACATTTCCGCCACGCTGCCCAGGGACAATGGCACGGTTACCGATGGTGTTCCTTCCCCTCCGCCTGGTCTTCTGCAGGATGAACCCTGCCTCGTTACCGATGATGTTCCTCCCCCTCCGCCTGGTCTTCTGCAGGTTGAACCCTGCCTCGTTACCGATGATGTTCCTCCCCCGCCGCCTGGTCTTCTGCAGGTTGAAACCTGCCTCGTCAATGAAAATATAGTCATGGGGAGCAGCACTGACATCAGGTTCAAGCACTCTCTGAAAAAGAGAGAATGACCATATCAGACAAAAGGCTTACATACAGGAACACTGAGGTACATAGTGACATGTCTGTACAGAGTACTGAGAGGATGTGGCAGTGTAGTATAATGGGTAAGAAACTGGCCTTGTGACCGAAAGGTTGCAGGTTCGATTCCCAGCTAGGACACTGCCGTTGTACCCTTGAGCAAGGTACTTGACCTGAATCGCTTCAGTATATATCCAGCTGTATAAATGGATACTATGTAAACAATGCTAAAAAAGTTGTGTAAGTCGCTCTGGATAAGAGCGTCTGCTAAATGCCTGTAATGTAATGTAATGTAAGTTACAGTAACCTGCTGTACTCACTTGCACATATTGGTATCGTTGCTCCTTCACTCGGTCAGAGTTGCGCTCAAATGGAACACGATATACCCGTTTCATCCGCAGCTGGTGTTTATTCAAGACACGGTCGACTGTGGACAGGCTGACCCGGTCAATGTTTGCGAAATGGACATTGTCTTGCAGGACCCTGTCTCTGATTTCCCTCAGGGTGATGGCATTATTTGCCAAAACCATGTTGATCATGGTGGCCTCTTGCTCGTCTGTGAATTTCCTTGCTGGCTGTCTTTTATTTTTATTCTGTGAAAAGTATATACACATTATAGGCTACGCATTTTATACGTAAATGTAAGACAAAACAACATTACACTATAGGCTACATTTCTGTGAGCACTGTAGATATCCATAGAAACCATAAAGTTATACTGTAATTACTATAGAGAGTATTGAAAACTACTCAAGGTTACTTACCTTCTCTAAAGGCCCGGATAACTGAGGCTACTGTGAAGCGGCTCAGTTTCGGCTGGACTCGCTGCCCAGCTTCAGTCATGGTCAGGCCGTGATTGATTACGTGATCCACCAGAGTTGCACGTATTTCATTGAATATATTGGCTCGCCTTTGCCTTCCTCGTCCTCCTCCTCCTCTTACTCCTCTTACTTTCACTCCTCCTCCTCCTCCTCCTCCTCCTCATCTTCCTCTTCCTCTTCCTCCTCCTCCTCCTCTTCCTCTGTGTTCTTGCTGCTCCATCTTCTTTCCCAACACCTGTATAAGTCACCTGAGGCCTCTTTTATACTCTGACACATGATTGAAGTGTTTTTCCAATTGAGTTTGCACAGGTGAGACATGAAAGAGACCAATTGGTAATCAGGGTGTAAATCAAGGCCAGTGTTTTCCAGGTGAACAAAGTGTGCTAAATGATGCAATTTGTGTTTAGAGTTTTGCAAAAATGTAGTTTAGAATGATATTTGAGTGAGAACAATGGAATTGTGCTTAGAGTTTAGCAGTTTGGAGTCATGTTGTTGATACATGAGCTTCAAGTTTTCAGAATTGTGTGCATAGTTCCATTTTTTGTGTGTATACAATGGAGAAAAACTGTAATTGATATTGGAGTTTATAGTTTTTAATGGCAGTGTTTTTCACGTGAAAACAACAGATATACTTGTGTCTAAAACAGGAGAATTGTGTGAAATGTATTCAAAAAGTGTGGTATAGGCCTATTTAAAATAAATGATGGAGCTAACCTCTTACAAAACCTAAGCTACTGACATATAAAAACAGACGATTACTAATTAATTAGTTTTTTTCAATTGCTAACAAGCATCGGTCAATACTGAAGCCACTTTTTCAAAACTCTTCATACAGTCTGCATTACCAACATGCATTTTGGCCAAACAGTTAATCTCACTTCCAAAACTCATTCAAACCACCAAAACACTTCATACATGTCTCAAAATAAGCTCGCTCGACCATAACACTGGCAACAATTCTCACTCAGAAAGCATACATTGTCACTCATAACACACTGACCTAAAAAACACTAATAACAGGGAGCATTACATAAATGATGAACTTTTATCTTCGAAGTTTGAATGATTTTTCACATAAATCAGTATTTCATTATAGAATAAGAATAACACTTTTAACTTTATTCACTGTACTAAAGTATATGTAACAAGAATGAATCAGAGAATATTATATTATAATCAGATAATTCAGCAATTTGCTTCAATATCCTTTATTTTTTCTATATCTTTGCATATAGTAATTTACTTGTGAAAAATTAAAAGTTGAAACCAAAAAAAACAATTTCCTGAAATTCCAGGGCAGCAATAATAATCACAAAAAAACAACAACATGTATAATATAATCACTCATACTGAACAGTACTGTGAGGGTTCTAGTTTTCCCTGTCTCCTGCATTTGGCCACAAGTTCTCATCAACATCACATCTTATGTCTTCTCTGGCAATGCATCTTGGAAAGTATCTTATGGAATGTCTAACCCAACCCTGGCAGTCTTCATGGCATCCAGTAAGGACATCTGGTCATGTGAACAATGGTCATACACCTTCCACCTCCACACAGAGAAAAACTCCTCTATGTGTTTAAGAAGGGGGAGTATGGAGGCAGGAATTCTGTTCTGAATGTGTTTTTAACAGTTTTGAAAACAGTGTGTTAGCATTTGAAAAATGTGCTGCAAATATATAGTGTTTTGCAGGTGGTGGAGTATGAATGAGAAAAGAGTTCATGGATTTTGGAAAATGTGGTCATTGAATGCATTTTGTGTGAAAGCAATGAAAAATGATTCACAGTTTGGTCTCTCGGCACCATTGTAAATGGGGATCCGTCCTCAATGGGTTTTCCGAGTATAAATAAAGGTGTGATGACATAGACTTCTGTTTCACTGACTGTGTGAAGAGTTGTGACAATGTGACTTCAGTTTTGACCAATGCATGTTAGCAATTGAAAAAAAACTGTAATTAATTGTGTGCATGCATCTGTGTGTATGTGTGTGTGTGTGTGTGTGTGTGTGTGTGTGTGTGTGTGTGTGTGTGTGTGTGTGTGTGTGTGTACGTGTGTGTGTGTGTGTATTGTGTGTGTGTGTGTGTGTGTGTCAGTGTTCCTGGTGTAACATCCGCCGTTTCCCTCCAGTCCACCTCCCTTTCGTTTCTTCTGTACTCTCATTCCTTGCATTGTTTTTCAGTTCACCCTGTTTGTGTAAGGGGGGGGAGTGTAAGGTTCGGAGAACCAGGCGCGACAGCCAAGGAATTCTAAAAGTGTATATAATAAAAAAATATACACCACAAAAGCGGATATCTCCATGGCAGGAAGGGAACAAACGAAAAATGGGAATAACCCCCCCGGCATAAGCCAAATCAAAAACAACCCCAAAAGAGGGCAAACTCGATAATAGCGAGTAATATAACAACAAAAGAACCTCACGTTCTCACACAAAGAGCGTAAAACAGGAGGTCAGAGAAAAACAAAAGAAAGCCCGTGTAAAAGGGCTAGAGAAACGAAAATAGAAATAGAACCTGCTACCTTAAGCTCTAGGTGCGAAAGAGCTGAACAAAAAGGTAACCGGTAGAGGAGTTTAAAGGATAAAGAGAGAAAGGAAAGAAAAAGACTAAAATAAATATTTCTCCTAACTCTAAACCGGACTTGCTGCGTTTCTTATTCATACAAACCAGAAATGCAGCGACCGAATCCTATACCTTACCGACTTTGTTGTCAACATAGCAACGACAATATCAAAGCACAGGAAAGCGGAAACCCTGAGCTTATATAGCCAACAGGAAACTCAAAACAGGTGTGAGGAATCACAGCCGAGCGATAGCAAAGCACCGGAATGGAATATGAAAAATCCGATAGAGTGACCTGACGTTGCTAAAAGAAAGGATGACTGTAGAAATAACCGGAGGCTGCCAGAAACCATGACAGTTTGTTTCACGTTCTGTGTTTTCGTTGCAGGCTGGGCGTGGCTCCCCGTCAGTTCCCGGTTTCTCCCTTCGATTTGCCCCAGCCTGTCGTTCCACCAGCTCACTCACATTCCTCACTCCTTTTAGTTAATCTCTTAGTTCCCGCACCTGTTTTTTGCACTTAAGTTCTGCTCACTCGTCCCCTGTCGCTAGATCGTTTTCTCAGTTCCGTTTGGGATTATCCCAGCCCTGCCTGTTCTTGTTAACCTGTCTGTCTGCTTTTTCATTCAACCCGTCCAGCCTGTCTCCCGCCTGCCCCAGCCAGCCCTGACCCATCACCTGCCCGCTTTTCGCCCAGCTCTGTTTCCAGCCTTCCCTTATGGTTTGCCCAGTCCTGCCTACTTCCTTGTCACTTGTACATATCTCCCAAGTGGGGTTTTGAACCAAACCTCTGTTTCTGAGTCCTGCGTTTGCATCCAATCCTGCGCCATAACACATGGTCTGGTATCCATTAAGGCTCTGTTCCAGGTGTATGGATGGGCCCCATGGTCTGGTATCTGTTAAGGCTCTGTTCCAGTGTGTGGATGGACCCCATGGTCTGGTATCTGTTAAGGCTCTGTTCCAGTGTGTGGATGGGCCCCATGGTCTGGTATATGTTAAGGCTCTGTTCCAGTGTGTGGATGGGCCCCATGGTTTGGTATCTGTTAAGGCTCTGTTCCAGTGTGTGGATGGGCCCCATGGTCTGGTATCTGTTAAGGCTCTGTTCCAGTGTGTGGATGGACCCCATGGTCTGGTATCTGTTAAGGCTCTGTTCCAGTGTGTGTATGGGCCCCATGGTCTGGTATATGTTAAGGCTCTGTTCCAGTGTGTGGATGGGCCCCATGGTTTGGTATCTGTTAAGGCTCTGTTCCAGTGTGTGGATGGGCCCCATGGTCTGGTATCTGTTAAAGCTCTGTTCCAATGTGTGAATGAGCCCCATGGTCTGGTATATGTTAAGGCTCTGTTCCAGTGTGTGAATGAGCCCCATGGTCTGGTATCTGTTAAGGCTCTGTTCCAATGTGTGAATGAGCCCCATGGTCTGGTATCTGTTAAGGCTCTGTTCCAGTGTGTGGATGGGCCCCATGGTCTGGTATCTGTTAAGGCTCTGTTCCAGTGTGTGGATGGGCCCCATGGTCTGGTATCTGTTAAGGCTCTGTTCCAGTGTGTGGATGGGCCCCATGGTCTGGTATCTGTTAAGGCTCTGTTCCAGTGTGTGGATGGGCCCCATGGTCTGGTATCTGTTAAGGCTCTGTTCCAGTGTGTGGATGGGCCCATGGTCTGGTATCTGTTAAGGCTCTGTTCCAGTGTGTGGATGGGCCCCATGGTCTGGTATCTGTTAAGGCTCTGTTCCAGTGTGTGGATGGGCCCCATGGTCTGGTATCTGTTAAGGCTCTGTTCCAATGTGTGAATGAGCCCCATGGTCTGGTATCTGTTAAGGCTCTGTTCTAGTGTGTGGATGGGCCCATGGTCTGGTATCTGTTAAGGCTCTGTTCCAGTGTGTGGATGGGCCCCATGGTCTGGTATCTGTTAAGGCTCTGTTCCAATGTGTGAATGAGCCTCATGGTCTGGTATCTGTTAAGGCTCTGTTCCAGTGTGTGTATGGGCCCCATGGTCTGGTATCTGTTAAGGCTCTGTTCCAGTGTGTGGATGGACCCCATGGTCTGGTATCTGTTAAGGCTCTGTTCCAGTGTGTGTATGGGCCCCATGGTCTGGTATATGTTAAGGCTCTGTTCCAGTGTGTGGATGGGCCCCATGGTTTGGTATCTGTTAAGGCTCTGTTCCAGTGTGTGGATGGGCCCCATGGTCTGGTATCTGTTAAAGCTCTGTTCCAATGTGTGAATGAGCCCCATGGTCTGGTATATGTTAAGGCTCTGTTCCAGTGTGTGAATGAGCCCCATGGTCTGGTATCTGTTAAGGCTCTGTTCCAATGTGTGAATGAGCCCCATGGTCTGGTATCTGTTAAGGCTCTGTTCCAGTGTGTGGATGGGCCCCATGGTCTGGTATCTGTTAAGGCTCTGTTCCAGTGTGTGGATGGGCCCCATGGTCTGGTATCTGTTAAGGCTCTGTTCCAGTGTGTGGATGGGCCCCATGGTCTGGTATCTGTTAAGGCTCTGTTCCAGTGTGTGGATGGGCCCCATGGTCTGGTATCTGTTAAGGCTCTGTTCCAGTGTGTGGATGGGCCCATGGTCTGGTATCTGTTAAGGCTCTGTTCCAGTGTGTGGATGGGCCCCATGGTCTGGTATCTGTTAAGGCTCTGTTCCAGTGTGTGGATGGGCCCCATGGTCTGGTATCTGTTAAGGCTCTGTTCCAATGTGTGAATGAGCCCCATGGTCTGGTATCTGTTAAGGCTCTGTTCTAGTGTGTGGATGGGCCCATGGTCTGGTATCTGTTAAGGCTCTGTTCCAGTGTGTGGATGGGCCCCATGGTCTGGTATCTGTTAAGGCTCTGTTCCAATGTGTGAATGAGCCTCATGGTCTGGTATCTGTTAAGGCTCTGTTCCAGTGTGTGGATGGGCCCCATGGTCTGGTATCTGTTAAGGCTGTTTTCCACTCTCCTCCTCTCCCTACCCCTTCTGTGTCCCCCCCCTGCTTCTCCACCTTTTCTCCCCTGTCTGATACCGATGTATCCCACCTCCTACTCTCCCATCGCCCCACTACCTGTGCCCTCGACCCTATCCCTTCATCTCTCCTCCAGGCAATCACCCCAGATATCCTCCCGTTTGTGACCTCTCTGGTGAACTCCTCCCTGACCTCTGGCTGCTTCCCCTCATCCTTCAAGAGAGCCCACATCACCCCAATCCTTAAAAAACCCACGCTGGACCCCTCCAACATCCAAAACTACAGACCGGTATCTCTTCTTCCTTTTCTTTCCAAAACTATTGAACGTGCTGTTTCTAACCAGCTGTCTTCTTTCCTTACCCAGAACAACCTACTAGACCCCCACCAGTCCGGCTTCAGACCTGGCCACTCAACGGAGACCGCACTCCTCTCCGTCAGCGAGATGCTTCACGCAGCTCGGACAGCCTCCCTCTCCTCTGTACTAATACTCTTAGACCTCTCTGCCGCCTTCAACACCGTAGATCACTCCATCCTCCTGTCGTCCCTGTCTGCAGCGGGGATCGGCGGCTCGGCCCTGGCCTGGATTGAGTCCTACCTCTCGGAGCGCTCCTCCCAGGTCGCCTGGGCTGGTAAAGTATCGGCACCCCGTCCACTTACCACAGGAGTCCCCCAGGGCTCAGTCCTTGGTCCCCTCCTTTTCTCCACCTACACCAAATCCCTTGGCCCTGTTATCACTGCTCATGGTCTTTCTTACCACTGCTATGCTGACGATACTCAACTCTTTCTCTCCTTCTCACCCTCTGACACTCAGGTGTCAGCCCGCATCTCCGCTTGCCTGAGAGACATCCAGACCTGGATGGACAACCACCATCTGAAGCTCAATCCAGATAAGACTGAGCTCATCTACATTCCTGCTCTAACCTCTCCCCCTCTCAATCTCTCCATTTCCCTAGGGGACATTCCACTGACCCCAACACCCTGTGCCAGGAACCTCGGAGTGGTGATGGACAACAGGCTGTCCCTCTCCGAGAACATCGCAGTGGTAACCCGGGCGTGCAGGTTCTTCCTGTACAACATCAGGAGAATCCGCCCTTTCCTCATCATCCACTCAACCCAGCTCCTGGTCCAAGCGATGGTGCTGTCCCGCCTAGACTACTGCAACTCTCTCCTGGCTGGCCTGCCAGCATCGGCCATCAGACCCCTTCAGCTCATCCAGAACGCAGCAGCCCGCCTGGTCTTCAACCTCCCCCGACACTCCCATGTCACCCCCCTGCTCATTGACCTCCACTGGCTACCTGTGATGGCTCGCATCAAATTCAAAACATTGGTGCTCGCCTTCCAGGCAGTCCGAGGATCAGCCCCTCCATACCTCCAAAAGCTCATCAGACCCTACACACCTACCAGATCCCTGCGTTCCGCCTCCTCAGGACGACTGGTACCCCCCCCCCCCACTTCATACTAGCACCCGGTCTCGACGTCTGTCTGTCCTGGCCCCACGGTGGTGGAATAAGCTCCCCGTGGAGGTCAGAACAACAGAAAGTCTGACCGCCTTCAAGCGCAGATTGAAGACTCACCTCTTTAAGCTGCACCTCTCTCCACCCCTCCCTACCTCCTTGTGACCTCCCTTGATTGTGTTTTATAAATCCTTGTTTAAGTGTTTCAAGCTTCTAGTTTAGTACTTGTAAGGTTACTTATTGGCTTACTGTTGTGCATGCCAATGATTGATATCGTGTGCCCCCCCCCCCCCCCCCAAAAAAAAAAAATCATACTGACTGTGCCTGGTGTTTGAATTCGTATTTACCTTTTAGGGTTGTTTTAACGCACTTGTTTCAGGTTGGAAAATGCACTAATGTACGTCGCTCTGGATAAGAGCGTCTGCCAAATGTAAGGCTCTGTTCCAGTGTGTGGATGGGCCCCATGGTCTGGTATCTGTTAAGGCTCTGTTCCAGTGTGTGGATGGGCCCCATGGTCTGGTATCTGTTAAGGCTCTGTTCCAGTGTGTGGATGGGCCCCATGGTCTGGTATCTGTTAAGGCTCTGTTCCAGTGTGTGGATGGGCCCCATGGTTTGGTATCTGTTAAGGCTCTGTTCCAGTGTGTGAATGGGCCCCATGGTCTGGTATCTGTTAAGGCTCTGTTCTAGTGTGTGGATGGGCCCATGGTCTGGTATCTGTTAAGGCTCTGTTCCAGTGTGTGGATGGGCCCCATGGTCTGGTATCTGTTAAGGCTCTGTTCTAGTGTGTGGATGGGCCCCATGGTCTGGTATCTGTTAAGGCTCTGTTCCAGTGTGTGGATGGGCCCATGGTCTGGTATCTGTTAAGGCACTGTTCCAATGTGTGGATGGGCCCCATAGTCTGGTATCTGTTAAGGCACTGTTCCAATGTGTGAATGAGCCCCATGGTCTGGTATCTGTTAACAATAGAACTGGTGGTTGCCACACCAATTGGTTTTGTGATTTTAAATTTAGAACTATTTAATATGTGTGTTTATGGCATGTTTCTGTCCTCCCCTAACTTTTCCTAAATAGTTATACTGCAAATGCCTATGTTGTTATAATTCAAAGATTCTACTTAGAAAACTGAGTTAAATTAGTTTTTCTTGATTTTTTTTAAAACTCAAAGACCCCCTCTAACCGCCACGTTCAACACTATTTGGGATTAGTACCCAAGTGTGAATCATTGCTTCTCTCCTCCGGGAGCTGCATTGACTGCATTCGCATAATGACCGCATTAGCAGCCTGAGACAGTGATCATGTATATAAACTGTTATTTTATATAGTCTATGCAAAATAAAAATATATTTAAATTGATTGAAATGTGTTTTATTTTCCTAGAGGAAATACTTTAGACTCCAAACAACCGTGGCAGCGCAATTTTGGAAACAAATTTTAATAATTGTTTATGCTATAATTCCGTCCTCCCATGACTTTTTCAACATAGCAATACTGCAAAGGCCTATGTTCTTATAATTATAAAAGTAGGCTACACAATTTGTTTTTCTTGTGCATAGATTGTTGAAATAACACGCGGCATATTTTCATATTATCAGAAGGGAGCCATTTAATATACTTCACAGCAGCACAAATTTGGAAAAAAAAAAATTCTGAAAACAGATAGCATATGGAAATGGCTAATATATTCCAAACTGAAAAAATAAAATTTTAAAAAGACCGAAGACAAAATATGCTTTAGCAGCAATTTATTTACAGAATAACATGGGAAAATGAAAAAAGGGCTCAGTGCATTTTTTCTTTTAATTTATTTTTCTGCTCCATGCACTTGTTGCCTAAAGCGGTCTTATGTCTGTAAAGGACAGTAGCATAATACCTTTACTTGTTTATCCTTTGTAATTGTGTTATTTACCCAAATACAAATATGTGAATTATTTATATTTCAAAAGGGAAATAATTTTAGGCATCAGTGGCAATTGTATGGTTTCAGCCTATATGCTGTTTACTAATAGCATCGGGTGTAGCGATGTTACATTCCACATAATAATTCATTATTTAATTTCAAAAGGGAGCCGTGTAATTTATCAAAAGGTTTTATTCCGATCTGATTGTGTTTTTGCATTACTGCAGCGCGACTTTGGAAAGATTTTTTCCCGAAAAAAGTCTATTGCAAGCTTCTAAATGTGTAAATAGGCTACCAGTAATATTTTAAGAAGCTATCTGTCTTGTTTATTGTTGATCTATAGCGTTTTCGGTTACCTAAGGTTTGTAAAGAGCTGGATTTCAGCCATTATCACGTGGTGCACTATGAGGGATGGAGGACTAATGACCCATCAGTGAGAACAAAAGGATGCAGAAGCCCTTTGGCGTTGGCTCCGGGTGATTTTCAGTCTTAAAAAAAGCCTGCCGGTTCTAGTGTTCTAATGCTCTGTTCCAGGCGACGCAAAGGTGGCTCTTAGTGTCACCCATGAAGAGGAAGGTGTCAGTCAGCCAGTATAACAGCACCAGCGCCTCCCACTGGCCAGTGCTGCACCTGCATGTCAGGCTGTTGAGCTGCACATGGTGTGTCCTTCTGACTCGTACATTTGAGCCGGACCTGCTCTCTGCGGTGTGAGCAGAAGTAGTGACATGTCATCCCATGCTTTACAGGAGAGCACATACTTATCCATGCTTTACAGGAGAGCACATACTTATCCATGCTTTACAGGAGAGCACATACTTATCCATGCTTTACAGGATAGCACATACTTATCCATGCTTTACAGGAGAGCACATACTTATCCATGCTTTACAGGAGAGCACATACTTATCCATGCTTTACAGGAGAGCACATACTTATCCATGCTTTACAGGAGAGCACATACTTATCCATGCTTTACAGGAGAGCACATACTTATCCATGCTTTACAGGAGAGCACATACTTATCCATGCTTTACAGGAGAGCACATACTTATCCATGCTTTACAGGAGAGCACATACTTATCCATGCTTTACAGGAGAGCACATACTTATCCATGCTTTACAGGAGAGCACATACTTATCCATGCTTTACAGGAGAGCACATACGTATCCATGCTTTACAGGAGAGCACATACTCATCCATGCTTTACAGGAGAGCACATACTTATCCATGCTTTACAGGAGAGCACATACTTATCCATGCTTTACAGGAGAGCACATACTCATCCATGCTTTACAGGAGAGCACATACTTATCCATGCTTTACAGGAGAGCACATACTTATCCATGCTTTACAGGAGAGCACATACTTATCCATGCTTTACAGGAGAGCACATACTTATCCATGCTTTACAGGAGAGCACATACTTATCCATGCTTTACAGGAGAGCACATACTTATCCATGCTTTACAGGAGAGCACATACTTATCCATGCTTTACAGGAGAGCACATACTTATCCATGCTTCACAGGAGAGCACATACTTATCCATGCTTTACAGGAGAGCACATACTTATCTGTACTCTACCAAATCTATAACAAAGGCTGTAGCATTGAGCTCTCTGCCTTCTCAAGCGCAGTCATACTGATTAGCTGTGGGGATAATTGCTTAAATCATTAGTGATGCATGTATGCATGTATGCTAGCATGTCCCCCTGCTCATTCAGTAGTGCTTGTATACAGCCTTAAACAGCTGTTTATTATTGCCAGCGGTAAATATCACCGTAAATAGCATTGTGTTTCCTGACCTTTTCTTCTTCACAGTGAATCGCACACGGGATTTCTATGCACGCTATATTGGATTATCACAACTATTTTTAGATTATGCCCCAAGCATAAGAAGTTTGGAAACAACATTGAAAAGTATTGGCAAGTCACCTTGTATCTGATAAAGCTTCTTACAGCATAGGGAGATATGGGAGGTTATTAGATTCCACTGTTCTGTAAACAGTGACCTTGTCTTCTGAACTACACTTCATCTAATCAACGTCACGCTTTTTTGACAGTTGATAAACATAGAATTTGGAAGAAAGTGGCATTTTTGGTTGTAGTGCATATAAACCCTGAATGTATGATTTTAGTGTTTTTGCAGTTTTTCTCAATTGTTTAGTCACATTTTCCAAAATTAAAACTAATTTAATCTCTTGTCAAAATCAAGCACTATTTTCAAAACCATACACTCTCATCCCAAAATTACACATGTCCTTCAAACAATAAACCCTAGTCAACAAATTAATACAAATTATAAATGCCAATTACACACTGGTGTAAAAAATGAAAGACACTATTACCATTATATTACTTAGGCATCAGTAATGTTTGTGTGCACTGGCCAACTCAAATATACAAAAAAACTGTGAGATGGTTTTTGTTGTTTTTTATTTTTCCAAATTACAAAAATGTTTTGCTCAAATGGCACCCTGTAGACCGGTTTTATCCGGATTTGGTTGCGCTGTAATACACGGTACAATGTAGATAAGCCCACCTGGTGAATGTTATTGAATATTGTGTTGTCTGCAATTATGTGGTTCTGGATTTCTCGTCGTCCAATGGAATTGTTTGCCACCATGTTCACAATAGCGGTCTCCTGTTCTGGTTTGAACAGCCGGTGTCTTCCACCACGGCCTGGTCGTCTCTCAATTCAGCAGAAGATACAAAAATATGATATGATTGGTTACAGTAAGCTAAAACAATTATTTTGTTTTTTTATATGAAATGACATTACTGTAACATTGGCCAACAATCACTGAGTAATATAGGCCTACTCATATGTCGGACTGCATTATACTACAGTATACTACAGTATACATACATAAAGAGCGCAGAGGAGGCACCACAGTTCTGAAAGCGGTGGGGCGAATTAAAAAAATAAAAATTATGCAATAGACCCTGATCTATTACCACTGGAATCCACCTACCAGCATTTTAATATGCATATTTACTGTATATTAAAATTGTGACTAAACATATTTGTCTACAAATGATCCGTAGATGGCTTATTTGTCTATATAACCTTTATGGCTAAGAATACATTGGCTATATGAATATCTATACCATAATTGGGCAAGTTTCACAGACCCAGAATCAGTACTAAACCTTTGAACACAGAATAGAGTCCAGTGTGCTGTTTGAGGCTTAGCAGTGCAGGGTAAAGCAGTAGTGTTCAAGCCAGGTTTGGATACCCAGACCACTGCATGTTTTTCTGCAATCTAACAGTAAAGCACCTGATTCAATCAATCACCATGCCTTGTTTAGCTGAATCATGTTATTGTTGTACTTCATCAAATATATGCAGTGATGTACATTCCCAGAGCCTGAAATGAACACCACTTGTATTAAACCAACCATACTATAGGTGAGAGCTCTTCGTTCCATGTCCTGAAGGGCTACACAGGGGAGCTCATAGCCTAGTTCAAGTTCAACACCATCTAAACTAACCAGTATCAGCTATATTTATCTATTTACACAATATCTTAATTTATCTATCTACACTTAATCAATAGCTAACTAACCATATCACTCCATCCTGGCATTATGCTCCTCTTTTCATCATTCATGGAATCAGTAGCCAAACATAAGAAATCTAACAATAATACACCTGATTCAACCAATCATAATGAATAGCCTATTAAATATTTGCAGTCCCATGATCTAACTTAGCCTACTTGCTAGCTGGATATCAACCCAGTTAGCTAGCATTGCACCAATGTTAGATAACATTATACCCTCAGTAGCCTAAAGCCAGCTGTGTGATCTGGGAACTTACAAATACAGTAGTGCTAATGTTAACGTTGACACGACAGTTACCACTCTCTGTTCTTATTAGACAGGTCTTTACTTACTGACATTTTAGCGACATAATTAACAGTAACGTTACAGAACTTACCAAGGACACATCTGGATTACTTTGAAATGTTAGTGCTCCCGACTAGAGCAGACCTTATTTATCTAGCTAACAGCTAGAACTCACCAGTATTGCGACCGCAGCAGAAAGAAAAAGTCAGCACGGTGGGCACGCTCGAGAACGAGATAGAATGTTGCCAGATACTCCCTTCTGTAAGAGGGGAGTCAATGTGGGAAAGGCTGCCATGTGTGAAGACACTTCAAAGGACCAGAGGGCCTTGTAATGAAACAATATAACTCTGACTTCCTTTGGGTTTTCATCCCATTTGTTCTAAAGGATGTCCTCACCTGGGAAAGGACTGTGATAAGTGGAAACTGGACTATGTCATGGGTGTGAATGTGTGTTTAGTGGCATTTATGGCACAGGGGTCGTGGCGCAAGGAATGTCCTACCCGACCATCTGTGACCTTTTCCACTTTGATCCTTCGAGCCTCACACGTGACTACGGACAATACCACAGTGCCCTCATGTTGGTACCCCCCCCTTCTCTCCTGGGTTAAGACTCAGTTTAAATGGTCAACAGACCCTGTAAAACTTACTAACATTGCACATGTGATTCTTATATTGTTACATTATGTCTTATGTAGTAGTAACAGGAATTGCATGTAAAATGGTTCATCAGAAGGGAATTTTCATGACAACTGCAACATAATAATATTTAATCTGTTAATAATCATCATAATGGTAAGCTGTTTGGTATGGATGTAATCCAGTAAAATCAAGGAATCAAATGAGATACATTTCATACCAAATGGAGTTTAGTAAAACATAGTTCCAATAACTCAGGAAAAACTGTAACACTGGAATGTCCTCTCTGGTAATCAACTCCTTTTCCCTTCACCCTACTCAGCAACGATGGGGGTTTAGATTCCCGATTCGACCACACCTCCAGGTTAATTTATGGCACTGCCGCCTGGTTCAAACGCGAGGTTTGGCTTAAAAGAAAGGGAGACACACCTATCTTGGAGAATCGTAACCGATCTCCCACACCGTGCAGATTGTGTGCATACTCTATGTGTTTGTGTAGGGAGAATCGCAACTGATCTCCCACACCGTGCAGATTATGTATGTGTGTGTAGCTGAAGCAGGCCGGGTAAGATATTTACTCTGTGTTTCTTTTCTTATTTTCTATGTTTTGTAATTGACCTAATTTTAAGATAATGACCTACCTGCCTGTGAATAAATTCTTATTATTTTAACTTGCGTGGTCTCCATGACTCTAATCCTTTTGTATACCTTTTTCAGCCTAAGTTACGACTGAATACTCAGGGGAACAATTCTGACCAATGACCAACTGATCAGTGGCGGGGTACAGTATGTGGAGTTACCAAGTTGGATAGGCGGCTAAGGTCGGCCATTATCAGGATTGGTTGAATGCACGGCTCTGGGAATTTGACGTGAAGAGAGCCCATGGACGTTCTACGTCGGTTCTTGTCAAATTAGCCTTAAGGAGCCCTCTGAGTGCACACTGACCTGGGCTCGCAACTATCGATGTAAAATATAATACATGTATTGTGTTGGCCAGACCCCCAACCTCTGAGTTTCTCCACCGAACTGAGATTCGGCAATAGTGCTAATCCCGGGAGCATATATTGAGTAATGGTGGCCTACAAGGAAGAGTCGAGTGTAACCACTCTGAGCTTCACGCATGATTAAAGTAAATTCTAAATTATAATTTAATATAAAGTTAGATAATTACGAGTAAACTAATAGTAACTGTTACGCTTACTGTTTGTGATCATAGATATATTTGATGTGTTGTTCAGCTCCTGTGTGTGTGTTCTAATGCTCCCATTGGAATATTGACATTTGGACGACAGGTCAGATATATCCGTGATGACAACATGGCCCCGTTTACGAACGGAGAATAATAAGAATCATACTGATCCGTTTCAGGCCTGTCTTAAGCGGGATATGGAGCAGCGCATTCATATCTGACTCATGGCGACGGACTCGGTATATTCTTAAATGTACTTGTAATATATACATGACCGGAGGATAAATCACTGAACTCTTTTTATTTACATCACAACAGCAGAGGAAAAACATATTTACTCCTTCCCCTCCAGCTATTCCCTCATTGGTCTAGCTGTGCGGGTTCTACACTTCCTTCCCCCCCCATCTGTCATTGACTCCTATACATTACTACTGTAAATCTTCCCCTATGAATTTTGTTAAATCCCCTACAGTCTGGCAACTCTGTCCTGTAGCTAGAGGCGTTGTTTTTACTAAATGAACATTCAGTCTCATGCTGCGTTGGCCGTGGTGACTCGTGCTCATCGGGTAATGATTCGCCTGAGATAACAGTAGAATTTCGATAAAGTTTACGAGTTTTATTAAAAAATATATAATGATCATAATAATGAATAAAAAAATAGAGAAAGGGGTGGGGCGATGCCACACCAAGGTCGAAAGTGGTGTGGCAGCTGCCCATTGGCCACACCCTTGCCGGCGGCCCTGAAAGAGCGGTAGCATAGTGTAGACAGTAGGTAACTTACCGGTTCTAATTTCTGAATGTACAGATGATAGATGCAACCGTGTAGCGGCTCAGGTTGAGCTGAACTCTGCCCAGCCTCCCTCATGGTCAACCAATGTGGCCCTGATCTCATCTGAGACAACTGTCCTTCCTCCTCTTCCTCTCACTCCTTGACCTCTAGGGCTGTGTTCGGAATCGCTCCCTATTCACTATATAGTGCACTATTTAGGGTATCGGCCATTTTGTAGGGTGTCCAAAATTCAAAATGTCAATTTGACACCCTAAATAGTCCACTCAATATCCCCCACAATGCACCACAAAATGTAGGGTACAAACGATGTACACTACATGACCGGAGTTTTTTTTTTTTGTCAAGATGGCGATGGCTGAGCCTGCGCTTGTCTACAAATGTAAATATAAATGCAAGTTTCATCTTGTAGCCTATATTAAATCAGTTTAATCGGCTTTATAACCGAAATATAAATAAACGCTGTAGATTAAATATACTACAAAGTGTTCGCTATTTTTTTAATTTAACAATTATTACTGTTTAATGTAAAATGCAATTTAATTAGCTAGCTACCTACCTAGTTACCTAACTTACCTATCTACCTACAACGAGACAACAAAACCCTTGTTCAAAATTTAAAAAGAAAACTTTTTTTTACCGTTTCTTGCATGCTTTCTCACCAAGCCGGTGACCGCTGTCACGCAAGCGTTGCGCGTTGCTAAGTAACCTATTCAGACTATGTAGTGTCCGAAATCACCTCCTTCTTTTCCACCAGTGAATCCCTATCTAGTGCCCTATGTAGATTCCCTAAGTAGTGTATAGGGAGGGAGTGAATAGGGAGCGATTCCGAACACAGCCTCGCTCTCGCTTCACCATTGGCGTCCATTTCCATTTCAAAACAGGAGAGCTCACCTGTGGCCTTTTTATAGTGCTAAAGCTCCGATTTCTAAGTGAACAATAAAGCAACTAGTGTTTACACCTGTAAGGAGTGGGTGTTGCCAATTGGTAAATAAAGCTTGGCATTTTTGCTGGTGTTGATTTCCGAAGGAACACAAGAGATTTAAATTTTGAATGTTTTGCCTAATGTAGAGAACTGTGTGTAGTGTTTTGCAAAAGTGTGATTTAGAATTGAAAACTGAGTGTAAAGGAGAAATTGTGCTTGCAATTTTGCAGACTTGGTTTAGCGATTTGGTACATGAGTTTCAGGTTTCAGTGATTGCGTTTCAAGTTCCAGTTTTAGTGTGTAAGCAATTGAAAAAAACTGTAATTATGATGAAAAATTGAGCATCAAAAGCAATAACAGTTCCTCATCTGCCTTCACTGTCTTGAGATGTCCAATGTCATTAACCCCTTGGCGCAGATGGCAAATTTCACTTATTTATGGGTTGCTCTGTTTAAGGCTCTATAACTCCAGATGTGAGCATCACATAAACTTGGCAAATGGCTTAAATGAAACAACAGGTGTACCATTTACAATACAAACTTAGATTTGTTTATTTTCATAATTTAAGTCAAAATAAAGTGCCACAAATGCAAAGAAACTTTGGAAAAATAAAAAAATTTAAATGTTTTTTTTTTTAGTTTGCTGAGAGCTACATACGTGAAATCTGTAATATATATATATACATTTCCTGGATCATAAACTCCATGGCCACAAGTTTTGCAAAACCTGAGGATGATATGCAGAACTACTAAAGGTCTATGATGCAGTGTACCCTATTGTCCGTTCGTGTCTCCAAATCTATCCAAATGGCTAAATTGTGCACTGTACTAAATAAATAATTATTTATTTAATTATTATATATTTAACTACAAATCAACAGTTTGGGCTCATTTCATCAGTATAGGGGGGTAGATATCTATGGATACAAAACCCCTATGCAAAACATGTCATAAAATTAATAAAATTAGTTTTGTCCATTATAAAGCATATACATTTGCTCCTTCTGATGGCTAAAGATAAAAAAACATTGATATCACAGTGTTACATACACCTAAATATGTTGCCTAATCATTCACTCTTGTACCTCAATAAAGCATCACTTTTCCCTGTACTCTACTGTATGTATACTTTTGTCCTGGGATTGCATTTTTCTGTAGTTTTTTACATCAGCGCACAGTAAATTGGAATGAGCATTGGTCATACCCTAAGAGACAAATACATATGCCATAGCCTATATTATGTACAATAACATGAACATAAAATAGTATTCCACCATCTGCAAAATGCTGCCAAATGTTCTATCTTCAATGAACATCGGTAGCCTACATCAAAAATAAATTTAACGATTGCACTACAGTATGTGAAATGCACTCAAAATGTGAAAATAACAATAGGGCTATTATGGAAAGACAGTGCTCGAGTGGAAACACGAACGTACATACAGTATGTAGCCAGCGAGACCAACAGAATTTCAGACGCAAAAATACTTACATATCAGGAAAGGGAAACTCCCCTCCCTAATGTGTTTTCTATAGAGCTTGCGTAATACCAGACCGTTAAAACGAAAACGTCCGTTACGTTGGGCTGTAGTAAATTGTTCAAAGCACCCAAAAAGACATTGGGATGGCAGGTATGCCATCCGCCAAGTTACGGCTTGGCAGGGCATGCCCCATACCTATACAGCACCGAGAGTTTGGCACTTTTGGAATATATAGTTTATTTAGTGTGAGCTACGATAGGCAATATTGTTAGTTAGCCAATATTGTTAGCCACATTTTGATATCAATACTTTTAAAGGCAGGCCTAGTTTTTGCAAGTTGGAATTAAGGATTTATAGAGAGCGCTCTGTAGGCTATGCGTGAGTAATTTGGCTTTTTTAATGTCGGAGACGTTTTTGATCAGATGGCATATACGGTTGCTAAGGTTTTAATGTACTCTATTGGACAAAAAAGCAGACAATTAAACTAGAATGAACTGTAATGAATGAGACAGGCTTACATGGCACGGGGGTCGACGTTTCAGATAGTGTAATAGCGGTATAAAGTGTTGTATATTTCTCAAACCGATTGTACCAGACAATAAATGACCACTGAATTTTGAAAGGAACATCTCGATGTGTAAAATGGTAGGATTGTATATTTATTTCAAATTTAGTAGCATATATTGCTAGTAGAATATATGGTAGAATGAGATGGTACTTTCACAGTTTATTTTGCATTTGAGTGAGCAGGGCTTTTCACAGCTTTTTTGGCATACGATCAGGCTATTGTTGGGTTTATCTTGTTGCTGTGACGTTATTCTAATTTTATATGATGAATAAATATATTTATGAACTCAAACATAGACGCTATTGTCCACTATGTCACGCATGGGTTGGTATAGACTAGGTGGGGGTTGCTTGTTAAATGGACTTGCTATGGGGAAATAGTGACACTTAGAAACTCCGTATTCTGCAGAAATCGTCACAAACCGTCTACCAATAAAGTTAAAACATACAATTTGTGATTTCCACTAATAGTTTGGCTGCAGTAGCAACGAATGTCTCAGTTGACCAAAAAGGTCCCGCCGGCGTGACCTTCTACGCAAAGGAGTTCATCAGTCTAACAGCTATAGGGACAAAGCTGTTTCGGGCTCTTTTATGTGCACGTATGAGTGTGTATATGTGTGTGTGTTTCTGTGTGTATGTGCATGTGTGTGTGTGTCTGAGTGTGAGTGGAGCTCATTTCTGCAGCACTGTGAAAGGCATATTTCCCCCGTGTTTCAGGTCCTCTTTAAGACTGATACGATAAGCTACTCTCAGCTGCAGAGGGGACTCTCGTATTTAGGGGCTTCAGTATGCACACAAAGGATACTGCCAGCTTAGCTAGTGCACACTATGCTGTCCATACTGTAGTCCCATTGTAGTAGTATACATTAGGTACTCTGCAGTACAGGAATCACTGAGTATTGATATGTTACAGTAAATAACAATTGAGCAGGCCTACCTATTCTCATTTCTAAATGTTCATCAGCCATTCTTCTCCACATACAGGAGAGCTCACATTTTTCACCTTTTATTTGTGCTAAAGCTCTGATTGTTGATTGAATAATTACAGTTTTTTACAATCACTTTGGCACTCATCTCACAAGTTTGTGAGAAACTCAATTTTCAAAACCTTAGACACAAAACTCAAAATGGTCAACACAGTCTGTCCTATGTTCAGAACCTTGCATTGTGCATTCATATCTTTGAAGTAATCTTGCACTTCAGAACCATTGGTTCAAATAACTAATTTATTATGAAATACTATAGGAACATTAGTTTAGATCACCCACACACAAGATACAATAGCTTCACTGTTTCGTTGTTTTTACAATCCTTTACAGTTTTTTACAATCACTTTGGCACTAATTTCAGAACCTAATTTCAGGTAATTTTTCAAAATTTTAGACACAAAACTCAAAACAGATAATCAAAATGCCCATCCCATTTTTCAAAACTCTAAACACCTTTTTCAATTGCATGAATACAATACACATAAACCTAAAATTATTTGTTCACTGAACCAAATCATTTGTTCACAATGACACAACTTACCATTAAAGTATTAGCATTTCAAAATGCAATACAAACATTACATATGATGTGACTTTCTTTTCATTTCATTACAATGCATCTAACTATCAATTAATCAAACTGCTCTCATTGCTTGAGCTCTATTCTGACGTGGATCATCTGCCTGCTCCATGTTTTTGCTATGTTGTTGCAGGTGGATACAGACCCTTTTATACTCTTACCACAATGTGAAACCAATCATCATTACTGCAACGAGTTATTATTGGAAAAGCCAAGAAAACGGCCTACAAAGTCAAATTTGAAAACATTTTCTGGAACAGTGGAGCCATAGGAACAGTGTCTGATAAAGGATGATGATGAAAGATAATGTCGTAAAATTGGTTCATGTTCCAAAGTAATTGGTTTCAATAGATTTATTTATCCTAAAACATTCATGATCTAACTTATCATTTTGAGCAGTTGGATTAATTGATAGTTAGATGTATTGTAATGAAATGAAAAGACAGTCACATCATATGTAATGTGTGTATTGCATTTTGAAATGCTAATACTTTGATGGTAAGTTGTATCATTGTGAACAACTGATTTGGTTCAGTGAACAAATAATTTTAGGTTTATGTGTATTGTATTCATGCAATTGAAAAAGGTGTTTAGAGTTTTGAAAAATTTGTTTGCATTTTGATTAGTTTTAAGTTTTGTGTCTACAAGTGGGGGATATTTTTAATCATGGCTATATTTCACTTTAATTCACTGAATTAGTTTGATTAATGCAATGATTCTATTGAATGTCTTTATTTAATATGTTTGTTTGTGTGTGTCCCACTGTCTATGCCTTTTTTTTTGTTGCTGGTGGCTACAACTGAAGTTCCCTAGCGGGAAAATAAAAGTTATTCTATTCTATTCTATTCTATTCTATTCTATTCTATTCTATTCTATTCTGTTAACCCCCCAACATATGTGGAGTGGACACCTGTTTTCATATGAATGAGATGGATGGGGAATGTAATTATATTATATCTCAGAAATATTTTACAGCCTGTATTTTATTTACACTGTTGGTGTAATCTGAAGTTAGTTTTTTATTTGGATAGTGGTGTGGTCTGACTGGAATATGGGGGTGACATAGAATGTATGTCGATGTATGAATACTGTATTTAATATGACTACTGTATTTAACCGTGGACAGGAATGCGCTCAGCTTCATATTTCATTACAATTGATGAGCGCAAATGTTTCTTCATGGACCAGCATGAATAAAGATAAATGTGTATACATGCCTGATACATGCCTGATCTGTATACATGCCTGATACATGCGTGATCTGTATACATGCCTGATCTGATGTAGTGTTCATTTCACTGAGCGTAGCTGAAAATGGAAAGCGTGCTAAATATGACTCTCTTACAAAGCTTATCTCGGCGCGAGGGATTAGAAACACACCCCTGGGCATTTATACACCGATACAGCAAGTATCATAGAACAGGTGTTCCAGTCAGCAGCAGATACAACAAGCTGTTCCAGTCAGCAGATACAGCAAGCTGTTCCAGTCAGCAGATACAACAAGCTGTTCCAGTCAGCAGATACAACAAGCTGTTCCAGTCAGCAGATACAGCAAGCTGTTCCAGTCAGCAGATACAACAAGCTGTTCCAGTCAGCAGATACAACAAGCTGTTCCAGTCGGCAGATACAACAAGCTGTTCCAGTCAGCAGATACAACAAGCTGTTCCAGTCAGCAGCAGATACAACAAGCTGTTCCAGTCAGCAGATACAACAAGCTGTTCCAGTCAGCAGATACAACAAGCTGTTCCAGTCAGCAGATACAGCAAGCTGTTCCAGTCAGCAGATACAACAAGCTGTTCCAGTCAGCAGATACAACAAGCTGTTCCAGTCGGCAGATACAACAAGCTGTTCCAGTCAGCAGAAACAGCAAGCTGTTCCAGTCAGCAGATACAACAAGCTGTTCCAGTCAGCAGATACAACAAGCTGTTCCAGTCAGCAGATACAACAAGCTGTTCCAGTCAGCAGATACAACAAGCTGTTCCAGTCAGCAGATACAACAAGCTGTTCCAGTCAGCAGATACAACAAGCTGTTCCAGTCAGCAGAAACAGCAAGCTGTTCCAGTCAGCAGATACAACAAGCTGTTCCAGTCAGCAGATACAACAAGCTGTTCCAGTCAGCAGATACAACAAGCTGTTCCAGTCAGCAGATACAACAAGCTGTTCCAGTCAGCAGATACAACAAGCTGTTCCAGTCGGCAGATACAACAAGCTGTTCCAGTCAGCAGATACAACAAGCTGTTCCAGTCAGCAGATACAACAAGCTGTTCCAGTCAGCAGATACAACAAGCTGTTCCAGTCAGCAGATACAACAAGCTGTTCCAGTCAGCAGATACAACAAGCTGTTCCAGTCGGCAGATACAACAAGGTGTTCCAGTCAGCAGATACAACAAGCTGTTCCAGTCAGCAGCAGATAAACAGAGGAAGACAGGGAGGGAGTGAGAGAGAAAGAGAGAGAGAGAGAGAAAGAGAGAGAGAGACAGACATGGTTGTACGTCATAATATAAGGCGATATTGCTCTCGTAAAGCTGACTGTGTTTGTATTGGTATCATGTAGCTAAGGAAGCCTCAGGGGTAAATTGTTAGTGACTGTGTGTGTCAACCAATCAAAACCGTCAGTATTGCGGTGTGTACCAGCCAATCAAAACAATCATTACTGAGACTTTTATTTGGTGAAGCCAGTAGCGTAACTAGAGGGGGGCAGGGAGTGCACTCGCCCCCCCTGGAGGCAAAATGCCAAGAGCCGGGCCCTCAGCCGCTTGGAGGCAAACGCATATATTTTAAATTAAATAAAAATCAAAAATGTATTATTATCAACAGTGTAGGCATAACTGAACAAAATATTGGCTATAGGCTATTTAAAGCGTGGGAAAATATTAGCATTAATATAATTAATATTAGCATATGTTGTTTGACTTCCACAAATGCACATTGCACGCACGTTCGTTTCCGATGTCAGTTAGCAGCACAGTTAAAAATGAAACAAAAATCGGGCTATACGAAACGTAAACAAAAAGAACAGTGGGAAAAAACAAAAGCTGCATTAACACGTGTAGCCTACCACTAACTAATTTTACCTCTAACTAACTTCTTTTTGAGGCATAATCAACCCAAGGAGGGCTCAAGTTGAGACTGTCTCAATTTGGAGAATGTAATCAACAAGTTTACCAGGGCAAAAGAATGAAGAATTGACCTGTAAGAACGACGACCACGTAGACAAGGAAACGCAATGAATTAACTTAATTTTTTGACATAGGCTATGACATTTTAAATGTACTACATAATGAATTAACTGAATATTCAATTTCTGAATATTCAGGCTCATATGTACACTGTTAGAGTTGAATTAACACTGGACATTTTACAGTGTATGTGTGTATGTGTGCTGTATGTGTGTGACCATCAATATGATAATCTGTTGTGCTGTGCTGCCTGGTTGCATTGTCATATGTGAATATATCGTATTTTCTGCCATTTCGACTTGGCTACTGGGAAATATGAGCTCCGAGGAGCACTTGAAGGATAGAGAGGTAACAGGTCAGTGGTGAAACGTCACAACTCTGGAACTCGGGTAGCAAAATTATCTCAGACTTTCCCACTTGTAGGCCTAATTACGACTTGGAGGATTGTTCAAGTGCAACTTCCACGTCGGAAACTGACTTGTATTTCCGATAATTCCGACAGCACTTGAATTCAGCATATGTCTCTGGCTTGCCGTCAATTTTTACTTTTAATTGACTAGCGTTATAAATTAAATTCAAAAGCGGCATATATTAGGGCCCCCTGCTGACCTAATTTACCCCCCCCCCCCCCCCCCCCCCCGAGCTGATCATGTAGTTATGCCACTGGGTGAAGCTATCATCTTTCAACTTATTTTTAATAATTCATCTTAAATGTTAGTTAAATTCCCAGATAGCAAAAGCATCCAGATCTGTCCCAAAACCTGTCTGAGAATCCTAAACCAGTCTGTGAATCCCAAACCTGTCTGTGAATCCCAAACCTGTCTGAGAATCCCAAACCTGTCTGTGAATCCCAAACCTGTCTGAGAATCCCAAACCTGTCTGTGAATCCCAAACCTGTCTGTGACTCCCAAACCTGTCTGAGAATCCCAAACCTGTCTGTGAATCCTAAACCAGTCTGTGAATCTCAATCATGTCTGTGAATCTCAAACCTGTCTGAGAATCCCAAACCTGTCTGTGAATCCTAAACCAGTCTGTGAATCTCAAATCTGTCTGTGAATCCAAAACCTGTCTGTGAATCTCAATCATGTCTGTGAATCTCAAACCTGTCTGAGAATCCCAAACCCGTCTGTGAATCCTAAACCAGTCTGTGAATCTCAAATCTGTCTCTGAATCCTCAACCAGTTTGTGAGTCCCAAACCAGTCTGAGAATCCAAATCAGTTTGAGAATCTCAAACCTGTCTGTGAATCCAAAATGAATCAGGCAAATGGACTCAGCCTATAGCTTGTATCACTGATTCATATAATAATCAAATATATCATGGATTAATATAACAATTATGAACTTCACATTGTGGAGGGTTTTGTAAATGGATTAATTAATATAATAGATTTTCTTCATATTTGTGTAATAGTCATATATTTTAGTAATTTTTAAATGTGATTCTATTTTAATATGTGGTCTTAAATTTCAGTTTCTTATGGTATATATTGTGATCTATTCTACAGAACCCAGGCATCACAGAACTGCAGTCAAAGCCGTAATGCATTATCGTAAAACAATGGCTCCATTTACCACAAAATGTATGAGTCTCCTAAAATGTAAATTGAGAAATGTTTTCATACATGTGTACCATTATGGCAGGATAAAATTCAATCATAAAATGTAATTAAATGAAGTGGTGTTTTAACAGTTTATTGAGTAATTATCCTTATTTACATATCCTTGAAATTAGCATATTATCATACAAACGTATATAGAATAATAGTAAAAAATATGATATAAGACACAGGTGAAAATATCCAGATTTTTTTTCTGATTTCTGATTTTTGATTTATTAATGTCATAGGTATTTATGAAATAGCAGCAATTATACATATATATAAAATTTCCATATATATTATGCATAGTATATATGATTTATTTAAATGTTGAAATTCATCCAGTGAATTCAATCAGTGTATTTGTATAAAATGTTTTTTTGGAGGAAATCTGGTTTCAAAGCATTTAATGAAGCCTGTGAATGAATATAGAAATATACAGAGGATGATGATTTATTGAATTGATTATTGATTGAGAGGTTATAGCATCGCTCGTAAGAGTATAATGTAAATGCAGAGAGGTTATAGCATCGCTCGTAAGAGTATAATGTATATGCAGAGAGGTTATAGCATCGCTCGTAAGAGTATAATGTAAATGCAGAGAGGTTATAGCATCGCTCGTAAGAGTATAATGTATATGCAGAGAGGTTATAGCATCGCTCGTAAGAGTATAATGTAAATGCAGAGAGGTTATAGCATCGCTCGTAAGAGTATAATGTATATGCAGAGAGGTTATAGCATCGCTCGTAAGAGTATAATGTATATGCAGAGAGGTTATAGCATCGCTCGTAAGAGTATAATGTAAATGCAGAGAGGTTATAGCATCGCTCGTAAGAGTATAATGTATATGCAGAGAGGTTATAGCATCGCTTGTAAGAGTATAATGTAAATGCAGAGAGGTTATAGCATCGCTCGTAAGAGTATAATGTAAATGCACAGAGGTTATAGCATCGCTCGTAAGAGTATAATGTATATGCAGAGAGGTTATAGCATCGCTCGTAAGAGTATAATGTATATGCAGAGAGGTTATATCACTCGTAAGAGTATAATGTCTATGCAGAGAGGTTATAGCATTGCTCGTAATAGTATAATGTAAATGCAGAGAGGTTATAGCATCGCTCGTAAGAGTATAATGTAAATGCACAGAGGTTATAGCATCGCTCGTAAGATTATAATGTATATGCAGAGAGGTTATAGCATCGCTCGTAAGAGTATAATGTCAATTAAGAGAGGTTATAGCATCGCTCGTAAGAGTATAATGTAAATGCAGAGAGGTTATAGCATCGCTCGTAAGAGTATAATGTAAATGCAGAGAGGTTATAGCATCGCTCGTAAGAGTATAATGTAAATGCAGAGAGGTTATAGCATCGCTCGTAAGAGTATAATGTAAATGCAGAGAGGTTACAGCATCGCTCGTAAGAGTATAAGGTATATGCAGAGAGGTTATAGCATCGCTCGTAAGAGTATAATGTATATGCAGAGAGGTTATAGCATCGCTCGTAAGAGTATAATGTAAATGCAGAGAGGTTATAGCATCGCTCGTAAGAGTATAATGTAAATGCAGAGAGGTTATAGTATCGCTTGTAGAAGTACCTGAAAATAAAATATCAAGAGTCTTTTGATATTCTTTTATACCCAGTCATGATAGCATCACCTATTTACCTGTGGAATGTTCACGTGTTTTTTGAACTTCCCAGTCTTTTTTTTTGCCCCTGTCCCAACCTTTTTGGAACGTGTTGCAGGCATCAAATTCGGAATTTACAAAAATTTATAAAGTTGATGTACAGTAAAGTTTGTACTGTTTTCAATTAAATGTATGTAAAAGAGAATTTACAAATCACTGCTTTCTGCTTTTATGTGCATTTTACATACTGTATAAACCCACAAACATCCCCACAACCCACAACACCTTCCCACTCTCTCTCCCCCTGTCATTTACTCTCAAATATACCCCAATCACTGCAATCTTCCCCTAGCATTTACTCTCAAATATACCCCAACCACTGCAATCTGCCCCTGGTATTTACTCTCAAATATAGTACCCCAACCATTGCAATCTGCCCCTGGTATTAACTCTCAAATATACCCCAATCACTGTAATCTGCCCCTGGCATTAACTCTCAAATATACCCCAATGAGTGCAATCTGCCCCTGGCATTAACTCTCAAATATTCCCCAATGAGTGCAATCTGCCCCTGGCATTAACTCTCAAATATACCCCAATCACTGCAATCTGCCCCTGGCATTAACTCTCAAATATGCCCCAATGAGTGCAATCTGCCCCTGGCATTAACTCTCAAATATACCCCAATCACTGTAATCTGCCTCTGGCATTAACTCTCAAATATACCCCAATCACTGTAATCTGCCCCTGGCATTAACTCTCAAATATACCCCAATCACTGCAATCTACCCCTGGCCTTAACCCTCAGATATCATTGAGAAACATAAAGACCATCAGCTTGAATTGTGAGTATTTCTATATCAGTGGCTTGTGAAGGGAAAAGCTTGTTAAGAGCATTTGTATTTTAGAAACACTGTGTTTCCCCTGTTCCCCTGCAATCATTCTGCCTGCCTTTGACTGAGAAAACAACAAATTAGGAGCAACAACAAATTCGGACCCTGAGGAACAAATCTGATAAGTTAATATTGTAACAAACTTTGGGGAAGTTGTGGGTAGACCGTAAAAAAACAAACTATGGGTTTTGATCAGTCAACTCAGCCATTTAAGCGTTTACATAACATTTCCTCCCAAACACACAGACCCCACAGGCTGTACAGATGAACGGGGTCTTTCACAAATATAAATGAACAGCAGAGTTTTGCCAAAAGATCTGATTTATTAATACATGTTTTGTTTCCGTTTAGAACTTTCAAAGACAATGAGAAACATTGATTTTCATTAGGGATGAAGCTGGCTCATAAACGGCTTGATTCAGTTTGAAATTTCCATCAATATTCATGTTCCTGCTGCATGAATTACCACCAGGAGAGATAACTGCTGGGAAGGGAAATCTAAATGAAAATGTTCTGGTCTGATTTGCCGGGCTGGGATGCACAATCATGGCAGAACACTCCAGGGAAGATCAGTTAGGAAAATTGGGCTGATACGCTCCCAGAAACCTGAGTCATATTTTTACTTTGAAATCAGTCTCCTCTTGTGGGTGATTGACAGGACGTCCCGCTCTACCTGTGTGAGAGGCAGGATGCTGCCATTGAGGGGGACGCTTCTGTTAGATGGGGCTGTAAATGGCTGCCATTAAAGAGACAAAGCAAATGAGCTCTGATTGAAAAATCAGATGTGAATGTGTGCCCTGCATAACCCATGCATAACCCTGCATAACCCATGCATAACCCTGCATAACCCTGCATAACCCTGCATAACCCTGCATAACCCTGCATAACCCTGCATAACCCTGCATAACCCTGCATAACCCTGCATAACCCTGCATAACCCTGCATAACCCTACATAACCCATGCATAACCCTGCATAACCCTGCATAACCCTGCATAACCCTGCATAACCCTGCATAACCCTGCATAACCCTACATAACCCATGCATAACCCTACATAACCCTGCATAACCCTGCATAACCCTGCATAACCCTGCATAACCCTGCATAACCCTGCATAACCCTGCATAACCCTGCATAACCCTGCATAACCCTGCATAACCCATGCTTATTTCCATATATCACCCATTATTGTGAATTGGGACAAAACTTAGTTTTTTTGGCCTTTGGTTTTTTACTCTTCATTTATGCTGGGAAAATATATTTCGATAGATCAAAGTCTTGACTATTAAACCCTATAAAGGGGTGATTAACATTTTTCTTAAGTCAACACTTTTTTTCCTATTCCTAACATGCACACAGGACGCCCATTACAAACAGGTTTGCTAAATAAAGCACATGTTTCAGCTTGAAGAATCTATTAATGTTTCAATAGTATTTAAATAACTTCATTGAAAATAAAGTTTTAATAACATGATTCAATTACTAAAGAGAATTGGCCTCCATCAGCATAGACATCAACTCCGTTAGATAAAATAATAGAGTTGGAATCTTACAGAGTTTACAAAATGTTATATTTTCTCATTTGACATCATAGTTGCCATTTTATTTTTCTCAGTTGCAAAGAGGTCTCTTAAGTTAAGTGAACATTTTAGCCAAATTTAACACATTTTTAAGCCATGATTCTTAATTTGTTTTGATTCAGAAGGGAGATGGAGTTTACCTGTTGTTTGAGAGACTGCTGATTGTAATATTATTTATTTAACTTTTCAAAAAATAAACACTTACCAGAGGACAAGTGACCTCGCTGCCTTTTGTGAAACTCTGGAGTGGGACAGGGGTCCTTACGACATGGCTAATGGCTTTATGATAAATTACAGTTTTATAGAAATCAGATAGTGTTCACAAAAATCAAGGGCCACTATTTTCATAAAAATTATATTTTAAAACAAATATTAAATGTAATTTTTCACTAGAAACTTTTTTCTAAAATTTGTTGTTTTAGTCATAAATGTAATATTTTTGGTAGGACATGAATATATACAGTATATATATATACATATATACAGTAGAAGTCGGACGTATACATACACTTAGGTTGAAGTCATTAAAACTAATTTTTAACCGCTCCACAGATTTCATGTTAGCAAACTATCATGTTGGCAAATCAGTTAGGACACAAGTAATTTTTCCAACAATTGTTTAGAGACAGATTATTTCACTTTTAATTCACTATATCACAATTCCAATGGGTCAGAAGTTTACGTACACTAAGTTGACTGTCCCTTTAAATTTCCACAGTGAGTCTTAGACATGGCCGTGGCACAAGAGCACAGCAGGCTCCACACAGACTCATTTTTTTGTCGGCATTTGTGTGAGATTAAAATATGTAGCCAATGGCACAGTTATTTATAGAATTTTTTTTTACATTAATGCAACAACGCGATGTTAACCAGATGATATTCTGCATTGAAACTTTTTTCTTTGCTTGACAAATGGCCATGGGATACCTGTTCCCATAACGTTAGCTAGCCTATTGCATTACTGCAATTACTACTACTAACAGGCTACAAGTGAACAGTTAATATTGTAAACATGTCTTTGCCTTTGCAATAAAAAAACATTCTTGTATGAGAAAACCAGAACATGTGCACACTGTTTGAGTCCAAAATGAAACTGTAGTACCACTTCAGTACCAACCAGTACGAACCCACGTCTCTCGCATACTAAGGCTTGACGCTAACCAGAAGACCAAAGGGATACAGTCACGTGATATAGTAGGCCATTTGTCAGTTTCCGTCTGACTTCCATTTCGCTGTAGTACAAGTGAAATACAAGTTACTATTGGAAACATCAAAAATACGTTTGTTAAAATAATAACAAAGAAAAGTATTTAACAGTTGCACATTGTTTTTGTCAAAAATAAATTTGTGTCCTGTTGGGCTAAAACTCCCAATCCTCTGTGTGAGAGGCAGCAACTGTAACCAGTAGGCCACAGTAGCTTTGTGAAATACGCAAAGCCATATAGCAGTTTTGTCTGTGATTCTGTAATGTGTGCAGATTAGTTTGAAGCGTTTTTTATTGGGCGATAAGCTTGGGAGAGCAGGTATGCGATGTTGTTATCCAATGGGGAGAATTATTCTTTGAGGGTATGGAGGCAGGCAGGTAGTGAGGGTCTCTGGGTAGGCAGGAAAAATGGGAAGAATAAGAATCAGAAGAGGAAGGAGAAAAAAACGCAAAATAACCCAAGTTTGGGGCTTTATTGTGTGGATGTGTGAAGTTCTATCTGAATGCTGTGTGGTTACATGAGGTCAGAACATACAGAAGTTAATGTTTTTAAGGGATGAGAGTCTGTGGTGATTGTGGTTACTTCTGTAGGAAACCCTGAAAAGTGCCAAACTCTCAGTGCTGTATAGGTATGGGGCATGCCCCGCCAAAGCCGTAACTTGGTGGATGGCATACCTGCCATTCCAATATATATATATATATATATATATATATATATATATATATATATATATGTGCCCAGCAGGGTCCTTGGGTCCTCTTGTTTACACTTAGGCAGGGAATTGTTTAGTGCCATTGGCCCAGTCTTTACAGTGTAATTGGCCCAGCCTTTAGAGTGTCACTGCCCCAGCCTTTAGAGTGTCACCAGCCCAGCCTTTAGAGTGCCATTGGCCCAGTCTTTAGAGTGTCATTGGCCCAGCCTTTAGAGTGTCACTGCCCCAGCCTTTAGAGTGTCACCAGCCCAGCCTTTAGAGTGTCATTGGCCCATCCTTTAGAGTGTCATTGGCCCAGCCTTTAGAGTGTCATTGGCCCAGCCTTTAGAGTGTCACTGCCCCAGCCTTTAGAGTGTCACTGCCCCAGCCTTTAGAGTGTCACCAGCCCAGCCTTTAGAGTGTCACCAGCCCAGCCTTTAGAGTGTCATTGGCCCATCCTTTAGAGTGTTATTGGCCCAGCCTTTAGAGTGTCATTGGCCCAGCCTTTAGAGTGTCACTGCCCCAGCCTTTAGAGTGTCACTGCCCCAGCCTTTAGAGTGTCACTGCCCCAGCCTTTAGAGTGTCACCAGCCCAGCCTTTAGAGTGTCACCAGCCCAGCCTTTAGAGTGTCATTGGCCCATCCTTTAGAGTGTTATTGGCCCAGCCTTTAGAGTGTCACCAGCCCAGCCTTTAGAGTGTCATTGGCCCAGCCTTTAGAGTGTCACCAGCCCAGCCTTTAGAGTGTCATTGGCCCAGCCTTTAGAGTGTCACCAGCCCAGCCTTTGAAGGTTGAAGACCCTTGCTTTACAGGCTCTGAGGGCTGCTCAGTCATTGGATGGTTTTTACGAAAGATTTCAAGACGTCCCTTTTTAGTATTGTTTTATCTGAGTTCCTACTGCTCTAGTTTTACTGATCTTATTTATTTCATTACTTCTCTTTTTGCAATTTGTTGTATTTCTTTTGAATACTTTTTAATGCCTTTTAATCTTATATTTTTAATAATATATAAGCTACATAAATAAATACTGATTGATTGATTGATATATTAGTTGTATTCATGAACTGAAATGTTTTTTTTAGAACTGTAGCACTTACATGAAAAGTAGTTGATGTATATGAATTGTTTTTGTTTAGATGTTTAAATTCAGGGCCTCCTTTTGGGTCCCTGATGGATGTTTGATAGCAAACAATGTTGGCAGCCTTTCAAAACATAAATATGCAATAATGATCTCTGTGTTTGAGGTGTGTGTGTGTGTGTGTGTGTGTGTGTGTGTGTGTGTGTGTGTGTGGTGTGTGCGCGTGTGCGCGTGTGTGTGTGTGTGTGTGTGTGTGGGGGGGGGGGGGTGGTGCTATGCAACAGGCTGCTGAAGCAGAATGCCAGGGAACAGCTGTAGAGATCAGTCCTTATTTCCCTAGGATTGTGTCTTTCCAAAAATAGTATCTACGCTCATAATAAACAATCAGCCATGATATATTACAGATCTCTGTGGTATATATTTATATCTACTTTTTTCATAAATGTCATGGACAATGTGCTCTCTATTAAAACAGAGCACGTATTTGGCGTAACATTTGAACTTGCAGCAGAGCAAGCTACAATCAGCGTAGCTAGCCAGCCACTCGATTTCGCCCTCCATACGAGAACATTAATGACAGACTGCCTGGTGGAGTCAAGAGAAATATCCGTTTCAACCCACTATCCGTTTCATTCATTAAACTTTCAGCTTAGCCTACTGTACATGTTAGCTTGCTAACTAGAGCCAGCTCTCAGCTGCTGTGCTGTTAATGGGTGTAGAGAAAACAACATCAAAAGTGGATTTGCATGAACAGGAGAGTGGGGGGTGTAGCTTATAGAACAGGAGAGTGAGGGTTGTAACTAACAGGAGAACAGGAGAGTGAGGGTTGTAACTAACAGGAGAACAGGAGAGTGCGGGGTGTAGCTTATAGAACAGGAGAGTGAGGGTTGTAACTAACAGGAGAACAGGAGAGTGAGGGTTGTAACTAACAGGAGAACAGGAGAGTGCGGGCTGTAGCTTATAGAACAGGAGAGTGCGGGTTGTAACTAACAGGAGAACAGGAGAGTGCGGGTTGTAACTGACAGGAGAACAGGAGAGTGAGGGTTGTAACTAACAGGAGAACAGGAGAGTGCGGGTTGTAACTAACAGGAGAACAGGAGAGTGAGGGTTGTAACTAACAGGAGAACAGGAGAGTGAGGGTTGTAACTAACAGGAGAACAGGAGAGTGAGGGTTGTAACTAACAGGAGAACAGGAGAGTGAGGGTTGTGACTAACAGGAGAACAGGAGAGTGAGGGCTGTAACTAACAGGAGAACAGGAGAGTGCGGGCTGTAGCTTATAGAACAGGAGAGTGAGGGTTGTAACTAACAGGAGAGCAGGAGAGTGCGGGCTGTAGCTTATAGAACAGGAGAGTGAGGGTTGTAACTAACAGGAGAACAGGAGAGTGTGGGCTGTAGCTTATAGAACAGGAGAGTGAGGGTTGTAACTAACAGGAGAACAGGAGAGTGTGGGCTGTAGCTTATAGAACAGGAGAGTGAGGGTTGTAACTAACAGGAGAGCAGGAGAGTGAGGGTTGTAACTAACAGGAGAACAGGAGAGTGAGGGTTGTGACTAACAGGAGAACAGGAGAGTGAGGGTTGTAACTAACAGGAGAACAGGAGAGTGCGGGCTGTAGCTTATAGAACAGGAGAGTGAGGGTTGTAACTAACAGGAGAGCAGGAGAGTGCGGGCTGTAGCTTATAGAACAGGAGAGTGAGGGTTGTAACTAACAGGAGAACAGGAGAGTGTGGGCTGTAGCTTATAGAACAGGAGAGTGAGGGTTGTAACTAACAGGAGAACAGGAGAGTGTGGGCTGTAGCTTATAGAACAGGAGAGTAAGGGTTGTAACTAACAGGAGAGCAGGAGAGTGCGGGCTGTAGCTTATAGAACAGGAGAGTGAGGGTTGTAACTAACAGGAGAACAGGATAGTGAGGGTTGTAACTAACAGGAGAACAGGAGAGTGTGGGCTGTAGCTTATAGAACAGGAGAGTGAGGGTTGTAACTAACAGGAGAACAGGAGAGTGCGGGCTGTTACGTACAGAAGCTGGATTTGCCTGGAGCCATGGGAGCTACTGCACTGCATTTTGGAACAAGGAAAATTATTTCTTCAGAATAGGTTATAATGCAAGTAATACATTATCATAAGATCGCACCATTACCCATAAAGCACCGGGAACACATCACACACAGTAGAGACACTTCCCCCCAGCAGCTAGGGTTCTATGTCTGTTACCTCAGGTGATACCTGAATAAAACATATTTGATTAGAATGTATTTCAAATTAATAGTACTATTTTTATCATTATTTGTCAGTGTGTTTCTGTTTTAATAGAGAGCACATTGTCTTATAACAATACTTGTAAGATTACTTATTGGCTTACTGTTGTACACGCCAATCATCGATATCGTGTGGTTACCCCCCCCCCCCCCCCCAAAAAAAAAAATAAAAAAAATCATACTGACTATGCCTGGTACTTGAACTCGTATTTACTTGTTCCTAGTTCGAAAATGCACGAATGTACGTCGCTTTGGATAAGAGCGTCTGCCAAATGACTATAATGTAATGTAATCTATAAGCTGCAGCCCTCACTCTCCTGTAAGCTACAGCCCTCACTCTCCTGTAAGTTACAGCCCTCACTCTCCTGTAAGTTACAGCCCTCACTCTCCTGTAAGCTACAGCCCTCACTCTCCTGTTCTATAAGCTACAGCCCTCACTCTCCTGTAAGCTACAGACCTCACTCTCCTGTAAGTTACAGCCCTCACGCTCCTGTAAGTTACAGCCCTCACTCTCCTGTAAGTTACAGCCCTCACTCTCCTGTAAGCTACAGACCTCACTCTCCTGTAAGTTACAGCCCTCACTCTCCTGTAAGTTACAGCCCTCACTCTCCTGTAAGTTACAGCCCTCACTCTCCTGTAAGCTACAGCCCTCACTCTCCTGTTCTTCTATAAGCTACAGCCCTCACTCTCCTGTAAGCTACAGCCCTCACTCTCCTGTTCTCCTCTGCACGGCTCTCCTATGCTGTGCGAAATTCATCCTTAATTCAGGACTTGTTTGCTTGAGGGTAACAGAAATAGTTACAGGAAAGTGTCAGGCTACACTAAGGCTGAATAGTCAGAGTGCTTTCCTCTCTGTGTAAAACTGAGGGGCAGCCAGCCAGCATGACCCCACCTTCACCTCACGTGAGCTAACCAACCAGCCAGCCAGCATGACCCCGCCTTCACCTCAGGTGAGCTAACCAACCAGCCGGCCTTCGCCTCACGTGAGCTAACCAACCAGCCGGCCTTCGCCTCACGTGAGCTAACCAACCAGCCAGCCAGCATGACCCCGCCTTCAACTCACGTGAGCTAACCAACCAGCCAGCCAGCATGACCTCGCCTTAACCTCACGTGAGCTAACCAACCAGCCGGCCTTCGCCTCACGTGAGCTAACCAACCAGCTGGCCTTCGCCTCACGTGAGCTAACCAACCAGCCGGCCTTCGCCTCACATGAGCTAACCAACCAGCCGACCTTCACCTCACGTGAGCTAACCAACCAGCCAGCCTTCGCCTCACGTGAGCGAACCAACCAGCCGGCCAGCACGACCCCGTCTTCACCTCACGTGAACTAACCAACCAGCCGGCCAGCATGACCTCACCTTCACCTCACGTGAACTAACCAACCAGCCGGACAACTTGATCCCGCCTTCCTAGAATAACCAAGAGTGCAGCCAGCACCCGTATGTCCCACAGAGCGGAAATCTGCATTTAACCCACAAAAACAATGTTTTTCTTTCACACATTAAAGGGCAGAAATGGGACTGGTGCCAGTTTGTATGGGAGGAGAAGAGAGGGAATAATGCTGTCACAGCAGCACACTTAGGGCTGATTGATAAACTTCACACTCCCTTTGTCTTTGGGAAACAATTCGAGGTGCTCAGACAGATGGACCTGTTTTGAAGGAGCTGTGAAGACGGACATCTTTCATCTCCACAGAGCCGCAGAGCAGGAGAGCGGACGGCTGGTCTGGCACACAGATAAATGGAGAACACTTATGCAGATCTAAGGAGAGGCAGAGACATAGCTGGCAGTCAGATGTAAACGTGTATAAGTGTCTGGTCCACGGTACATATGTTAGCACTGCTGTCATCTCTCATCTAGGCCTGATGCTGCAGGCTTTGGAGGGCAATGTGAGGAGTGATGTACCATCTCAGGTGTGTGTGTGTGTGTGTGTGTGTGTGTGTGAGTATATATAAGAGTGTGTGTATGTGTGTGTTAGAGTGTGTGTGTGTGTGTGTGTGTGTGTGAGTAAGTGTGTGTGTGCATGCGTGCATGTCTGTGCATGTGTGTGTTAGAGTGTTTGTGTGTGTCTGTGTGTGTATGTGTTAGAGTGTGTGCGTGTGTGTGTTAGAGTGTGTGAGTGTGAGTGTGTGTGCGTGTGTCTGTGTGTGTGTTCTGTTCTCTTGCCTCAGCAGAACAGCGCTGGGTCTCCAGAGTGACGCGGTACTGCTGCTCTGCTCTTCGCCTGGCTGAAGCTAATTAGCATAAACACACCCCACTGTGGTCCTGGCTGAAGTGAATTAGCATAAACACACCCACTGCGGTCCTGGCTGAAACTAATTAGCATAAACACACCCACTGCAGTCCTGGCTGAAGCTAATTAGCATAAACACACCCACTGTGGTGCTGGCTGAAGCTAATTAGCATAAACACACCCCACTGTGGTGCTGGCTGAAGCTAATTAGCATAAACACACCCCACTGCGGTTCTGGCTGACACTAATTAGCATAAACACACCCCACTTCAGTCCTGGCTGACACTAATTAGCATAAACACACCCACTGCGGTTCTGCCAGGCTCATGCCCCATGATGAGCGGAGCACTTAGGCCACAAATATGGTAGAGTAGCTGATCCTGTTTGGTAATGAAACATTCTTTTATGCCCATTGAGTTAGGCAGCTAAAAATGGAACATTATGACTTATCAATAATACATCTCCATGGAGCCATTTCCCCCTATTTATGCAGAGAAAAAGCCCTTTTACTTACAATACTATTATACTATTATACTATTGTACTATTATATACTATTATACTATTATACTATTATATTATTATATACTATTATACTATTATATACTATTATATACTATTATACTATTATACTATTATGTTATTATACTATTATACTATTATACTATTATATTATTATACTATTATATACTATTATACTATTATATTATTATACTATTATACTATTATATTATGAAATATATAAATATATATGAAAGCTGTAGAACCCAAGCTGCTGATTTGAGCGAGGTGTTCCTGGCACAGCGTGTGTGTGTGTGTGTGTGTGTGTGTGTGTGTGTGTGTGTACATGTGTGTGTGTGTGCGTGCGTGCGTGCGTGCGTGTGTGTGTGTGTGTACATGTGTGTGTGCGTGTGTGTGTGTGTGTGTGTGTGTGTGTGTGTGTGTGTGTGTGTGTGCGTGCGTGCGTGCGTGTGTGTGTGTGTGTGTTCCTGGGCTACGACTCTCCTGGCGTGTACGCGCATGTGTACGTGGGTGTGTTTGTGCATAATTCAAAATGTGCTAATAATAATAATAATAATAATAATAATAATAATAATAATAATAATAATAATAATAAATGTGCAGGTGAGGTTAGAAACCCAAAAGCACTTATGTGTGAGCCTCATAATAAGAAGAAGAAGAAGAAGAAGAAGAAGAAGAAGAAGAAGAAGAAGAAGAAGAAGAAGAAGAAGAAGAAGAAGAAGAAGAAGAAGATCAGGAAGGAGAAAAAAGTACATACAGTATTGTTTAGAACTGAAACACATACTGGTATTTAGAATGTGTGTGTGTGTGTGTGTGTGTGTATGTGTGCCTGTGTGCGTGTATGTGTTTGTGTGTGTTGCTGGGCTCCGGTGCTCCTGGAACAGCGTGTGCGTGTGTGTGTGTGTGTGTGTGTGTGTGTGTGTGTGTGTGTGTGTGTTTGTGTGTGTGTGTGTGAGTGTGTGATTGTGTGTGTTTGGGCTCTTCTCTGTTATGCTGTTCTATTTAGTACAAATCAGATGGAACTCAGAAAGTCAGGGTGATGTTGTGTTGTAAATGAGTGTTGTGCTGTTGTCATTGTGCTCGCCTCCTGACAGGGGGAGATGGGATGAGCAGAGCGATGTTTCTGGAGGTAAAACAAGGACAAGGTAAAACAGTTGTAAGTCTGATACCTGCCTGTTGTGTCAGACTCCTCCACATTCCACTGGGCTGAAGATGATCTCCCGGTCCACTCAGGACAGTCACAATATGAAGAGAAATGACCCACTTTTTTATTTTAGTAACAGGTGCAGGGGGCTACTTATTCACTGTCATATTCATTTTGGACTTATAAAAGGTATTTCCATTTGGGTAAGCAGAGACAGCCAATAGCACTGATTTCCCTCCCTGAGTTTAAATCAGTTGTTATGGCAAT
>CM056376.1:16612347-16772347 GCA_029718625.1 Synaphobranchus kaupii
GCGTTTCATTTTGATGTGGATACTGGCTATAACGTTAGCAACAGTAGAGCAGCTCTCTCGCTCAATCGCCTCGCCACCCGTTCTGATCTGCTAGCAACCTACTGGGGAAATAGGACAACCGGTTGACAACCCCCCCCCAGTATGTTTAAAATAATGACATCTCCCCCATTATTTAACCCAATAACATCAACGACAAAATGCGATTTTTTTATTATTATTATGCAATTAACCGATAAGCCCGTTAAGCATATTCGGATATTTTTATTTATACGGCTAACCGGCGACATCCCTATCACAATAACTGCTGCCTGCCGCTCCCGCCGCCATCACCATCCCTGCCTCCCGCTGGACCATCATCTCACTGCTGCTAATTTCTATTCACTTGAACATTGGCTGATTGACCTTGTTGGTCATTAAAACCTAGACCCCGAATCTAACAGAGGAGGATGGCTTCCCCCCCCTTGAGTCTGGTTCCTCCCATGGTTTCTTCCCATCTACCACCAGGGAGTTTTTCCCTTGCCACTGTTGCCTTTGGCCTGCTCTTGTGGGAATTTAGGCCAGGGTTTTCTGTGAAGCGTATTGTGACAATTGGTTGTGAAATGCGCTAGATAAATAAATACTGATTTGATTTGAGGGAAAAAACTATTGAAGAGATTGAGAGCAGCAAAACGCAGCACACACAGGAGGCCCCAGGACCAAGTCAGAGATCCTCTGGCCTAGATCCCTGCCATGATTGAGCTGAAGGGGTTGGGTCACTGTTGTGTCCATCCTGACAAAAGACAGAGATCACACCACTCAGGGACCCTAACCACACGCAACCAAGCGATGTTGAAACCAACGTTTCGCCTAAAACACAACATTTTCTCAACACCGTCTAGACATTGTTGTGATGCAATGGGATACCGGTGTCTGACTGAGCTGTCTGTCTACTGCACAGCTGAACGCTTTGAAAATATTGCTGACGGCGAGTAATGCGTGGACTGCACACAGCTTAAGACCCAAAGCGCACGGTTAAAGAGGAAGGTTGGTGAGCCAGAAGAGAGGCAAAGACTCTCGCCAGCTGGAGGACTTCACCAAGGCGAGGGAGTTTTGAGAACAGTGCAGAGGAGGAGTTCTCAGTAGAGTTCATGCTCATGGGTCATCTCCCCCACTATCATTCCTGGCCAGTAACCCACCCTGAGGATCATTCCTGGCCAGTAACCCACCCTGAGGATCAGTCCTGGCCAGTAACCCACCCTGAGGATCAGTCCTGGCCAGTAACCCACCCTGAGGATCAGTCCTGGCCAGTAACCCACCCTGAGGATCAGTCCTGGCCAGTAACCCACCCTGAGGATCATTCCTGGCCAGTAACCCACCATGAGGATCAGTCCTGGCCAGTAACCCACCCTGAGGATCATTCCTGGCCAGTAACCCACCCTGAGGATCGGTCCTGGCCAGCAACCCACCCTGAGGATCGGTCCTGGCCAGTAACCCACCCTGAGGATCGGTCCTGGCCAGTAACCCACCCTGAGGATCATTCCTGGCCAGTAACCCACCCTGAGGATCATTCCTGGCCAGTAACCCACCCTGAGGATCGGTCCTGGCCAGCAACCCACCCTGAGGATCGGTCCTGGCCAGTAACCCACCCTGAGGATCGGTCCTGGCCAGTAACCCACCCTGAGGATCATTCCTGGCCAGTAACCCACCCTGAGGATCATTCCTGGCCAGTAACCCACCCTGAGGATCGGTCCCTGGCCAGTAACCCACCCTGAGGATCGGTCCTGGCCAGTAACCCACCCTGAGGATCGGTCCTGGCCAGTAACCCACCCTGAGGATCGTTCCTGGCCAGTAACCCACCCTGAGGATCATTCCTGGCCAGTAACCCACCCTGAGGATCATTCCTGGCCAGTAACCCACCCTGAGGATCATTCCTAGCCAGTAAACCCACCCTGAGGATCATTACTGGCCAGTACCCACCCTGAGGATCAGTCCTGGCCAGTAACCCACCCTGAGGATCAGTCCTGGCCAGTAACCCACCCCTGAGGATCATTCCTGGCCAGTAACCCACCATGAGGATCAGTACTGGCCAGTAACCCACCCTGAGGATCATTCCTGGCCAGCAACCCACCCCTGAGGATCGGTCCTGGCCAGCAACCCACCCTGAGGATCGGTCCTGGCCAGTAACCCACCCTGAGGATCTGTCCTGGCCAGTAACCCACCCTGAGGATCATTCCTGGCCAGTAACCCACCCTGAGGATCATTCCTGGCCAGTAACCCACCCTGAGGATCATTCCTGGCCAGTAACCCACCCTGAGGATCATTCCTGGCCAGTAACCCACCCTGAGGATCATTGCTAGCCAGTAACCCACCCTGAGGATCATTACTGGCCAGTACCCACCCTGAGGATCAGTCCTGGCCAGTAACCCATCCTGAGGATCATTCCTGGCCAGTAACCCACCCTGAGGATCATTCCTGGCCAGTAACCCACCCTGAGGATCATTCCTGGCCAGTAACCCACCCTGAGGATCATTCCTGGCCAGTAACCCACCCTGAGGATCAGTCCTGGCCAGTAACCCACCCTGAGGATCAGTCCTGGCCAGTAACCCACCCTGAGGATCAGTCCTGGCCAGTAACCCACCCTGAGGATCATTCTTTTCACTGATTTTCATAGACTCACACAAAGCGAACACACAGACCCCAATCTGCAAATAATAACGGGCTGTAATTACATGGCACCTTTCGTCTCTTGATCTGCCAATGCTTTACATGCGGGCGGAACTTACCTCAACCCTGGGTGATGCACGGCAGCCATTTTGTGCTAGAACAACAAACATTGGTTGGGGTGGAGAAGGAGGGATAAACTTCTCTTATCCTTTTTTTCTCTTTTTTTATACATTTTGCACCCAACTTTAAAGGACTTCTTTAACCCTTAAACGAAATGAACTGAAATACGGGGCCTCAGTGCAGTCGTGAGCGCTGTGATCGTCTCTGCCGGCTCGAAGGCCCAATTTACACGCTCGGTGATTGACAGCACCCTTCAATACAACTCAGATGCAACCTTCCGAGTCCTGAGCCTACTGAAAAACAATCCCACAATTCCCTTTAAATAGAAGTGAACGTGGCTGAGCATGTCCAATTCCCACCCTAACTTGGAATGGGCAATCTTCTGCAACCACAGCCACGTTCATGTGCGACCCCACTGCCAATTCAGGAGAGTGTACACATCCTCGGTTCTCCTCCGAAGGTTGTAGGGTCACCACCTGCTTCTTTTCAAATGGCAGACTACAGTTAAGCTCCCACAGAGTCGGAGTCAGAGGAAGATCCCTCATATCCCGCTTTAGCATGCAGTCCATGTGCCCGATCGACCAGCAGGGGTCGCTAGATAGAGATGAACGCTAACCCCTAAATGACTGAACCCTCCCATGCCCTGGGCGATGGAGTTTCTATGGATCTACCAGCCACAGTAGGCACAGGCACAATAATGAGCAAATAGTACTGAAAAACCATAAAACCAGCTCACCAGTTGCATTTTTTAGTGTGCTTATACATAATATTGAAATGTATAATGGATTTTTATTTCAAAAGTTCAATACAGATAACCTCACATCTCAATATAAAAGAAAGCCACCCCCTGTGAAATATAGTCTCGCTGAGCTCTTCTTTAACCGTTAAACGTGATGAACTGAAATACAGGGCCTCAGCTCACCGCAGTCGTGAGCGCTGTGATCGTCTCTGTCGGGGAGCACTGTCGGCTCGAAGGCCCAATTTACACGCTCGGTGATTGACAGCACCCTTCAATACAACTCAGATACAACCTTCCGAGTACTGAGCCTACTGAAGAAAAATCCCACAATTTCCTTTAAATACAAGTGAAAAAGGTAGGGAGGCAGGGCTGGTGAATTACAACGGGATACAAAGAAGCGAGCGAGCGGAGGAGGTGACAAGTGTCCCCAGTCACTAATCTGTACTCCTGCATTGCCAACGGCGATGTGCTCCTCTGCACATGCTCAGTTCAGAGTGGACAATCGCTGGGCCAACAGCAGCCCGTCTGCCACACCGAAGGTGACATGGCAGCATGAAGCTGATGCCTAAAGTGAGGTCTGGACTGGAACACTCAATGTACCCCTACCCCCCGCCACACGCTGCACATCTGTTTGGGTTCATCATCCTCCAGGGCCCTGTTCCTCATAGCTGGCTAACTCGGTTGGCTAACTGTGCTCAGTAAAACCCAGAAACCCCCCAAATATGGAACACATGAACTAGCAAAAACACTGTTCCGGGTTTTACTCAGCAGTTAGCCAGCTATGAGGGCCCTGAACAGGGTGCTGAACTGATGGAAAGCCAAAATGGTGTTTTTCTGTTTCCCTCCGAACACAGTTACATAGTGCACAAAAACACTGTTAAAAAATTTCCAGTATGGTAAATAAGAAATACATTTAGAAATGTCTGGTGTTTGATATTTTTCCGTAACACTGTGAGGAAAATTTTAAAGGAAGTTTGGCTTTCATCGTTTGAAAAAAGTCTCTGTGAAACAGCTGACAAAGCAATGATGCAAGCCAAAATAAGCACAAACACAGTCACACTAATGACACACACAGATCAGGGCTAAAACTAAAGAAAACTCTGTGCCAACAATTCATGAAATATCCCTCAATGGTCATTTTGAGGAAATTGTTTGGAAATTATGTTTGCGTTAAACTATGAGAATGCAAACAGATGGCAAATGGTTATCGAGAAGAACACTCCAAACTCCTCAGCGCAGCAGAGACAGTCTCTCTGGACTGTCCCAAACAAGAGGAAAGCTTAAGAGATAGTTCTGCCATGCTCCGAATCTCCTCCTCCCCCTCCTCCTCCGCCCTCTCTCTCTCTCTCTCTCTCTCTCTTACTCGCCCCTTCCAAGAAGCGCGCTTGAAAAGAAACTGCAGAGGAGGGTGCAGCTTAGAATTACCTTTGAGTTGAGGAGTTGAAATGTGTGAAGGTGAGATGCTGGAGAAACAAAAGGAGAAAAAGGAAAGAGAAAAGAGAGGGAGAGGGGCAGAGGGAAGATGTCGTACTCAGACACACTTACACTGTGTACACTGCAGTAAAACAGTTCCCGCAGGCAGGGCCAGCCCGCCATTCTGAGAGAGCGGGGCCCAGGATGTGGCCCCTGCTGCAGCAGCCGCGGGGAGCTGGCGTGCTACGCCGCGATTGTGCAGCGCTTGCAGTTATAAAGGCAACAAAAAAAGGACAAATTAAGTTACTCTACCTGCCAGCTACTGCAGCAAATGCAACAGATTAGCGGAAGAATAACTCCTGACTTTCTCTTTCGTGACCGTCCTGTGCCAAGGTGCTCAGGGGGGTGCCAAGCTTGCTCCTCCCCCTCTCCCCCCTCAGCCTCCCCATGTGAGAGTGTCACGGGCTGTTCCTTCCGCATGGCGGCCCAGTGCACTTCCGCAGTGCTCCGGACCCCTGCGCCCGATTACCACGCGCGGCCGGGCAGCGCTGGCGGATGCCGAGCGGTCACCTCAGAGATGCGCCGTCCTCCCGGACCTGTGCCGCACCACGCCACCACACAACATCGCCTTCGGACAAAACACAGCATTGAAGTGACTGCGTAACGGGCAGCTTATCACCTGGGACCCTCCCTCTCCTCTCCCTCCCTTCCTCCCTCCCTTCCCCTCCTGTCCTCCCCCTCCTCTCCTCCCCTCTTCTCCCTCTCCCCACTCTGCCCCCACCACCCCACCCCACCCTCTGCCCCCTCCCTCCCTCCCTCCCTCCCATCCTCTGCCCCCCGCCTCCCTCCCTCCCTCCCCTCCTCTGCCCCCCTCTCCTCCCCTCTTCTCCCTCTCCCCACTCTGCCCCCACCCCCCCATCCTCTGCCCCCACCCCCCCCATCCTCTGCCCCCACCCCCCCCATCCTCTGCCCCCCCCTCCCTCCCTCCCATCCTCTGCCCCCCCCTCCCATCCTCTGCCTGCCCCCCCCCTCCCTCCCTCCCCTCCTCTGCCCCCCCCTCCCTCCCTCCCTCCCTCCCTCCCTCCCATCCTCTGCCCCCCCCTCCCATCCTCTGCCCCCCCCCTCCCTCCCTCCCTCCCTCCCTCCCTCCCTCCCTCTCCCCACTCTGCCCCCACCCCCCCATCCTCTGCCCCCACCCCCCCCATCCTCTGCCCCCACCCCCCATCCTCTGCCCCCTCCCTCCCTCCCCTCCTCTGCCCCCCTCTCCTCCCCTCTTCTCCCTCTCCCCACTCTGCCCCCACCCCCCCATCCCCTGCCCCCTCCCTCCCTCCCATCCTCTGCCCCCTCCCTCCCATCCTCTGCCCCTCCCTCCCTCCCTCCCATCCTCTGCCCCCCCCCTCCCATCCTCTGCCCCCCCCCTCCCATCCTCTGCCCCCCCCCTCCCATCCTCTGCCCCCCCCCTCCCTCCCATCCTCTGCCCCCCCCCCTCCCTCCAATCCTCTGCCCCCCCCCCCCTCCCTCCCATCCTCTGCCCCCTCCCCTCCTCTGCCCCCCTCTCCTCCCCTCTTCTCCCTCTCCCCACTCTGCCCCCATCCCCCCCATCCCCTGCCCCCCCCTCCCATCCTCTGCCCCCCTCTCCTCCCCTCTCCCCACTCTGCCCCCTCCTCCTCCCCCCTCTCCCTTCATGATATACTGCCTGGAGTGACTGCTCATCCCACGCAGCTCAGCCCCCCCACCTCGCCGCGCTGTGACGAGGAAACATTTCACGTCAGCTTCCAGCCCGCAAAACAAAATGCGCCATATCATGAGATTTAGCCTCGCTCAGCAGAAAGGCCGAAGGAACACACGTCTCGACATGGGAGTGGGGGGGGGAAGGGGGGGTTAATGAATACAATATTAATGTACGAAAGCTTGACTGTTTAACATACGGTGCTTTCCTGTGGGTTGGGGTCTCCAAGGCCATCTCCCAGGGGTATTCTCACTGCAATCTCTGGGTGGTCTGCACCCAACTGTGCTGGCCTAAAATGCCCACCCGCTGGGGTCCGAGCTTGTCAGCCAGTTTTGATGAGAGGTAACAGAAGACGACGTGGTGCAATGCGGGCCCGTACGCCGATCGTTCCTTCTGACCACCATCACGGCAGGAGAGGCAAGCCACTGGGAGTTAATTGCCTCTGGGGATGAGATGTACGATGACTGATTGCGCTCAGCAGGATCGATAGCGGGACGAGTGGCGGGCGTTCCGCGGAGCCCGGATACTGTTTCAGGAGCCGGAACACACCGCGCGCGAGCGAGACAGGGCCGCATCTAGCCTTCTCCTCGGCTCGTGTAGATTAATACCGCCGCGCGTCGCACCTCACAATTAATCCATCCCGGGCTAAATCACCCGGACGAAACGGCCTGTGGGCGTGCTAATTAAATGTGTTCATGGTCAACGGTGGAGTGGTGGGAGGGTCACATGACCATGCCCCCTGTAACTGCAATGTGCCACAATGGTCAGGCGAGAGCTCCTGTAACCCGGAGAGGGGTAGATTCTTACTTTTTAACATTTTTTTTTTACTTGGCATCTCAAATCCCACCTGAATTTGGAATGTCCAATTCGCGCACTGTGTGCAAGCGCGCTCATATATACCAGCAGCGCTTTTATCGAGTGAGCTACCCAGCAGCCCTGGATTCTTACTTTTCATCTTAAGAAATTTAAGTCAGTGCACTGTAGTATCCTGCTGACAGTAGACCTGCCTGCTCATGAGAAATGTCAGTCTTAGCTGAAAGCTGAAACAGGGGCATGTTCTCTTAGGCCTGTCCCTGTAACGTCTGTGGCTGTTAAGCCGATTACCATTGTTGTGGATCAGTACACAACCATTCGTCCAGCTCTAGGCAGCAGAATTGCCGTCCAGGTCAGATCCCTTTAAGCGTCCCAGAATCCAACAGCCTGGGAACATTTTTGGGTTCTGACCCTCTGCCTCCAACCGCACCCTCCCTGTGTGAGAAGACATTTACATCGCTGCACTTCTCTGTCCGTATTGCACTGCGTCATTGGAGAGCCAGGGACAAACACTGATATACCTCCCTCCACCCCCCCTCCCCAAAAAAGACAAAACAAGAACAAAAAAAACTATCAACCTTCAACATTGTCTTTAGCGTGAGTCACACCCATGGTGCTCTGCGTAGAGAAGGGCACCCCAGGCTGAACCCAGGCTGAACGGCAGAGTGTGTGGCAGAGTGTGTGGGTGTGTGGGTGTTGAAGGATGAGGGATTTCTAAGGCTGATTATAATTCACCTTGGAACAGTGGCAACACCCCCCCGCCCTTCCCAAAGCAGAGGGGTGTTTGCTGACACGCTCAATTAATTAAACTGCCTGGGAAGGGAGGCACGGTTCCTCTCGGCATCCACACCGGGCCCCTTGTGATCAACCTGCTTCGATTCACCCACAGTGCAGCGCTCTGCTGGTCGCCATCCTGCTCGGTCTGACGTGACAGAGGTCCGGCAGGGTTTCCGTGGATACCCCCGTTTCTGACCAATCAAAGCCGGCCCCCCGCTGGCACGGCGCCGCGAGGAGTTCCTGTGAGAGGCGTGCGCGGACGTGGGAGGGAACGGCAGGGGAGGAATCCCATTAAAATTCTGCGCGGCGGCCTGCGGACTGCATGCTGCAAACAATCAAAATAATTGATCGCGGTCCCCAGGGAGACAGCCACGGCTTTTGAGCGTTTATGGGTGCGAAACCCCAGCGGCTCCTTGCTCTCCGGGGTCTGCCTGCCAAGCCGATGCACACCCCCCCCCCCCCCCCTCCTCCCACACCCCCCACCAACAAGCCGGCTTGTCGCAGTAATTCCCCCTCTCATTTCCATTAAGCTCAGAAACAGTGTTTGACTAAAGGGATTCCAGGCGTCAGAGACCTTGGGAACGGTTGTGTAGCTTCCCCAGAAAAGTAAAGTAACACTGAAAACAAGCGAGCGCACCTCAACTCCACTGTGATACACACATGATAAACAGCACTTTAACTGGCCCGGCATCAAACGCTACTCGTATTGCAACATAAAGCCATACACGCAGTATTGTGCTGCTACGGCGAGAGCTGCAAGGTGTGGGGTTTGAGTCTCAGGGCTGAGCAGAGCAGCCTCCATCAATAACAAAACCACAGCCGCCCCCAAAGGGGACGTGGGTGTACCAACACGCCGTGTTCAGGTTTCAAAGGATTATGCTGCTCTCACAACATGAAGTGCAGAACGGAAACGAGGAGAGGAGACGAGAGGAGGGGAGGGGAGAGGAGAGGACAGGAGAGGAGAGGAGAGGACAGGAGAGGAGAGGACAGGACAGGAGAGGAGAGGAGAGGGGAGGGGAGAGGAGGCCTCAGAGCAGGGAGGGAGTACGTGCGCCCGAGTGGGGTTGGGGGCCATGTGAACGGAAGCAATCGGACAGGAGAGCACTGCTGCAGCCGGACCTTCCCCTGCCTCTCCGTCACCAGCCTGCGTCCCAGAAGAGAGAGAGAGAGGAAGAGAGAGAGACGGAGGGAGAGATGGAGGGAGGGGGTGGAGTGATTGATAGAGAGATCTCTCTCAGCCCACAGATCTTCCACATCCCGAGTCCATGTGCACCCGGCCGCACGCACGCAAACGCACACGCATGCACAAACGCGTAGTGTACGCCACACGTGTTCACATATGCAGTAGACGCGCGTATGCACGTTACACAAATGCACACCAACGTATCAATACACACAAACACACACCATCACAAATGCATACTCGCGCATCAACACACACACACACACACACACACACACACACACACACACGTGCACGCACGCACAAGGCACACACGCATGCACCTTTTCCTATATATACATGTTCACGGATACAAATGCTCACACACACATATGCACACAAGCATGCACACATACCCACAAAGACAGACTCATTTAAACAGAGAGTTGCATATTCTCATGTACACAGATTTAAAGTGATACTGCAATCGCTTTTCTAAGCCCTTATTTACAGCTTCAATTTGAACTTGGAGCCACGGGTAGGTGTGGTTATATGACGATGATGCCGCAAGGTCATATTATGAATATTCATACGGTCAATGAGTGAAAGGGTGTGTCTTGGTGAACTGACTCAGCCCCCTTCCTGCTCTCTGCTCACTTTACTAGCCAAGACTGATTTCGGGACGTCACAAATTTCCGGAAATGCAGCGCATGGTAAGCAGACACAGAAACTCAGACGACACCCACTTCGACACAATATGAGATTTTCGGATAAAAACTGTTGTGTATGATCATAGTCTAACTCGAAACATTGGTTTTCAACGTGAAAAGTCGGTTTTTGACTGCAGTATCACTTTCAATATAAATGTTCAGACACACATACGCTTACACATACTCAAGCGCGCGCACACACACACACACACACACACCTAGATCCATAGATATGCACACCCACAATCTATGCCTTCCACTGTAGCTGCATCTGGTCCATATGAAACATAAAACATGATCAACAGAAATTTCACAAATCTGAGGGTTCCAGGGCAGACTGACTGCAGTGCAGAGTGAAAGGTGTTAATGTAAAGTCTGTTGAACGTAAAGGGAAGCTGAGAAGTCAAGTGTGAAACGAGGGACCGGCGTTCAGCTACAATCACCAGACCCATCTGATCACTATGAGAGAAACATGTCCCATTTGTGAATCAGCCAAATCCACCGACCTAAAGATGTCATCCACTAAAGCTGCGATGCGCTCGGGTGAAAGGACTCTGTACCGTGGGCAGTATCTGTTCAGTCTTCTGCCAAATTACCCATGACATCAGTTTTATGACTGATGGAAAATAAAAGGTTACGCAAGCTCAGTCATAGTGAGGCTGTTGTAGTGGGCAGGTGGTTATCCTCAACACACATCTTCGCTGTCATTTCCTGTCAGAACAGTCGGCCCCGTTTCAATTGTTCCAGGTACAAAGGAGGGGTCGACAGTCGCTTTAAAACTGGAAGAGGTCTCATCTCCTGTGTTTGGCAACGGAAGAAAAAACAATTACTCTGATTCCGGAACTTTTCTGCGATAGAGGGGCGTGGTTATCACAATCCCATTAGGCCCCACTGAGGAAAATGGAAAAGCCCTGTACTGTACTGAGGAGAGCAACAGTACCAGCTGTACTTTCCAAGGGAAGTGATTAAGGCATAGACATCAAGAGAAGGCAAAGAGTCACTGAGGCTGCAGTGGTGGGAAGGGCGATTTGCAGAACTGACTCCTGCCGAGAGAGAGAGAGAGGGTGAGAGAGACAGAGAGAGAGAGAGTGTGAGGGAGAGAGAGGGAGGTTAAAGAGGGAAAGGAGAGAAGCATTCAAGGACAGACAGACAATGCAGAGAGGGGAAAAGGGGGGGAAATGAGAGAGAGAGAGAGAGAGAGAGAGACAGACAGAACAAGGAGGGAAAACACAGCCATGAACAGAGAGGAAAGGAACATTCAAGGGGGAGTAGAGAGATATAAACGAGAAAAGCGAGATACATAATAGAGGGAGAGATGGACAGAGAGGAAAGAAGAGGGAGGCAAGATAGCGAGAGGTCTGGGAAAGACATCTGCTGCCTCTCAGGCTCCAGTCCCATCCCGTGTTTTTGGTTGTGTTGTTTTTGGTTGTGTTGTTCGCTGGCCCGGCCCCTTCACCATCACATCTAATGAAAGAGGCACTCCGTCTCTCCCTGCAGCTCTCCTGCAGGCGGGGGAGGGGAGGGGAAGGCCTGGGAGAGGGGGCGCTGTATCAGCGCGGAGGCGACCGGGGCCGAACGGGGGAGCAGCGAGACGCAGTGCGGACGGAACACGTCTGCGAGACGGACACCTCTTTATTCGGCGGCCCGTCCGCAGAGAGGGGGCGGGGTCTGACAGACACCACAGGTTCAGAAACATGAGTCACGGCGTGCTTCTGAGAAACAGAAAGGTGAGGATTTTAGTCACAAAATACATTCCAACCTCAGGCTTGTACCTTTGTCCTATGGGGGAGGAGATGTGGGTCTTTCAATGGCTGTACCACAGCACTGCATATAGTACTCTACACAGCAAATGCACCTTGGACCAAATGGAAATGTCAGTCAGTGAATTTTATAGTATGAGGTTATTAGCAGGGAATGGCTGAAGGCTAATTGCTTTTTCAACGCCAATTGCTTCAGGTTGTGTCAATACAGATGGGCCATTCCCACTCTCATAAATAGAAGTAGCACTGTGGGCAGAATGCTTCTGAAAATGTGTTTGTTGGGTTATTTGGCCACATAATTCTTCATCAGCAAAAATGACCAAGACAAAGCATTTTCTGCAGCTAACCCCAACAAGCTTCCTGTCATGCCAACGGCTCGGCTTCAAACACGGGGACAAAACGGCGCAATGGCGCACAAGTGCTTTTGTGAAGGATTTTCCTGCGTTGGCTTCCTGCGAAAATTAGTCAAGTCGTCTCTTTCTGTGCTGAGTGACGGCGTAAAGCACGTCCGCAGGAGGGGAAACTGTCGGGTGCCGTTGAGTGACATGACCCAGGTCTGCCCGAACAATTTCATAATCCTCTCAGAGAGAGAAATAAACGCAGGAGCTGCTGTTGTTCTCTCCGATCACATGGTCTCCAGCAAGAGAGCGCGTCAGGACCGAGAGATAAAAATAAACCTCAAATAAACCTCAAATGGGGGCTCAGAGTCTTTATTTCGGCGACTTGTATTGAGCACTCGCTGTGATAGCCTTTCTTTATTTCCCCATCTAATCAATAAACCGACACAACCACCAATGGGATTACACGCACACGCACACACACACACACACACACACACACACACACACACACACACACACACACACACACACACACACACACCTTGAATTTTGTGCTTTCCCATACACAACAAACATATAAGAGACCCAGAATATTGGCATTATTGATTGGTAATTTTTTTTGTGACAATGGCAGGCTGTTCTGATATTTTCAGCATTTAACTACTCAAACCAATTATATGATGATTTATTAATGATATATTGACTAATTTGTCAAATAAGAAACTGTTACTTGAAATGTGCAATATTGTAATTTGTTTTCCAAATGCATTTCATAACAAATACACTGCCGCCAACACCACCTTGGTCTCATTGGGAGGTATTTGAATATAACCAACCAAGGGCCTGATTTACTAAGACCTTGTGCGTGTGCAAAACCTTTTAGCAGATGCACAACTAATAACACAACCAATGATTGGTGCAAAACAAATACAACCCATCATTGTCATAGTATTGGTTTTGCTAAAAGGTTTTGCACAGGCTAAATGTCTTAGTAAATGAGGCCCCAAATGTATTATTTAGCAATGACATGTATTCAAAATATATTGCGCCTCCTTATATTGAAATGTATTACTCAATATATTATAGCATATTTAAAATATATGGCAATATCTTTTCATTGGGTAAAGAGGAGGCTGGAGAATATTCTCAAATTGGCTGGCGAGGCCTTGCAGCGTTTTCTAAAGCCTCACTGTGGTCACAGCATTGCAGGAATGCCTTCACTACTGCATGCAGTCAGGGCCTCTCGAGCTGCGCTCCTGCTCACATTAGAAGTGCCGTTTTGGTCGCAAATATGACAAAGGAGCAGTGCTTTGGAAGAGACTCGTACCGGACGCAGGGAGAAAGCCCTTTTGGCTGCTTGCCGCATGCACCGGCATTTTAAATCCCTTGGGTCTTTGTGTTATCGCACTGAGGGCCCTAGAGAATTTAGTCTGTCAGAAGCGTGGCTCTCGGAAATCTCACCCATCTCACTAACGCTACTATCTTTCTCTCTCCCTCCCTCTTTACGGGACGGTTCATCTCTCTCTCTCTCTCTCTCCTGTGAAGTTGCTTCTCTCTTTCCAGTGCTGTGAAACCGTTCCTTCCTCACTCTGTCGTCTGAAAGCGCTCCTTTCCTTTCTCCCCTGCAACATGCTCCTAACCTCAATCAATCAACGGGATATCTGTCCAGGCCTGGAGTGACCCTTCACTGCATCACAAACTCTCACTCGCACATGCGCAGCCATGCATATACACACACAAACACAGACAGACAGACATACAGTTGTGTTCAAATAAATAGCAGTGCGTTAAAAAAAGTGAATAAAGTGCAAATATTTTTTAATAGCTTTTAGTGCCATATTTCAAATGTAGTGGAAACATTACACATTCAATTCCAAATCAAAGCATTAACAAATTTTATCAAGTCTGCGTTATTCTTTTACAGGAAGCAAAGAAAAGGAATATTAATCTGTTCAAAAAAATAGCAGTGTCGACATTTTTCTCTTCAAACTTAAACACTTATAAACTGAAGAAATTTTTCAAGATTTAACTTCACTTTAAATTACTGAACTAATATTTAGTTGCATAACTATTGTTTTTGATAACTGCTGCGCATCTGCGTTGCATCGAGTCAACCAACTTCTGGCACCTAGAGACAGGTATTTCAGCCCAGGATGAATGAACTACATTCCACAGTTCCTGTGAATTTTTGGGTTTTGCTTCAGAAACTGCATTTTTAATGTCACCCCACAAGTTTTCAATGGGGTTGAGGTCAGGGGATTGAGCTGGCCACTCCATTACCTCAATCCTTTTTGTCTGGAACCAAGATGTTACTCGCTTACTCGTGTGTTTGGGGTCGTTGTCTTGTTGAAACACCCATTTCAGGGGCATTTCCTCTTCGGCATATGGCAACATAATCTCCAAGTATTTTGATGTATTCAAATTGATCCATGATCCCTGGTATACGATAAATAGGCCCAACACCGTAGTATGAAAAACATCCCCATACCATGATTTTTGCGCCACCATGTTTCACCGTCTTCACAGTGTACTGTGGCTTGAATTCAGTACCCGGGGGTCGCCTGACGTACTGTCGACGACCACTAGACCCGAAAAGAACAATTTTACTCTCATCAGTCCACAGAATGTTACGCCATTTCTCTTTGGGCCAATCGATGTGTTCCTTGGCAAATTTTAACCAATTCTGCACATGCCGTTTTTTCAACAATGGTGCTTTACGGGGGCTTCTTGCTGATAGCTTAGCTTCGATCAAACGTCTTCTGACTGTAACAGCACTTACAGGTAATTTTTGATCATCTTTGATCTTTCTGGAGGTGATGATTGGCTGAATCTTTGCCATTCTGACTATTCTTCGATCCGTTTTAACAGTAGTTGCTCGTTTTCTTCTGCGTGTTTCGGGTTTTTGTTGCCATTTTAAAGCATTTGAGATAATTTTAGCTGAGCATCCTATAATTTGCTGCACTTCTTTATACGTTTTCCCCTCTCCAATCAACTTTTTAATCAAATTATGTTGTTCCTCCGAACAATGTTTGGAATGGCCCATTTTACTTAGCAATTCAGAAGGAAATATATTTTATAACAATGTGTGAAACATTTGCTTCACTTCTTCCTTAATAAAGGAAAATTAATGACACCTGTTTTTTCACAGAATGAATGAATTCTCGAATTAAACTCACTGCTACAAAACTACACTGCTATTATTTTGAACACGCCCCTTTCAATGAATGAGTCAATTACTCAGAACAAGCAGCGTGCATGTCATGACAGTTGGGTCTGTTGTTTTTCTATTACACTACTACATCTACAAGTAAATTATTTGCCATGTAGAAATATCACTACTACTAATAACAGTGGTTCATCATGTTACTGATGTTGTACTGCTATTTTTTTTAACACAACTGTACATGCACAGACATGCATATACACACACAAACGCAGACAGACATACATGCACAGCCATGCATACACACACAAACAGACAGACAGACATACATGCACAGCCATGCATATACACACACAAACACAGACAGACAGACATACATGCACGGACATGCATACAAGCATGGACGCGCACACACACAACTCGTGATATATTTGCTCGCCCTGTTAGCCACAGTAAGACAGTCATTTCCAATCTCCCCACAGATCGAGGACCGGTCTTCCATAAAACCCTGCCTTTTCATAAATATAACATTAAGCAGCCTTAGATTCATGCGCTGGACTGAAGATCACAACGGTCATCCACACAGCTCCAGCAATGGAGAGGTGTGTCCTGGGCTTATTTACCACCCCTTCACCTCAAGAGAACATTTCGCAGGCTTCTCCTCTCACTCCCAGGGTTGGGGGGGGGGGGTCATGCTCTCCAGGAAACAGGCCATCCTATTTCCTGCTTATTGAGGTCCTGAGGGGGGTTGTGGGGGGACTACGACTCTGAAACCAGTCCTTATCATAAGCCGCAAAGCAAGACGCTTTGCTGAAAGAATGACCAGTGGCTGCCTTAAGGCTAGAGGTCAGGCCAAAGCGCACGCAGTAATATTTGTATGCTGTCTACAGTGGGCTATTAGCCTCAGGTCACAGCAGAGGGCAGTCATGGCTGACCACTGTCACAGCTGTACAGTGCCCTCAGCAAACTCCACACAAGGCAGGAGAGAACAACGTAAATTAAACCCTTACAGTACTTAATAAGAACGCATGAGCGGTTGTACAATGCCTTCAAATACCAATGGCCTTGTACACAATGTACTGCGTGCTTTATAATTCTTACAGTGGAATCCGCTTCACTTTGATATCCTTCATAATAGTACCGTTGCGAGCTCATATGCTCAGCTTACCGTTGCAAAAAGGTTACTAAACTTGCTGTGCGTAAACTTCTTTATTCAAATTATGGTAATGCAACTTGAAATTCATGCAAACAGAATCATTTGTCCTCTGATATAATTTGTAAAAATGTGACTGTTGTTCCATATACAGTAAGTATATGCATCAGTAGGTGATAACAGTGAATGCATTTAATCACTCGAATCAAAAGCTATGAGGCTGAGCTAGGACTGCTGGCTGGCTCATCCTGTTAAGGCTCTGTTCTTGTGCATGGACAGGCCCCAGAGTCTGGTTTTAAATCCGGACCGTGCCAGTGCCGACTGTAGCTGGCAGCCCCGCAGGGCGGCACAACTGGCTCCAGCGTCGGCCAGAGAAGGGAGGGGGGGCGTCCCAATAGTCACCAAAAATGCCACCTTTCCTCCTCCACTACCACCTCCTCTACTCCGTGCCCCGGAAACGGATCTTTGTGTTTTAATCTAATGTCGCTGATTACATCTTAATTACGTATAAATGGTTACATATTAATTGTCTCGACGTAAACCGCAATGTCAGGTACATTGTATATTGTACATGTAAATACTTGTACTGAAAACGTTCAGGCAGTTTTGCATATTTCCGGGTAGGAGAGGAGTGGTAGTGGGGGAGTGGAGGTGGGGAGCGAAGAATATTGGGACGCACCCCGGGTTTCAATCGGCCCGTACGACGGCCTCTCATCCCGCACCACTGACCCCTGCTGGTCGACCGAGCACCTGCATGTCCACCTGTTAAGCCGCAGGACGCGTCTCCCGCAGACTAATGACCGTGTGAGCCTGACTCACCACCTGTGGTGTGAGGAGAAGCGGCACTGTCCACTGCGTGCTCCAGAGGAGGGCATGTGGGTCGTCTGCTCTCCAAAATTGACGGTGGAGGTTGCAGCAATACGTACGGACACAAACAAGCATTCCAAATCAGGGAGAAAACGAGACAAGAAGCATAGAAAAAAAAACCCTGTGAAGCCATCCATCGCTACACCGAGTATATCACCATATTGATATACAGACACATTTAGATACAAGGAAAAGGAAATTAAGTGAGAGCCGCTGAACGAAGTGAGCTGGTACATTTACTTTGCCGCTGGGAGCGGAGTGTTAGGGTTGCTTTGGCAACAGATTAGGTGCTCCGGCAGGTGGTGGCTGGGCTGGATAGAGTGGCTCCAAGTCTAAGCCGTCTCTGTAGGGTCTATGGTGATTGTACAATGATGGTTTGGACCACAGATCTGACCCAAGTGTTGCGAATCCAGTCACGATTGTGTTCACTGTTTACGAGCTTGCAGTGTGAAGCAACTGGGTCACGAGGTGGGGAACCTGGCCAGAAGCACGTACACAGCCCGAATCTCCACACCTGCACCCACCACAAACCAAACCACACGCTTTTATACCAATGCTCCTGGCTCCCTACAAACATGCAACCACGCATACATACATACTCACAAACACACACCTGTGCACACACAGCAACACTAATATACTGTACGTGCATGCACAGATGCACGAATACACACAGTCACAGAAACACACACACTTGCATGTATACACACACAAACAGTGAGTCATTGCTGACCCATTACCAGCCGCACGCAGCGAAACCCTAGAGAGAAGCCGCCCGTTTCCAACACCTCAGACGAAAACAAACGCTCTCCGTCTCTCGCGCCTTTTCTTCTCTCTGTTCCTCGCAAGTAGGACAACGGCGGCCGGCCTGCCGCAATTACTCAGAGAGGACCGCGGGCGCGACGCCGGGTCAAAGGAGACGAGGTTCTCACGGTCGAAAAAAAAACCCACACCGAGAGGCAGAGAGAGAGCGCGCGCCTGAATTCCCCTCCCAGCCACGGAGAGCGAGACGGCTCATTAGCGGGGTTTATCAGCTGGCAGCCCACGGTCTCCTGGAAAGGCCTAGAACACCAGAGAGGATGTGTGGATGTGTCAATGTTCCTCTCAGCCACTGCAGGACAGGCTTGGGACAGAGCTGCTGTCGTTTTCCCAGGCAGGTTTACACGGTCATCAGCGGCAGGCTGATAGCTGACGGAACGCAGTTCGTACAGAGACCGGGGCAGCCGCTCTTGTTGAGATTGCGCATCTGTGCGAGAGGGTCATTTCCCCTGGTTCTCCTTCACACGACGCAGCGGAGACGGGTCCCACAGCCAGATGGCAGCACTGAGGTCCCGCTGGATCAAACGGACGGAGTCCTGGCGTGTGTGACGGGGGATTCTGATTGGATGGCACTGTGTGGCGGTCGAGGGCGGATAAGATCTTTGAGCTCCGAGAGGCTCAAACACACCCATGGGGGTGGGAACAAATCAATGCTTCCTGGACAGGAGCCCAAAATGTACCGGCTCGCTGCTCTGCTGCACTGGACCATTCAAAGCCTACAAACACACAGGCATTGACATACAAACACACACACACACTCACACTCACACTCACACACACACACACACACACACACACACACACACACACACACACACACACACACACATTCACGCACTTGCACGCACACACACACTGAACTGGCTGCAATTCAGTTCCATCGAAACAGGCTAGATGCAGCAGCAGCTGCCAAAGGCAAGTCTTGCTCGAGTATAAATTAAAAATGAAACTGCAACTCGTTTCTGGGACATAATTACAGAGACAGGCGGACAAACATAGACACAGACAGGCCAACCCAGCAAATTAAAATACTCAGTGTAAGAGTAATTAAATCCATATACATGAATGTAATGTACATGTCCATGGCAACAAGCCTCGATAATCCTGATAAAAAAATAAATTGAATAAATTCCCAAACTCCACTCGACCATGCAAACATATCAGGCCACTTGAATGTGTGTTTCCCATCCCGCAGTGGGAGGAATTTCCTGTGCGGAGCCCTTCGGGCTGTTCCCTGGATACGATCCCTGCTTTGGGCGTGTGTGCGGTGCGCCGTTTACCGTAACACTCAAACCCAGAGCGGGAGCAACCCCGCTGCCCGGGCAACCGCGTGTCGCCGCAGCCCTGCCGAGATTACAGGGAGGCCAGGGAGGCGCGAATCAAAATAGCTCTGCCGCCACCTCCCCCCCCCCCCGGGCTCAGCGCCATGGCTACCCCAGGGCCGGGTTCCCGCCCTGCCGCGGTCGCACCTCCACAACAAAGCAAACCGTAATCAGGGCCGGTGCGCCGGGAGAGGTGCACGCTGTCTCACATCTGACAACACGCTCCATCACGGCGGCTCCTGGCAGACGACGCGTGCGCGTTTTAGGACTCGGAACCATATGGCTTTTATATAGCGGCTTCTGATAAACAAGAGCTCAAACTGACTTATAAACAAAACTGACCGTATAAACAAAAACTAAACACGCGAGGGAAAAAAAAGATGTGCTGGCAAAAGGAACGTAGATGACACCAGACCCATACTTATCATTTCTGAAAATTATTCAAATGAGCAAATAATATTGGTAGTTAAGCTAATTGTCACCATCAGTTCTTTTTTAATTGGAAAAAACCCACATGAAACCCACATGAAGTGAGGAGATTTAAGTAAAATTTTACTTCATTTGAACTTCAACTGCATTTTTATTTATTTTTTGACGATGCACTGGGACTCATTTGGGGGCAAAAATCAATAAGCGCGTTAAGAGTCGGGCTGAAAAAAAAACCGTGGCCTTGATTGGGCAGGAAAAAAACGGCAGATCTGGCAGAATGACTGCGGAGGCCTCATGACGCTGTTCGTCAGTTCGTGTTGTGACAGTTTTATCCCAGCAGAGAGGACGATAACACGCGGAACTGCACAGCGAGGAGCGATAAACGTCAGCGCCGTCCACAGAGCCATGGTAACGGCTGACAAACGGCTCGCTGGCCGCGCAGAGAGCCTTGTCGGCGTGAGGGGGACACGTGTGGCTCCCGCTTAAACATTAATGACGAGGACCAAGAGATGGCCGCCGTGTGAAATTACTTAGGCCGGGGCACTGACCCAAACCATTACCCAATAAGAAAGGTTTGATCGGCAGTGAACTTGGAAGCCATACCACCTTAGTTAAAACTCAAGAGCTGCACTACACCTCCATTTTTCTTCCTGTATATAAGGGAAAACAAACTGAGCTGGAGGGTCAGAAGGCTTTTTTTTTTTTTTTAAATATCGAGGAACGGTCATGCTTAGTCATTGGCAATCATAGAAAGAACTGTTGTGAGAGAAATCCAGCACCATACACTGCGTTTATACCCTCAAATTCTGCATTCTAAAACCAGCGATTCGGCCCAAATTTTGTTTTCAAAACAACGTGGCTTATGACATAAACCAATAGAAGAGATAGGCCGGTTCACGTCGCAAACCGATCAACAGTGAGATTGACCTTGCCAGTTCACCGGCTAGAAATTTAACCAACAATGGTGGAGAAGTGACCGGAGAAGTGACCGGAGAAGTGACCCGAGAATTGACCCATTAACACTGGCACTATTTCACGCAAAGAAAAAGAAAAGGGAATTGGATTAAGCTAGCTCGAAAACTGGAGTAAACATAGGTGCTCATTTTAAGTTCGGGAGTGAATTGGTTTAAAGACAGACGTGGAGCTCCCATATTCTACTGGACAGGTAGGTCAATATACCTATAATGAATAGTAGCTAGGTTGCTATTTTTTTCATGGCTATAACCATGCATTCCAGCTGTAGCCAGATAATGCCTGGTTCAGACTAACGCTACACAAATTCAGTGTGATGCAACAACAGAAAATATTCTGTTGTTTTACCTGGACTGTCTCACATATTTACGGTAGCGTTAGCTATACCAGTCTGGAGGCCTAATCCGGCAATCGTGTCTAGAAAACTTGAATGCTCACAGTGAGCTCTGTGGAAGCACTGGAGTGGGGGGGGGGGGGGTCTCTTTCTCTGTGGGCAGGGCCAACGGGTGTTATGACAAATCAAATGTGACAGTTGAGAAAGTTCCCTACGGCAGCTTTAAGAGTGAATATCCTGAGATGAAGACTCTCCTTGACCCTGAGCCCCTCTGGCTAAGCATGAAACGGATGGATGACAGGCCAGGCCTAATATGGTGAGGTGCTGGTGAAGCCACGGTAAGCCAGGCTAGGTAACCCTACTCTTCCCAGTCCCAGAGATACACAAGACCAACTAACAGGTTTCTGCTCATGTCCAAAGCTGATCAAGATGGAAAAATCCCTGCTTTATGATTTAAAAAAAAAACATGGTTGAGCACCAGACAGACTTTTGGACAGACAGAATGGGTTTCAGCTAGTAGGGCAGTTTCAGCTCTGACACATTTCTTCCTTGAAACAAACAGTAATCTCATAGATCATCCCCAACACATTTGCCTGCATTTCCGAATTCCACGAGCATTTGTTTTCCTCTTGTCCGTTTGTTCCTCAGGCTTAGGTTGCGCATTTAAGCCCAAGAAGTTTAGAGCCAACCTCAGTGATTCCTTTCCTTTTGTGTACTTAAAAGCCATCTAGCGCAACACAGGCCTCAAATTCCTTACAAAGTTACAACAAAAACCTTTGAAAACAGGCCAATGTGTTCACTTAAGAGCTCCACAGTAAAAGCAAGGGCGCGTATTGATACCCACGGCGGCTGAATAGACAGCGTGACCTGGCACAAAGGCCCAGGGAGATATCTCCTCTCCGGCACGACTGGGTGCCTCTGCCAGCGAGCGCCAGGAATCCATTATTCATACGCCCCCTGTATTACAGCAGCTAAAAACCCTTAAAGAAAGCGAAGCGGTTCTGTTAATCCCCGAACATTTCGCTGCAGTGCACAAACGGCATCCTGCGAGCGTGGAGGAGCAGGTCAGGGTGGCTCCACGGGTGCCCACAGGCTCATTCCTGAGGTCACAGGCCCTCCCCTTCCAGGGGTCACAGGGGTCAGGGAGCGGGCAGCGATTGGCGCGATGCACACGTGCGCCGTGAGGCGACCAGCAAAACGAAGCAGCCTTTCGAACGTTTCCCCAGGTGGGCGGCTGGCTGCCGTCTCGGGCCCCAACAACTGAAACCACCCACTCTTTTCTTCCAGCCTATAGAAAGCCGGTAGGGTCTAAGTGGAAAACAAGGCTCGCTCGGAAAATCATGAATCATGAAACCGACACAACGACCTCACAGCTGTAAATGACAACAGCGTTGACAACAAAAGCAAATGTGACTCAGATCCCGGTACAAACACTTACAAGTGCTCTACTAATTACTTTAATTGATTTCAAGACGGAGCAAAAACAATGTTACAGAACCACCTTCAGGGATACCTCTGACTGCAAGACAAAAAAGCTCCAATGTGAATTTTCCAACATAGCAGTCAGTGTTTAATCTTTGTTACAACACTACTGATATAGATATAATTAAAACATTTGGGGCCTGCCCTTTATTAATCATATATACTAACGAGCAAAGCTGAGCAGCACAAAGGAGCTGCCGCAGCATGCAGGTCTTTATGAGGAGAACAGCAGCCTGGGAGTCGCGGTATGACCCTCTCTTGGAACTGGGCCAATCGATCTCATCGCCCGTGGTGGCGCAGCGGGTCAAGGTGGCAGAACTGTGCGAACACCGAGCCCCAGTACGTGCTGCAGTTTCCTCTAGAACATTCTCACCATTGTTGACTGGGAGGTGTGAGGCCGTAGGTGTTGAGGTGACACAATATTTGTTGATCAGCCATCAGCCTTCCGAAGCCTGTCTGTGGCAAAAATTTATTTATTTATTTTTTTGATGACAGCTTTATTTTACTACTCACTGCTGGAGAAAGCGTTGTGATGCTCACAGCAACAGCGTGGCACCAAAACACACGACTGTCCCAATGCTGGGATACGCTAAATGAACACTAGTGGAGGTATTACACACTAGGGAACAGCAGCTGATATAGAGTTCAGAGCCCCTGAATATGCCTGCATTTCCATTTTACTTATAAATCTTACAAGAGAACCTCGCACAAAATAAAAAATCTCGGTTGCCTTTCATTTGTTGTGAAAAAAAACTGCTGACCTAAAACCATTTCTAATAACAACATTTTACTTTTTTTATTTTTTATTGTACTAACACAAATTACAGGACCCCGTAGCCTGACTATAAAATGAAGTAACTCAGAAAATCTAAATCTTGCAGCGCTGGGAATGCCTGCGAGGGATAAAGATCTACTGCTCTTTTCCTCAAAGGGAGTCGGGTGCCTTGGAGAGTATTTTCTCTAGGGTGGAAGCCACACCTAATGCTGTCATGCATCGGGACCCAATGCCTGACAATAAACCAGCAGTACATTTACAGAAAAAATCACTTTCAATCAGCGTAAGACCATATATTAACCTGCATTACATGAGATTCCATCCACGCTCGGTACAATCTCAACTGAGCAGTGTGCACATATAAACCCAAAGCCTATAACAGAAAAAATGAAGTTGGAAAATAAATACAGCAACACAAACTGGACCCCAAAGATTCCAAACTAAAGACTTACAATCTGTGGGACTGTAAGTGGAGGCTGCAGAAGTTCCTGCTTTTCCTCAGTAATGAGGCAAAAAGAAAAAGTCGAACATGCAGATTTTCTTATTTTTTAATAAAAGCAGACAAGCATACAGCGAGAGTGCACGCCTGTTCCTCGGTTGTTCATAAATCTTGCCTTGGCTGTAAGCCCCCGGCAGACGCTGCAGCAGAAGCCGACAGGAGAATAAATGTGCTCACTGATAATCTTTGGCACGCGGGGCCTTCGACTTGGACATCCTACGGCTCCTCCAGCGCTCACGGCCATTAATACGCCGCTCGCTTGACTAAGGCTCATGCGCTTCACTTTCACATTGACCTTGTAACTCAATTCCTGTGCTTTACAAATGTCTGGAAAGGCTAGACAAAACAAACACTGGAATATGCTATTAAATATGAATGAAGCCCTTTAAACCTTTTTGATTATTCTAAATTCTAAAAGTTATTCACACTAAAACAGAAAGTGGCCAGTCCTTAACTTCAATTTAAAACCAAATTATTATTATTATTATTATTTTATTTTTTTTGCTACACGAGCAGTATGTAGAATATATTCACCAAACTATGTTTGTCAGGAAAGAAAAATACTACTTGTTTATAATTGTGAGTGAAAGTTAAGATTGATGAAGACGAAGATTTAAATGGAGGCCTACGATGGCCTTACCTGTGTCCTGGCGGAACTGGTGCATAGACTGCAAGTCGATGATGTACGGAGCCAGCTGCGGGTCCACCTGCCCTAGCACCACCGTGCCCCGCGCGTCGCCTTTCAGCACGTTCTCAATGTGGTGGCACACGGCGGCGCTGTAGGGCCGCCAACGCCCGTGCTCGTTCAGCCACTCCCACACCACCACCCGGGCCAGGTTCTGAGGGGGGTACCCGAGCCCGTTCACCGAGACCATCACGCCGGAGCCTGGACGGGCCATCATGACCCCCACCCCTGACTGTAGCCGTGTGGCGCAAGCAGATACACAAAACTCCACTGTCCTTGAATTACCCCAACAGTCCAGGGCCTGAGAAGAAGGAGACCTGGTAAACTCCCCCCAACCGTTTTGATGGGGTGTCCCGTTCAAAATTCCAGGATCTGTGGATTCCCAGTTTTCAGTCGACCTCCGTGCTATAGTTTCCGTTACTGCCGTCTTCTGAGACGCAAACACATCAGAGCAGCCGAAACAACATGATCGTCAAAGTCTCAAAGAGTGCGCACCTCTCAGCCCAGGGACCATGTCTAACCGCGAGGCAGACTGAACTTTGAATCGCTTCCTCCCGCTGCTGCGGACGATAGCGTTGACGATTACTGTTCCAGCAGTCTTCTCTTCAGCTGTTGGGGGTTGTATCCAAACAACACAAGCCCAGCCTTCACCTCCTCCACACAAAAACTCCCCAGTGCACGTTGGCTTCACCCTCCTGGGTCAGGTGAGAGGATAAATGCAAGTGTTAGAGAAAAGAAGTACAGCAAAGTCAATTAATTATTTTGGTACAGTGCTGAACATGAATAAATTAATTTACCATCTTCAAATCTCTCTTAAGACAAATGGGGACTATGGCAATTTTATCAGATATTTTACCTTCCATAAATATTGGAAGCAGCAACAGAATAATAGACAGACATATTTGCCTTTGAGCCTTTTTTTCCTGAGACAGATTTTCATAAAAAAATGTCCTTCAAAAGTCTTTTGGCATGGTGCCATAGTATGCAAGAGATTCATTTCACCATGTAACGGCGGGAATTGGTTATGCAGGCGGCTTGAACAGCGATGACCCTCCACAATTAGGCTATACGAGGCTCTGATGTAATGGTCTCCTAAATGCACCACACTCGCTGTCCGCTTACTGTATTTTGTCATACCAGTCACCAGCTAAATAGACCCTACGTAGCCTACTCTACATAATAGCAGGAGTAAAATCTAGTCACATTACCTCACAGGAATGATGATGGGGCAAATAATATTATTCTTTCTCCATATTTCTAGACGGGTAAAAAGCAATAGAATGCATTTAAATATAGTAGCATCCAATTTTGAAATTACGTGGTTTCCTTATATGTCCCTTAGCGCGTTCGATATATATTATTTGTTCAGTGCACGTAGCTATTGCATTCATATTCCGTTTATATTGTAATAGCTTATTCTTAATACATAGCATTCCATATTTACAATTTTAATCAACTCCATGCTGAACTCGTTGAAAACCGCGGCTGAATTTTTAAGCCATAATGAAATAGCCAACGTTACACACAATAGGTTGCGAACTCTACTGAAAAGATTGAATGCCACGTACAGTATTTGCGCTCGAGAAACCTGTAACAACAAAGAATCGCAGGTTATTTTGTTGCCCCATTGGTGGTCTACTAGGTGTGATTATGTGCACCCCCCTTTTCTTCTTATCATAACAAAATTCGATTAGCAATCTTTCATGAGGATAATATTTGATAAAGCTCCACTTACAGATAATTGCTCCTCTTCTTCTCCTACTGTAGTATACCCCGAGCTTGTCTTCTCTTCCCCTCCATCGACTCTTATTTAAAATGTAAAAGAAAATGGTAGTTGTGTGGATTGATTACATCCGGAATCGGTCTGCCCCCCGTGTTTTTCCAACAATTTGCCATACTCCCGCGTACCTTCTGTGTGTTTACCAGATAGGAAAAGAAAAAAACATGCCCCAGTTATAATATCTCCAGCATATAATGAGCATAGTCGTTTTTATACGCTGGTATTTTTTTAATGCAACGCCTGACCGTCCTTCCAGTGTGATAGCCTGCCTACACTGTAGCGATATTCGTCCAAACAGGTTCTTAAAAATTTACGCACGAAGGTCGGGATTCACCGAGGTGTCTGCGAATAGAAAAAAAGAGAAGAAAAACATCACTACCCGTTCGGAAGCTACCGACTCAATTTCTACTATTTCTCATACACGTTACGGAGATGAAAGCCTAGGCTATATCATTCGTTAAAAAATTACGGTCTACGTAGCCAAAAATAAAATGAAATCGATAGCCTAGCTAGCTCTAGCAATATTGGTGTAAAATCGAACCTAATGTTTAATTAGGCTGTCATTACATCATGACAATGCAGGGTTGCCATTCTTGCCTCAACTTTCAATGATCATTGGTGCCAAATATAGAATAGAATAAAATGCACAGAGCGCTTAAATGAAATACACAACGCTGTTGCTCTTGCAGTCTCTGTTGTGTCGGCTCCTCAACAAAAACAGCAGAGAGGGACACGGTTTCAGTGAAAAAAGAAAGAACCCGTAACCATCTCGTAGCCTCCTGTTAAAATTTACCGCGTTCAGGATGCCCCATAACACCGGTTTGCCAAAAGCTCGCTATATTGATAAACATTTTGATATCAGAAGAGACCATCATATTGTTAGATTAGATAGCTCTATCAAAGAAAGGGGAAGGGAAAGGAGTTCAATCTCACTTTCCCTTAAATTGCTGCTGCACACGACCGCACGCCCCCTTGTAGCGCCTCTTAACCCAGAGCGTTATCGTGTGCATACGAGGGGAAAAAACATACACACACACACACACACATCCATTTAAAAATCTATCCTTAGCTTAGAGTGAATCAGTAAGTGAATCGCTTCCTACTGTTCATTTATATAATTATTACCTTATAGCCTAGCTATCTCCCCCCCGCGCGTACGTGTGTGTGTAAATAAATATTGAATGAGAATCAGTTCTTCTGTATACAGTCATCAACAAAAGCAGTGAATTGATCAACAGATAATGGATCAAAGTACTTAAAGTCGGGATTTAACTTTTTCTTGTACGTTAGACTCATAATTAGGCGATGTGGAAAACGGGCGCATACGAAGAGTTTAACGTAACAATCAGGTGCATATGAACAACTCAAACACCTTTCATTGCTTCGCTTGGAAACGAGATTGCTGCACCTGTTCGAAATCAATTTGGTGTGAACCAACATGGCGGTCATATCACGTGACTAAATGAAGTCATCGGCACTGAAACCTGTTCACAGTCAATTTTCAGTTGTCGATATTGATTCTTTTCCATTTTTACGCCGCAAGTTATATCACCCAGTCACCGTCGACTGTTACGCACCACTCAATTACTTTGATTTGCAAGTTACTGCAAAGTATGGTCTGGGTTTATGCGATCATTGGACACTGTTCTGGTGGAAGGTAAAGGAGTTTCGAGGGAAACTAAAAATAAATGTAATATTTGGTGTTAAAAACCATGAAACAGATTGTGAGAACATGATATCCCCCGCCCCCCCCAAATCCACTATCGAAAAATGGCAATGTCTTGTTTCAAAATTATATGTAGGTTTTACCAAGGGAATAGAATGTTTTTTGTAAAAAAGCCTAGTTGTTTATGATTACATGAAAAAAGAAATGACTCCCTTTTATGACTATCTACCGGATAATGGTTTTGGGTGATATCTGCCAGATATAATTCTCATGCTTCAGTTGTCGCCTGGTGTTTTTTTGTGTGTGTGTGTGTGTGTGTGTGTGTGTGTGTGTGTGTGTGTGTGTGTGTGTGTGTGTGTGTGTGTGTGTGACCGTTTCAATGAATGGTTGGTCCCTTTGCCTACCAGGGAGCGCTGATATAGCTGTGGAAAATGTATGATGAATTTAAGTGTATGGGTTCGTGCAAAACTGCACTGGTGACTTATTTTGCACTGGTTCATATGGCCAAGTCCATGAGCTGCTGACTAAATAATGTTCACCGTCGTATTTAAATCCAGTTCTCCACTCCACATTACACGCATGCATTTATACCACTGTTAGTATGTGTAATAGAGTCAAATACAGATGCATATATTCACAAGCCACAGCCTTCAGAGCAAATTCAATGATTGCATATAAAACCTATTTTTTATTGCCACTAAAAACAAATATATTAGAATGACCTAAACTTATGGACTCATATTTTAGCAACAGTCAAAGGAGCGCGATGTAAAGGTTAAGGTGAAATTTATTCAACTAAATTTAAGTTAAATGTAGCCTATAGCCTACAGTTTAAAATGTAAACTTCCTACATCCTTTGACTGTACGTGATGGTCTCCTATATAGGCATATGGAATGAGAGCCTCCTTCACACTATATGCATCAGCGCTATAAAACAACAACAGTAACACCAATAAATTATATAAGTTTAAGATTTGGACGAGGAGTACTGAATGTGTATCGCAAAGAGTGCCACGATCGAATTGAACATCTACTTGTGGTATAGCGACATCTAGCGTCAGTAGACTACCTACCATGGAGGGGCCCGTGAGCCTATTTGCACATACGACAGTTTTTCATGTAAACCATCATAATTATTTTTGGGGAACGTCATGTGTTCTTCAGGAATATAAAGAACATAGGACTAATTATGGTCTCTAAACACATAGGCAAATTTGTGGACTAGGCTCATGAATTACAAATAAAAACGATTATCTTGAAATGTTTGTTGTTTTATACTAATTTGGTTGTTGTGTATTGTAATTTCTGAAATGCCTCTTAAATTTTTCAGTCATCATTTGGTTCTCACTAAGTAGGCTAATACTTCCCAATGCTTTGTTGTTTTCCCTATCTGACTGGCGCAGTGAGTCTGGCATTAATGCATTAGAAGTAAATCCTTCAGTTAAAGTACGGGTCATTTGTAGCCTACGCAAAGCAATCATACGATAGCTGAATGAAAATCACTGTTAATTTAAATTCATAAGCCATTAAATCATATTTGTAAAGTAAACTGAATTATTTCTGCTTACGTGGCCAATTTTCCAGCAATTTAGGGTAATATAAAACAACTTTAGCAGGATTTAAAGACTCAATTACAGAAATAGTTTGCAAAAGCATATTAGCAGTTCCCAGTGAAACAATGCGCATAAAACTTAACGTAACCATACCGTATACCAGGGATGGGCAAGGAGGGCCAAATCTTTTTCTGGATTTCAGACCAACTTCTGCTCTTAATAACTTAATTAACCCAATCATTTACATGATCTCATATTTTATCTACATTCCATGATATGAACAGAAGCTGATGAATGTTTTTGTGCCTGTATACCTGTATTGTAGCAATTTATTGTGGTCTAATCTATGAGTGAATCGGTGTTGGTGTACATGACTATTTCGCTGATTGAGCCAGCTAACTGGTGGCAGCAAAAACCTGCATACACAGCGGCCCTCGAGAACTGGAGTTGCCCACCCCTGATGTAGGTGGACTTAATTGGCAGTTTAATGTGGAACCTTATGCAGGAACAGTAGGTTGGGACACACTCCTGTTCCTGGAGTAGCAAGATCCAGTACGTTTCTTAATCCCAGCCCTGAGAACCTGTGCTTATTTTACAGTTCCTCTCAATTGTTTAGACACATTTTCTGAAATTAAAACTCATGTCTCAAAGTTATAAACACAAAACCCACGGTCGACTCTTTCTGCAAAACTTCATAGAGCTCTTGCCAAAATCAAGCACTATTTTCAAAACTATACACTCTCATCCCAAAATGACATTTTCCTTCAAATAATAATTACTAGTAAACAAATGAAAACAAATTATAAAAAATGAAAGACACTATTACCATTATATTACTTAGGCATCAGTATTGTTTGAGTGTACTGGCCAACTCAAATATACAAAAAAAAAAACAGTGAGATGGTTTTTGTTGTTTTTTATTTGTTCAAATTTCAAAAATGTTGGGATTAGACAAAGTAAAATAAGAAAAATAAAATGATTAAAAAAAACTACTGTATTGGGAGCAAACAAAAAATGTAAAAGTAAAACGAAAAATAAATGATTCTGCTCTCTGCTCTTGATCAGGCCACATATTCTCATGTACATCATTTTCTCTGGCCAATCAGCGGGAGAAGTGTCTTTTGGAATGACACAGCCGACGATGACGACGAAGGTGACGCTCAGATGAAATCCGTGCCAACCTATTTCATCATGTGCTCATACATGGGAGGACTATGAGAGAAGCTGGACAGCTAGTGCAACCCAACCTAAGCCGTTACACGGTTGCATCCATTGTCCGTATTTTCAGAAGGGAAAATTGGTAATTTGCCTTGTTGTTACTGTGATACATGTAATGTTGTAGTGCATAGACTGAATCTCCACTTTGTTCTCAGTGTAGTTTTTACTGTACCACAGTAATGGATGACCATAGGTCATTACAGCAATCGTCAAAGTTCATTTTTGCAGAACTGAGAGGCGGCCATCGATTGGAGGTAGGAGGAGACTTCTCACAGCTGAGCAGGAGACTGCCCTGGTGAATATGGTGATTGCCAGTAATGCCATCCGTTTGAGGGAAATTCAAACCAAAATAGTTGAAGACCAGGTAGTCTTCCAAGGAATTGACAGTGTTGAAGTTTCAGGAATTATAAAAATTAAAATGACATAACCAGTATAACCGGAGGGCCTTGTGGCCTTGCTTTTAAAGGCTTAGTTTGCGCGCTGCCAGGAGCTGGAAACTTTGTGCAGGATAATTGACTGAGGGTGTGAACTAAGGGAACTGCTTGGAAGCCATAATGAAACTCTTCTCCCGTCTGTGTCTGTGTCTGGAACCAGGGCCGTGAGGCCTTAGGTCAGGGGGTCAGGGGGGCTGAGGAAGCTGAGGATGATGATGAGATGAGATGTTCCCAAAACGATTAACTGTGTGAGAGGAGGACGGTCTCTATCCTGTTTAGTATAATCAAAAGCGTATAAGTATGAAGGCCTGAACTTCAGAATGGACACTGACTGTCAATGATGTGTTTATTCTCCATGCGCATGAATAAAACTTCTTGAATTTCACCAGTCCGAACCTCAGAGTGGCTTTATTCCACAACAACAGCATCAGCATTTCCGCCGTTGACCGGATCGTTCAGAGGAACCGCATAAGGACAAAGCAGCCGTACCGTGTGCCTTTTTGAAAGCAATTTAAACAGAGTTAAGGAGCAAAGATTCCAATATGTGCAGGTAATTGCTATACTGTACAGAATCTTTACGGTATGTAGTGTATTTGCCCATCTCTCCAGCATATCAATACAGTACTGTAATGTGTTACAGTAACTGCAGTACGCAATCTTTCATTCCAGTACAGTAGTACACTACAGTACTGTATTTGTAGTAAAATGTGTGCTTTTTTACTTCTGTAGAGAATCTTTGAGCTGGATACCATGGCTGACCCCCGTGAGTACATCTTCATCGATGAGGCAGGGTTCAACCTAACAGAAAGGCGCAAAAGGGGGCGCAGCATCATACAAGTTCCTGGCCAGAGGGGAGGCAACGTCACCCTATGTGCGGCCATCAGCAATCGTGGCGTCCTCCACCGCCATGTCATAGTGGGTCCATACAACGCGGCACAACTCCTTCAGTTTCTAGATCGGCTGCACATTAACATTCTTCAACAGGAAGGGGAGCCAGGGCAACCAGAGAGAGCCCAATACGCTGTCATTTGGGATAACGTGCGTTTCCATCGGGCTGCTCCGGTTCGCGCCTGGTTCAATGACCACCCCAGATTCACCGTTCTTTTTTTTTTTGCCAGCATATTCCCCATTTCTGAATCCGATTGAGGAACTTTTCTCAGCATAATGGTGGAAAGTGTATGACCACAACCCTACGCACAGTGAAACCTCCTGGAGGCAATGGTGGACGTCCGCGGTGATGTGTCTGTGGAATCTATCCAGGATTGGATAATGCACACAAGGGCATTTTTCCCACGCTGTCTGGCAAGGGCAAACATAATGTGTGACGTTGATGAGATATCATGGCCTGACCCAGACCTGAGACGAGATGGGAACGCTGATGCTGAGGAACCTGTACATTTGCTGCATTTGGAAATACTGTAAAGCTTTAGGAAATTGGGTATTTTACTGTGCATGGACTCTTCCTTACATGTATTGTCAGTTTGACATTTCAAAGGTCAGGTTTTTGACCAAAACGGCATATACAGTAGTATTCCCTTATTCACTAATGTAAGAGGTATTTATTACAGTACTGTTTTGAATCTCTCTCGCCAGGGTGTTCCTGAAAGGGTTATCTGGATAGTCAGTGCTGTGATTTTACAAAGTTCCAAATAAAACCTATTCTAAACATTTTGGTAGCAGTGTTTTGAATTTGAATGTAACAAACAGTCATGTGGTCTGTGTTTTTGAAAGCTTGTGTGTGTTGTCTGAATTGGGACCCAGAGGTTGGAGGAAAGGAGGAGAGGAGTGAAGAATATTGGGACGCACCCATAGCTTCTTGAAAATGTGTTGGCTGGTCAGCAGGGGGCACTCTTCGCTATGGATGAAAACAGACATCCAATCTCCCAGCGCAGCCACTGAACAAGGTCCTGTCCTTCAGCCAAGGTCTTGACTTACTGTAATCATTAAAGATCCAATTTTACATTTTGAAAGAGTCATGGTGCTAACCCAATTGTACCAGTCATATTCCCACAAAAAAACAGGCTATCTACTGTACATCTGGCAACCTAATAATCCCCTACGACTGGCTACACAATCTCCTGCCTACCCTACGCTAATTGGTTTTCCAGGTCATCGCTGCACTGCAAAATAGAATTAAGATCTTATAAATTAAAGGTAAAATAAATAAAAAAATCCTTCTGTAATTCCAGCAGGTGGGAGGCAAAACTATGGACGCCTTGTCAGAAGATTGTTTTACATAAGCATAATATTATACCATTCAAGTTACTCAAACATATATCGGAGTGATTAAGCTCAAGTTTAGAAGATCATGGAAAAGTTTTTTTTTTTCCATAATTCCATTCAAAAAGTGAAACTTTCATAGATTATAGATTCATTACACACAAAGTGAAATATTTCTAGCCTTTATTTGTTTCATTTTTCATAATTTTGGCTTACAGCTCCAGAAAATCCCCCAAAACAGTATTTCAAGAAATTAGAATAGTGTGTCGAAAATCAGCATTTACTTCAGTTATTTCAGAGAATGAATGTTTTAGACGGAGTGTCACACTATCATCTAATTTACTCAAAACACCTGCAAAGTTTATCTCAGTTTGGTTCAGTATGGGGAAGATTGCAGACTTGACAATTGGCCAGAAGACCATCATTGACACCCTCCAGAAGATGGGTAAGCCACAAAAGGTCATCTCTAAGGAGGCTGGCTGTTCACAGAGTGCAGTGTCCAAGCATATCAATAGAAAGTTTAGTGGAAGGGAAAAATGTGGCAGGAGAAGGTGCACAAGCAAAAGAGATGACCGTAGGCTTCAGCGGATTGTCAAGCAAAGACGATTACAAAATTTGGCGGCGATGCAGAGGGAGTGGACTGAGGCTGGAGTCAGTGCTTCAAAAACCATCACGTACAGACGTATCCGGGACATGGGCTACAACTGTCGGATTCCTCGAGTCAAGCCACTCCACTCATTCTCTGAAATAACTGAAGTAAATGCTGATTTTCGACACACTATTCTAATTTCTTGAAATACTGTTTTGGGGGTTTTCTGGAGCTGTAAGACAAAATTATGAAAAATGAAACAAATAAAGGCTAGAAATATTTCACTTTGTGTGTAATGAATCTATAATCTATGAAAGTTTCACTTTTTGAATGGAATTATGGAAAAAAAAAAACTTTTCCATGATATTCTAATTTTTTGGAAAGGATCTGTATATATGAAAAGGAATTGCAGACCTTATGGGGTTGAAAATGGCTGCCATGTTGTAGTACATCTCCAGCAGTCCAGGGGGCGACAAAGTACCTCAGGCTGTCAAGATAGCAAGGCTCCAGGGACAGCACTATTGTCAAAAGTAGTCACTGGTTCTGAAACCTGCCTAAGAGCCACAAGGGCATACATAATTAAAAGGGTAAACCTTTGTTCTGGAATGGGCGCTGACCTTTTGACCTTTTACAGGATTGTTTGTGACTGGACTTTAGGCAGAGAAAGAGACTCTGAAGCCCATCAGCACTAACAACCAGTGGTGGATTATTACAATTGCTTTGTTTGACTCATTTTAACTTTGGTGATTTGGTAATCAGATATTTGTAGATTGGCCGAAGTGTGCATAGTAAGTCAGTCCCTTGATGCTACATGACATGAGGTTATAGTACACATTTATATACACATAGCATTATACATAATATACAAATATAATATTGTGTTAGTATACTACTACTATCACTACTGATACTAATAATTATTACTTTTATCATTGTTATCATTTATTATTCCCTGGTTAGTTTATAATATGATGTTTTTACACATTATTTTGTGAGCTTTCGTGTACATCTCAGATTTTCTCTTTTCACTTGGACTATGAGGACAACACTGAGGCTGACCTTGTTCCTGACAGTAGAAACTGACACACATTGAGCCTCATGCAAAGAACATTCTCTTATTTTTCTTGAGAGATGTTCGTATGAAGGATTCACCAACCGTTCTTCACCTCCAGAAATCTTCTTACAGGCCAGTATACCTGTTCTTAAGTGAACGAATGTTCACAGGAATCACCTATTAGCGTACTTAACACCTCCAAAATGTCATATAGGGCCAGCTGTCCTGCCCCCTCTACCCGGAAGATGCATTCATAAAACTGGCATCTTGCTTAAAAAGGGATAGAGAAAAAGGGAAAAAAAGACCAGTCTTCATGAGCACATAGCACACACCACATGTCTTGCACCAATAAGGAGTTGTGTGCTTTCATATAGCCTCAGCCAGTGAATCACATGAGGGGCAAAGAAAAGAAAGATGTTATTGGCTAATTAGTAATTTGCGGGCTGGAGTGAAATGAGATGTATTTCAGGTTGATAGTATGAGGCAAGACGTGTGTGCTGACCAGGCATCGAGTGAGGAAGAGTTGCATTTTGCTTTTAGGCTATTAACTTGGACGTTGATTGAGTTGTAGGCTATTGTTTTCTAATGAAGAAGAGAATCGCATGTTGCTTGCTATACATTTATGTGTAGGCTACAATAAATATTTAAGTCATATCATTTTAACAATAAAAACACAAAATAACAGGATAATTTAAACAAGGGAATGCGATTATGGTGAGAAATGTATAAATTCATATTTTCTTTTAAATAATAAAAAAATAAAATAAAATAAAAACAACCCAGTTTCTGTGAATATAATTTAGGTCTATTTGCTTTGCCGAATAACAGGCTGTTGTGCGGAAGTCACATGACTCCTAAATTTGTTCTTACCTACAATATTTTTTTAATAAGAAAAAAATGGCAAATGCCATAAAATCATATAAACCATTCTTACCTGCCATCAGAAATTTTATGTTTCTTGCATGAGGCCCAGTGTATACTTGCTTCGCTTATATAACAATTATGCAACACAACATGAATAATTAGGAGAAACACAATATAAAATGGGAATGCAGATGTGGTAAGGTAGCTGCAGTTTCTCTTGGTAATTTGACATGCTGGATTTGCAGTGTAGCTTGCTCATCGCGTCACTGAGGGAGCAGTGGAGAAAGAGTGGAGACGGATATTTGGCCACTGTTAGGGGTTGCTGACGTCTTCGTAAGTCTGGAAGACCTTCAGGACCACGGACAGTGCTAGCCTCAAAGGCATGCACAGCTGAGGAGGATTATTGGAAATCGCCCAAGTGTTGCTTCTTACCTTCACAGAGCCTGGATACGTTACTTTTATAGTGCATTTGGAATCCAATTATTATTTTCCCATCGGTTTTATTTGAGCGCTCTCAAAACTCACTTTCATGTGTGATTTGTGGCTTTTTAATGTGGTTGCATTCTGAAATACGCACAAGCAAATTAGCCGAGATCGCACACATCCCTGCTTTTTTATCAGCAGCCAGACAGGAGGCAACAACAAACAAACCACAAACATTTAAATTAAGCCTTCAGGCTTTTTATTTTCCCCAGTCACTGAAGCAAAGGCCGCAGATAGCTGTGCTCCATCACACCAATGGAGATTGCCTTGGATATTAAATTGTTCCGGCACCTTCTTTCCAACTGTTTTGTATAGAAGCATCCCCCCACAATGGCATTAAGCATGTTATTTTTGCATGGCTACAAAGTATGCATCAACCTCAATGCTGAGCACTCAGGGAACAGGTAGGCTCTTGCAAAAACTGAGCATCATTGTGGTCTGAATATAAAAGAATCACCTCAGTCTGCATTAATGATGAATACATTTATCACCAGTGTAACCTATTGTTTGTGTCAACATTAAAAATCCAAGGTCTGCACCTGTGGATTGGGCATACGCAATATCTCTCCTGTGGATTGGACATAAGCAATATCTCTCCGTTGTTAACACAGCAAGCACATCCGATGATGCAGTACTCCTCTTAAGCTGAACCAAGCATCATTTCACACCTATAATGGAGAACAATAAAGAGCACTAAAGCAAAACTGTTTTATTACTCACTTCTATTAACAGCACGCTGCGTCTGTGTGTATGGGGAAGAGAGGGAGAGAGAGGAGAGAGGGAGAGAGAAAGGGGACAGACAAAAAGAAGAGGGAGAGACAGAGAAATAGAGAAGAAGAGTGTACAGGTGAAATACAGTAGAAAGAGGAATAAAAGTCAGTGCATTGTGAAATATGGCTCTACCCATGGCTTAAGAGATGCTGTGAAGGTGTGTGAAATACAATATGGACAGAGCCCTGGGATGCTAAACATAGCATGTGAGTTAAAACTATAGAAAAAGTGCAGAAACAAAAGTAAAAAAAAAAAAAAAATTTTTTTTGATGTGTATTTGTTTCTCCGTCAATACAACTGAACAAACAAATTGAAACAACACAATACGTTGCCTTTTTTCATATCTGTAATAGTTACAGGATGAATTACAAAATCAAAAAGGAACAAATATATTAATGTGGTCACAAAAATGCCCTTGTCTCAGACTTCACATTTCGTCAGTCCTGTATCATGCACACAGACACACACTCACACGTATGTACAAAGTCTCACACTTGAATATACACACACACACACACACATGTACATACAAATGCATGCGGATGCACGCGCGCGCGCACACACACACACACACACACACGCATACACACTCATACGCATACACACTGCAGCTTCTGGGAAGGCTTCGTCACCAATTCAGTTAAATTATTCACAGATCTGGGATCCTGTCCTATAGCACAGTATCATTCACAGATCTGGGCTCCTGTCCTATAGTACAGTATTATTCACAGATCTGGGATCCTGTCCTATAGCACAGTATCATTCACAGATCTGGAATCCTGTCCTATAGTACAGTATTATTCACAGATCTGGGATCCTGTCCTATAGTACAGTATTATTCACTGATGTGGGATTATGTCCTATAGTACAGTATTATTCACAGATCTGGGATCCTGTCCTATAGTACAGTATTATTCACAGATCTGGGATCCTGTCCTATAGTACAGTAATATTCAGATCTAGGATCCTGCCCTATAGTGCAGTGGTACAGTATATGCATTCAGATTACAGGAAGAGAGGAAAAAATCATTTGAGAAGAACAAGTTTAATTAGTAAACACTTGGTTAACATGTTGCTGTAAGTTCCTACATAGAGTTATTGATACTTACTCGAAATGAGTGGACTGAGCCATTGACCGGTGGACTGCGGGATGTGATATGATTGAGCTGTGGCATTCATGACTATGTGTATGTATCCAGAGTGCATCAAATTAGCAGGCAATAATGCTGATATTTGGCTGTGATTATTTATTTTTTGCACCGTGTCAGACCAAGCAAAACAATAAGTGGAATGGATAAGTCACATGGGTTTGAAAGATAAATAAACGGGGATTTGGCATGCTCGGTCCTTTTCTACACAGGAAAACAAGTCTTTAAGGAGGAATGTGAACAAAGTGTCTTTTTTTAAACTTCTGTCCCTTTTCAGTTGGTTTTCTGCTCGTGGGAGTGTTGCATATAAAGCAGCTCGTTGGGCGCGTGGGCGGGAGCGGGGCGGGGCCCGGCTTGTGGGGCGGCGCGTTGCGTTGGGGGGCCGTCACACTGTTCTGTCGGCGCCCGAGCGCTTCCTCACCACCTTGTCGGCGCTCACCTGGTCGACGGCCAGCGTCTCGAGCTCCGGCTGCGTGGGGGGCGGGGCGGCGTGGTGGATGCGGTGGGCCACGCCCACGTGGGTCCGGTGCTGGCGGTCGCGGTCTCGGGCGGGGCTGTGGCGGGGGCTGGCGGAGGCGGCGCCGGCGGCCTGCGGGACGGGCGGGCGCTCGCAGGCGATGGGCGGGATGACGGCCGGCCGCTCCCGCAGCACCTGGGCCTCGGCGGACGCCTCGCGCGCCTGCAGGAAGGGCGTGGGGTCGGGCATGGCGTCCACGGCCTCGCGCAGGACCAGCCGCCGCCCGTCGGCGCCCAGGCGGTACAGCTCGGCGTACTCCGAGTGCAGCGGCTGCGACAGGCTCTTCTTCATGCGCCGGCGGGGCGTGTCGGGCTGCTGCCGCTCCTTGGCGGGCGGAGGGGACGGCTTGTACGAGCTGACCGGGCTGACGTTGGGGCTGGTCTCCGAGGAGCTGCCGGCCAGCAGCCTCTTCTTGGTGGCATGCAGCTGGGAGGTGAGGTAGGCGATGGTGCTGGCCCTCTGCTCCAGCTCGCCCGACAGCACGGCCAGCTTGTGGCTCTTCATCTTCAGCTCCTCCAGGTACTTCTTCTCTCGCTCCTTGATGGTGTTCTCCAGCACCGAGATCATGGCGTTCTTTTGCTCCAGCTCCCTGAGGAGCTCGGCGTTCTCCTCCTCCTTGGCCTTCAGCTGCTCCTCCAGCTCCTCGCACTTCTTACGCAGCTCCAAGCAGCGCGCCTCACCGTCGTCTACACACACACACACACACGCACACGCACATGCACACGCACACACGCACAGAGGGAGAAGAGAGCCGGTGAGACTGGGATAGAAACACGCCATACCCCACCCTCCCATGCAACATGACCAGAGACAGAATTACTCCGCTAATTTTGTTAAGCCACTTTGACCCACCAGCCGGCCCAGTCTGGTCAAATGACTGGTACTAATGAGAGCTTGTTTCACTGAGACAGCATTTGATTTCCTCCCCAGGCATTCTGTGACCAGTGCAGGCTTCTGTCATTTAACAGGTGGATCTGATTTACGTCAGTCTAGACTTCAGTAGTACAGTACAGTCAGAATCGTATTAGACGTTTACATTATTAGATAAAAGAGTGATGTCACAGACAGAGATCATAAGTGATAAAATAGGCCAAGGGGTGGGGTGGACGACGGTCCCCTGTGTGTTGGGGGTCTAAGAGGCAGATCCCATTAGGGGAGTGTGACGGAGGGAACATCCAGTCTTTAATCCACATCTTTAATTAATGGTTGCACACCAGAGCGGAGTCCCGTCGCCCACCCACCCCGACAGCTTATCACTCCCTGGCCTGTGGCTGGCTCCACACACGGGCGTGGTCAGGGTGCTCATTTACCATTCTCTTCCACAAACCATACACGCGTGTGCTGAGGAAAGACAGCAATACTTCTACTGTAATTGGAGACCAGCCTATATAAACTGCATAAAATTATTCCCCTCTCTCAGCTGTAGTGAGAAAGTAAATACAAAAACATACATTTGTTTGCACACCTACACACAGTCAGACAAGAAAGGCACGTGTGCACACATACGCACACACAATTACTTACACACAGACCAATAGACAGGCAGGCAGGCAGGCAGGTAGGCACGCACACTCACGCACGCACGCATTTATGCATAGACAGGAAGGCAGACACACATATGCACAACCATGCTTGTTCACACACATTTACATCATTCGAGCAGACAGACAGACAGTCAGGCAGTCTCACACACACACACACACACACACACACACACACACACACACACACACACACACACACACACACACACACACACACACACACACACACACACACACACACACACACACACACACACACACACACACACACACACACACACACACATTACTACGCCCACAATCATGCTGTAGAACAGGCCACTCCCTGTGGACTGCAGCAGATAATTGAGTTATCTGCACAATGCCTTCATGAGTGCAGGCTTCTCTCTATCGCAGGGAGGGGAGTGCTGGTGGGTGATGGAGGGGGTTTCAGCTTCATAAGCAGTCTGAGGGAAAACATGCTCGCAGGCCAGCGGCTGGGAGACGGCTCCTGTTCCTGCCCTGATCGATATCGAACGTGGAACGACTCACCCGTCCACCCCTCTGACCTTGAATGCTTCTCCCACCCCTAGGGCGAACAGCGCCTTCCTCTCCAGCCCTGTCCCATCGGCGCCCATCGAACAGCCACCCACCAAACCAGTGATTTAGCGCCAACTCATAGCTGATCTCTTGCAGTATACTAATCTCTCTGTCAAGCCCCTCAATATAACAAGTACCAAAGCCAAAGGATTCTGTCATTAAATAATTCATGCTATAGCTGGAAGAAAACACCGGTATACCGAATATCGCTCACATTGGCCTTTAAAACTGCACACACAGTAAAATAAGAAGAGCATCACATGGGTCTTGAGTGCTTTCGGCTGGTGACTTTTTGTACGATCGGTAAGGTTTTCCCTTGTTGCCGGCCAAGAGCAGGGGCCCTCCTCTGCTTCCCAGCCCAGCCGGGCCGGGAGAGATCTCCTGCTCTAAGTAGGCTGCAGACCGTGCATTAGCGCACAGGCGCATAATCCAATTTGCACCGCTGCGCCCTGTGTGTTGCCCCATGCTAACCTGATACTTACCATCTCGGGCATAAACACTGCATGACAACGGGCTCAACACGCACGGAGCCAGCGGCCGGTAACATTAAGCTCTGCTTCACAAGCTGGTAAAAACACACGCTACTGCATATACCAACCAAGGGAAACATTATGCTAATTATCATTTTTAAATCAATTCAAACATATTTTCTTCATGTTAAAATAATTAATGTTGAGAAAGTGGAAGTCAAAAATCAAGCCAGTTCTGTTGCAAATAAAAAGGTGTGTGCCAGTAATGTAATGTTGGGAGAAATGTATGTCCTTGGGATAGATGCACATCCTCTTTGTTTTATGAATCTATAGCTGAAAGCCGCCATGCAGCCCTTTCATCAGCCACTGATGGCCCATTCACTATATATAGCTATAGGCATATACTCAGCTGCTTAAGGAAGGCTGGTGATGATGTCGTTTAAGGTCAAGCGGAGAGGGGTTGTTAAGGCTAATCACACACTCATGTGGGTCAGTTCAGCTCCTGCTTCCTGTCCACATAACACTGCACCTTAACTTACCTCCACTTTAACAAATGGCCGTGTATGAATTTTTGGGTGTCCCTCAAAGCTCTGTACTTGGCCCCGCCTCTTTTCCCTCTGCATGCAATGTCTTGGGTCTGCTATCTCCTCCTGACACTCGGCTTTTCCTCTCCTTTCCTCTGTCCAACACACAGGTCTCATTGCGGATGTCAGCTTGCCAGACCTCCTCAAGCTCAACCTGGTTAACTGAAGTGATTTTCATTCCCACCAAGTCCTCACCACTGCACCAGTGCTCAAGACTGAAAATCCGCTTCTAGATTGCTTCAAGGTTTTCCTACCATCCCCACCCCCTAACACTCCTACCTTTTGTACTAACTAAAGCTATTGTATTTTTTCTTCTTAAGTCTTGTTATGGTGTAATCTGTATGTATTTGGGATTTACATTGGTTCTTGATTAGCATAATTAATTAGCATTAGTGCTTGAGTTACACACATGCAGGTCTGTGCATGTTGTTCACCAGGTGAATGCACTTATGCTCCCCTACACTTTTAGCTTCTCTGAATAAGAGTGTCAACTAATATGGGTGACGTCACGTGGCGCTGTAATGGCGACATGTAGTCCAGCTGTCTCTCGTGTTCGTGTTTGTTAATTTGAATGTTTTTTGTTGTGTCGGGCTTTTGTCTTTTGTTTTTTTCATGCACTGTGTGTCTGTTGTGGTGCGGGCAGGCGGGCTGGACATTTCTCGGGGCACTCCTGCCGCTTGTCTTGATGATATTGGCGAATTGTCTAGTCGGGATGATTTTGTTTGTGGTCGTCACCATGGAGACGCATTCGCAACATATGCTCGGGAATGCCCGTTGGATCTGCAGCAACAAAGTTTACCATCGCTCTTCACTGGAGTTGAAGATGTTGGGACTGATCCGGGAGTGCAGGCGGTCTTCAAAGGGCAACCATGGAAGGGAAGGAGAAGATGGTGCGGGGGAGGAGTGAGGCGACAAGTGGGAAGGCAGTTCGGTGCTCCGTTTTAGACAGTGTACAGAGACCGCAACACTGCGTGGATGGAGGAAAGTCGTGGAGGCGGCGTTTGTGTGTTGGACTGCTAAATAACACTGGACATCTCGGGACAGCGGGGGCTATTTTTAATCATGGCTGCATTCAACTTTAATTCACTTAATTTGATATTGAATATCTTTATTTGGTGTGCCTGTTTGTGTGTTGTGGGTCTGCCCCACTGTCTATGTCTTTTTTATTGTTACTGGTGGCTACAACTGAAGTTCCCTAAAGGGGAAATAAAAGTTATTCTATTCTATTCTATTCTAAATTAATGTCCAGTACTGTAATGAATGGTCAACACATGAAAACCGATGATGCGTTGAATTGCCAGGCCTGGATGCTGCAGGTTTGTATAGCCTCTGTGTGATTAATAACAGCGTGTACCTGTCGCTGCGCTGGGAGCTGGGCGTGTCGCACTGTACTTTTCACACGGACACTCAACGCCGCCTCGCCCCTTGCCTCGGAACTGGAGCTCTGCTTATTTGTGTCGCGTATCCATGGTTACGCAGTGGGCGGCGTCCCGTTAATGATTCGCGGGGGCCGTGAGAAAACAAGGCTCTGAGCCTCCCTCTCCCCTCCCCCTCCCCCTCCACACCCACCCCCAGCTCAGCGGGGTGCCTGTGAGCCTCCCCGGGCGACGCCTCGTTACCAGGCTACGGGCGGAACCCTCCGTGGCTTCTCCTTCTGGGGCCAGGAGCCTCTGTTCTGCAGCCGGCTAGCCATCTTATTTACGGCCACGCGGGCTTCAGGGCCACAGCTTCTTAAGAGTCTTCTCACTGTTACCAGACTTCCTGTCTCAGTATGTGAGTGCAGGCTTTATTTATACTACGCTGTTCTGGGAGGCAGAGATGTAGCTCCACGCTTATTTTCTCAACAGAAAGTTCAACGTTAATAGCTGTTCCAGGGTCGGGGCATTCTCTTTTGTGCGTGTAGTTGGTACAATCTGACAATGCGGATCGAAATATTTTTAATTATTGTGATGAAATTTAATAAACTAAATAGAGGTCAAGTGAGAATAATTTTGATGACAAATAATACGAATTTCAAAGTGAAAATTTTCTAAATTTCAAGAAGATAATGAAAAAATTATTAAAATAACAACGATTTACTGAGAATCCCCTTAGATGCAGAATGTGAAAAGTGTGTCAAATTGAGAAGGTAATAAGGAAAAATAAGTCCTGGTGAGAGTCCTTCTAAAGACTGATAATGTGAATATTGGAGACCAATAATGTGAATACCAAAGAAACACCATAAAAGCCTTTTAAAATTCTGATACTGTAAAAATTGAAAACGCAGCACATTTTACGGTTGTTAACGCTGTGTGGCCTACGGCGGGCCAGCACCCAGACCTACAGAGAACATTATGCCAGGGCCTGAGTCTGAGCCAGCCTTTCCTGGGATCATTGGCTCAACGGAGGAATTAGATTTCACAGAACCAAGATCCCATAAATCCTTCCCACACCACCACTGATTCACTGTAACATTTAAACACCAGGGCCCACATCCAACCTCAGCTCATCAACTTCCAACCACCTCTACCCTCATTTACAACAATCTATATGTGTAGCAGTGTACTGTGATAAATAAAATGGCCTTGTGGCTCTTGTATTTTTGGACTTGAGGTTCAAAGGTCAGGTGAAGCCGTGCCGTTGTACCCCTGAGCAAGGTTCTTAACCTGAACTAGTGAAAATATGCCTCAGTACCAATAGACAGTATACTGATAAAAGTGGTTTTGTATAAGAGACTCCGTTAACCAATTAAATAATAAGTAATGTGGCTGCCCAAATTTGCACATTGTGACCTTGTGTACCTGTAGTTTTCACGCATTCTTATTGGCTCCTTCCCCTCCCGTGTGCTGGCCTCCATCAACTACGCTGGCATTGCACCATGTGGAAAAAAACCCTGATTAATCTTACAATGTTTTCAAGTTCCAGGATAAAGTCAATTACATTACAGACTGCTGTTGAGTGACCAAAACTGAAACCATTTCTAAAAATTGCATTTAATATAGCAAACGTAAGGGGGAAGTAGGAAAGAGGAAAGTAATGTTTCTTTGTGGTGTGCATTGGTCAGGTTTTCTTTTGCCTTCAGTTTTTTGAAGCAGCAATTGGCTGTTGGGCTTATTGCATCACCTACGGGGAGTGTGCCTCAGAGCTGCGGTCAGTTCCAACTTGAATAATGAATTGATCTCCAGGAATAAAATAATGGATTCTAATTAAATTCAGAACCTGAGCTGAACGTGCACCTCCTCTCTCGGATGGGATTATAATTACAGAACGGTGTGAATTCACGTGAAGCGGGAGCAAACAAAATTGAGTGCTTGTCATTGCTGATGAACCGTACAGATGTAATAGAAAAGCTGAGAATGTGGCCAGAAAAACTGTGGCTAGATTAGCGAAGGCTCCTTCGGGACCAGCGAGCAGCGTGTGAACAGAAAGTGATCCAAGATGGCGTCACCTGTGATCCATAAGCTGCAGCCCGGTGCAATAACACAGCTTCCTTTATGCAAGGCATAAACCTGACAAACCCCCTAGATGTGAAATCATCACTGAAATGTGCTCAGTTAAGCAATTTCCTCAAAGAAGGTCCCAAAAGTCCAGGAGTGGCTGGAATTCACAGTGTGCTGTCAAAGAGTGAAGCGATAGACGCTTCTGTCAACATCCCCAGCTGAGCTCCTCTGCGTAAAAAAAGACACTGGAGTGTACCTGTAAGAACATACACACACGCACACGCACACACACACACACACACACACACACACAGACACACAAACTTGCATGCAAGTTCACACATTAACACTCACATTGACAAATGCACAACACACACAGACACACAGACACACAGACACACACACACACACACACACACACACACACACACACACACACACACACACACACACATACACACGGCAGTAGATTGTTCTGGCCACGTGTGCAGTGTTTGTGGAGTGATGTGCTTTCTAGTGGGACCTGACTGAGACAGAAGGTCTTACCTGTGGCATCAGAGCTCCTCACTGTCAGCTCATACGTCAGATCTGTGAGGGAGAGAGAGGATGCTTACAGACAGCCAACGCAACATCAGCCAGTCTGTTATAGACGTCACCAGGGCTACGGACACAGCCGACACAACATCAGTCAGTCTGTTATAGACGTCACCAGGGCTACGGACACAGCCGACACAACATCAGTCAGTCTGTTATAGACATCACCATGGCTACGGACACAGCCAATGCAACATCAGCCAGTCTGTTATAGACGTCACCAGGGCTATGGAGACAGCCAATGCAACATCAGCCAGTCTGTTATAGACGTCACCAGGGCTATGGAGACAGCCAATGCAACATCAGTCAGTCTGTTATAGACGTCACCATGGCTATGGAGATAGCCAACACAACATCAGCCAGTCTGCGGGGTGCAGTCTGCACCAGTGCGTAATAACATCTCTACCCTTTTGTGCTGGATAACATTATATACACACTGACTGCCCTTCAGTTTAACCAGTAGCTGCCAGGCAAAACCCCCACAGCACCAGGCATTTTGTTATTGCAATTTGTTATGGTTATTATTCATTACTTTATATTAAGTGTTACGGCTATGAAAGTGGTTGACATTTGGTACTGGGTGTTATGACTCTCAGAATTGTTGTTATGCAATGCTAACTGTTATGGATATGATTGTTGTTACTGCACAATATTGCATGCTGCAGCTATTACAGTTAATATTATGTGATGCTGTGTTTTTGATCATAGCTAGTTGTTTAAAGAAACCCAGTAGGCACAGTGTTGGTCTCATATCAATTCTATCTGTGAGGCAACATTAGGCTGGGTCTTTAGCAACCCAAAAGGGCCCCAGGAACCCTCCAACATTGGCCTATTTGGCCACCATGAATGGTCCAACAAAATCATCTTACAGCGGTTTATTCTTTAGCAAATGATCAATTATGATTAGCTGTTTTAAAAAAAAGCTGAATCCTAAGGAGCCATATGGTAAATTACAGACAAAAACACCTGCTAGGGGACATTGTTTGGGGCCTTCAGAATGCCAGCTTTGGCCCCTGACTGATCAGACCGTTTGAGAAAAGTAGTGTCGTATTACCGGACCAAAATGGCTACTGATACATAAGCGATTTATTGACTGCTTACATCAATACAACGTGACCGTTTCCCACCATAACCAGTGATACCCAACCCCCGGTCTGAGCGGGTGGCGTTCACAGCGGGTTTACCTGTGCAGTGCTGCTGTAAGCGGCGGATCTCAGCATGGAGGCCCTTCAGTGTGTGTGCATGGTCCTGTTGAAGGAACAGCAGGTTCTTCTGCGCACTGTGCAGCTGGTTCTCCAGGCTTACGTTTGCCATGGCTGACGCTCACACACACACACTCACACACTCACTCACACACACACACACACACACAAGCACTCACACACAGTGCTGGACACCTGTGGGTGGGGGGGGGGGGGGGCAATAAATATGTTACACACAGAGCATAAAAACAGGCCTGAGTATTTCACTACAAGGCTGTGGCAGAAATATCAACTTTGCTCTTAAGGGGAGAGTTCACTTTTTAGCTTCCAGTGGCTTTACATATGAACAGATTCATTACATCACATTTATTCACAATTAAAACATAAATATCAGTTGTAATATTTTCCTAGTACTGCCGTCCTTGAGCACAGCAACCTGAGATTCCATACACCACAGGAAAAATAATAATCAAATAAAAAATGTAAAGAACTGATTGGGTAATATACATACCACCTCTAGAGACATAATCTTGTTGAAAAATCTGCAGTTGTTTCCTGTTTTAGACCACAAACCCCCAAATGCCCTGTACCTGGCATTGTAAACCTGGAAGGCCATTCTCAGTGAACTATCCCTTTAGCTCGGGCTGCTGGGTGGATTATCATTTTAAGCAGTGATCTAATGTGTAGGTAGGACCCATGGTCTATTGCTGAATTTAGACAGAGTATAATTCCCCATAGCAGTGCCAGGTAAACAGGGATTTTAGCCAGCAGGGCATCTATGTCTTATCCCATATCATATTTGTTGCTGTATCTTAAAATATAGCCTAGTTCCTGCTATTCCAGTGTCCTACTCTAGCAACAGCTGAAACTATTCTCCCTTTGACCCTGAAGCAAGGTTATACACCTCCTTTCTGGACATGAAGAATCTATGCACCTCCAAAAAGCAGCACACAAGTTAGATGGGACCTTTTGATGTCCTGCGATGGGCTGTTATTCACCACTAGGGATGTGAAGCTTAACCCTCTCAACTTCTGCGACAGGTTCCAACTTCAGTGTGATGGCGACGTGGACCGGGGTAAGTACCTCTTTGAATAATGGATGAATGAAACCTTGCCATATAACTAATCCTCTGTAAATCTATCAATAATTTTTTTAAATCTTGAAATGCAGAATTTGGTTTTGAAGAGCCTGTAACTGGGGAGGTGTCACCACCGGTCACCATTTTGAGATGTGTGGCGGCGCTAAAACCTTAGAAAGGAAACTTTAACGTACAGAATCGGTTTCCCTTTCTTCTCGTACGAAGTGCAAAACAGCACACTCTGAGCCTTCGATTTTAGAGAACAAAAGCCCAGCGGGAAACTGGCTGCAGCATCACGCCCTACATTACGCAATGCTGCTCAGGTTACCGGGGGCAGAGGGCGGACAGCTCCTCTGCGTACTCTAAATGGCCAACCAGAGCTGCCGTCGGGCGGCTGATTGGCTAATCAGAGGTGGACTGCCCCCGCGGTCCACCTTTAGCGAGATTGGGACCTCAGGCTTGATCAATCTCCACCCCTCCGCTTAGTGACTTCTGCTTGGCCAGCACAGAGGGGAGCTTAACATAGCAGGGGCCGTAATGAAAAGACAAGATGAATGAGGCACGAGAGTGCACTTCGCTCCGTTACAAAGACACACAAGCATTAAAAGAATTAAAAAGCAGGCCGCAGGTTGCGGCCTGTATCGACACACTCGAAAGTCAAAAGAGAACCCTGTCAGCTATACAGAATATAATACCCACCAATTTACCCATAATGCATAGCTTTCCAAGGACCTCAAGATAGTTTTATGGCGAGGGTCGAGCAGTGTGCATGGGGACATTTTGATGCTGATTACAGATGCTGCAAGCCAGCTTCTCTGAAGCACCAAAGCCGCATTTCCACTGACACTACGGCTTAGCGAGGCTACTGGAGATATCCAGAGTAAAAAAGTCTCTACGGCCACAGCCATCCAAGAACCAACCTAGAGATGGGCTTCATCACAAATTGAAAAACAGGCCTAAATGATGTGAGATATGCACATTCATAAGTTCTAAACTTTGCATTATAATTTCACCATTGCCAAAATAAAGCGAAAAAGTATCCTTGCTAAGGCATAAAATGATGCAGACGAAAAACAGGTTCAAAATTTAGCCCAAACATCGTTAAAACATCGTGAGTGTCTTCATTACATCTGAAATATCCCTGTTGAGGGTGGTTCCACAAAGGTGAGTGTCCACTGTTGCTTTGATTATTCATGAGTGACCCTTTATTGCCATTCCATGTTGCCGTGCTGCTGCCTACTTCACTGTCACTGGTACTGCGGTGACATCATCGGCTGCAAAGATGCAGTCATTCTCCAAGAATCTGTCAAGCCCTGACTCCTGACAGCTTTTTTTGAAGGAGAATCAGTCAATATGCAACTGAATACACTGCAATATGAAATGACACATACGGGAAAGCGCCCCCCATTGTGCCGATGATGCCTGTACATATCTGACTGAGTGATAAACAGCAGGGTCATAAGATGTAATAAATACCCTGGGAACATATTCTGTCAGTGAGGGTTAATAAGCATCTCTGAGTAATGTCTAGCTATGTGACACATGTGGTGCATGTGCTCATGAGTGTCTGAGTGCGTGCACTTAAGGAAGAGTGTGTGTATGTACTGCATGTGTGTGTAAAGAGTGTTTATTTGTGTTTGGAGGGTGTGTGTGTGTGTGTGTGTGGGTGTTTATGATGAGCATGCAGCTAGGTTTCTGTGCTAATGGTGTTAGGGGAGGTGTAAGCTCGACTCTGAAGGTTCTCCTGGGACCAGAGCTGCAGTGAGTCTGCTGCGAACGGCACCCTCTTTGCAGTACGAGAGAGAGAGACAAAGAGAGAGAGAAAACAAGAGAGAGTGAGAAAGAGAGAAAGCGAGATTGCGAGAGAGTGAGAGACAGAGAAAGAAAGAGAGTGAGAGAGAGCGAGAGACAGACAGAGAGAGAGCGAGAGACAGGGAGACAGAGAGAGAGAGAGAGAGAGAGAGAAAGAGAAAGAAAAAGAGAGAGAGAGAATTGTGAGATCATGGCTTCACAATTGCTCTGGAAAGTGCTAAAAGCCCCGTTAACAGATGAGTCCATCAACAGGAGCTCCACGGGACTGTGCTAGAGAATAACAAGTCATTACACCAACGTGTGCTCCAACTGATGGCAGTTAAAGCCAGAGGCTTGACCATTACTGTTCTTCAGCATGCGGCAGGGGAAATCACAGGCCTCTGACCTGCTGGGAGGGAGGCTGGTGCTGGGAGCTCAATGCAGGTCTCATTCGCTTCACAAAGCCTGCGCAGGTTACAGGGAAGTATCAAGGACTTGGGAGGAAATTCATCTATGGAGCTCAACTTAAGGAGGTGGCCAAGTGGCCAAGTAATATTGCCTGAACCAAGAATATCCCTCTCTGTTATGCACATAAGCTTACTGAGGTTGGAATATAGAGTTAGTTTATTAAAAGCCCCCACGCGTAACATGTTCTCTCTCATTGAATGTATTTTCATGTGAAGTTAAACAAAGGATTTTACAAAAGGTTTCTTGAGGCATCACCATTCTGAAAATTTTGGAACCGGTACCTTCACCAACTTCCCATTCACTGAATGAAGAGAGTAACAATGAGGCTACCGTCAGCACAAATTAGGTCTTAATCAAAAAGTGGTCAAACCCACTATTTTGCCACTCCAGTTGACGAGGCCTCACAATGCATTGCCGCCAACACATTTGGCTGTGAGACTATAATTCTACTGCCAAAAAAGATAAAGACTACTGTGGGCCCTATCTTACACCCGGCGATAAGCGGCGCTAACCCAAACGTCTTTGCTATCTTACACCCGGCGCAGGGTTCATTATAGCCCCTAGCACTCACGTCGGTTAAATACCAAGTGATGTTGCGCCCATAGCAAGTGAACTGGGCGTCTTGGTCTTAAGATGAGGTGTGGCCAGGATTATTTTTGGCATATTGCTATCTTGAGCCAGCAGAAAGCGCTTGCGCTAAAACCACCAAAAACCTGATCTAAAGTCATGTCGCAATTGTTTACATGTTATTTTAACGGTGCATATAAGTGCGTCTACATAGGCATGTGCACAACGTGCGTACACCCTCCTGTCTGTTCCACACAGCATGACTAAAAATATCAAGATTATAATGTGAAATATTATTATTGTGTAGCACTGTCCCTCAGCAAAGGGGAATGCCGCATTAAATTGCTTTCAGCCCACTCCATCAACATCCAGGCGATGTGCGATGGTATGTGTAAGGTTACATATAGACTATAGACTATTCGCAATTATCCTGGATCAAGCTATGATTTAGCCTATATTTGCCAATAATTCCTGTAATCTTCTGTGGGGTCAATCTTCTGTTACGGGACAATGGCTACAGTGAATATTGCATTAATTGTTTTTCAAATAGCCTAGGCTACAGTCCCCGGGATTCGTTGTGCATACGTTTTTTTCGATAGCCTGCAGTTAAAAAACAGAGATAAATTTCACCATGTTAACTGAATTTTATCCCTATTCTTCGTCCTTCATATTTTTTTAAATTACAGTGACCATGACCAGGCTTCCATACTTTCAGCTTTTTAAAACCCAGCTGATTTCACCTGTTTTACCACAACTGAACTAAATGATTTTAAAGAGAACAATTAATTCACAATTCATTTTAATGCCATTCTCTGCATGTGCGCTTTAACTTCATGCAGGAGCAGGTCTGTTTCACCTGCTGTAAATTGCACTTTTCACGGTCTTCCCAGGAAAGTGGACTTGTTTTTAAAGCTGCTAGTAAAACACGTTGGTCACATTTCCATAAGCAGGACATTATAAAACAAGGGAAATATGCGTGAACCTCTGGGTTGCCAACCTGACTGCTTTATTGTATTTAGTGTCATCATTAAGGTAAAATAATGGTATCCATGTTATTAATCAATATTAGAATGCAGGTAATGAACTTCGGATGAAGCTTGAACTTCGAGAACTCCATGAGAACAGCCTAATCAAACGAAATTCGTTTTTCTTTTTCTAAGGTGAGACGGAAGCCATTGGTAGCTTATTCTCAGCTATTGCAGGTGCTTTTAACACACATTTAACCGCATACATTTTCTGAAATAACAGCACTGTCGGGAATCACCAGGAACCTGTGCCGGTGTTAAACCCTAATGCTAAAGAGTATTATTGTGTATATCAAAACGCGTCATAATGGTTAGTCTGAATAATATTGATCATACTATTGATCCATATAGCCTATTCCTTGCTCGCACTACACACGCACGAGCATGTCTGTTTCGCCATCATAAAAGCAATCCGCCAAGGTGGAAAAGCCGGCTTTTAAAGGGAATGGGATATGACATTTTGATTGGTTTATTGCATCCTACACCCAAGACACACCTATAATTAACGAAGAGTCTAGGTTAGCACCTTGCGCCTCACTTAGCACTCAAATAACGCGCCGTCTAACTAGCAAAAGTGGACTAGGACACGCCCCTAAATGCATTTGTGCCTAGCGTTTTAGACGATGCGCCAAGATCGTCAAGATAGAGCCCTGTGTGTTATTATTATTTAGGAACATAAATATGAAATGAGGTCGGAAAGGGGGCGGAGAATCCCCATGACATCACAATGTGATTGGACTAGAGGCGGGCCAGTTCGTTTTTGGCCACCTTCCACCTGGTGTGTCCTTGTTTTAAATGCTCGGCAAGAAGGCCGCTTGAGGTGAAGTGAGAGGCCATTATTCAATCAGTACGCCACTGTCTCCGCCCTCTCCCTGGCTCCTGACCGGGCCCTCGAGTGCATATTGATTTTCCCCTTTGAGTGCAAGCATTGGCCTCCTCCAGCATTTGCTCACTTCTCTACAACATAATTGCATCTCCTTGCTACATCATTGGGTTATTACCTTCGATAAAACATTTGGAATTTTTGCTCTTGTAGCTTATTTTTTTGCCATTCACAACTTCAAAACATGAATGTAGACCTTTTTTTTGTGGAGTCCATACCAAATAATCGCTATACATATGCGCTAATGCATATTACAGAAAGAAGGTTGGCTGTGCTCCATCACATAAACTGCTCCCAGTGTTTCAGCAAATTATTGCTAAATTTAAACCATCCACTGCAGTGGCAATGCAGCACTCCTTGTATTTACAGCACTGCAAGGCCCTTTACAGTGCAACAGGGACTGGCGCCTGGGCAAGTGCGCAGATGAATAATTGAAGTCTCCCTGAAATTCCGGTAAAGCGTATCCAGTCAGCCAGTCGACTCCTTCCCAGAATGCCCCTGGGGTTAACTGAGATGCAGCACTCCAGGGAGACCTCCTCGGTGACAGTCCCAGCGTGAGTCATGTATCTTTTCCCATAAAACACAAGACACCATTACTGACTCTTGAGTCAGTGGTTGAGATCACGGCAAGGTGACGAGGTTGGAAAAACCAGCTTGGATTTAATCATCATCCCCCTTACCGATACACTGCTGCCAGGACATTTAAATGTTTAATCTGCCACATTTCCAATGATGCCGAGCACGGCAACTTCCCCACCCCATCTTGGCCCACCCTGCCGAGCTATAAATCCATCTGACACGCTGACCACCCTCCCGAGATAACGTCACAAGGCACTGTCGCAGCGACACTGCGATGCTCAATCCTTTTACTGGTAAAGACGTGTCTGTTTACTAGGTTCAGAGAGGCTCATCTGAACACTGGGCATAATTTAATTTGGCCGTTACAAGATAACAGACCGTGCATTTCAGTGAAAACCTCCAAACTCTTACCACCCCCCCAAGCAGAGATGCATGGAATCCCAGCGGCTCAATGTTAATGGATCTCAGTCTCTCCTATTCTCCCCCACCCATTCACACAGAGCACTTCCCCGGCTATATCCATAAATAATCAATGAACTGCAGCAGCAGATGAGACACTGGTCAAAAATATCTTACCATCAACTGTTCTACTGGAGAAGAAACTAATGGCCTGATTATACTCGGAATTTAAGTGATGTGAGGAGGGACAAGACTTAAATATTCTAGCAAAAAAAATAAAAATAAATCTTGTGACATTAGCCTTTCGTAGATTGAGAGCACATTGCAACTTGAGCTAAATGTGCTAAGGGTCCAATAACACAGATTGGCTTTGCTGTAGACCACTACAGGGGTGAGCATTGTCACTGTTGCCCAATTGCTTGAACTTCACTTGATACAGGTGAATGCCTCACACGATACAAGGGCTGTTACCGTGACCTTCCCTTTTAATCCATGATACAGGTTTCACTTTCTCCACTGCCCACTTTAACACATTTATCTGTGGCAGCTTACCAGGTTATCTGCTGTGATCACAACGCAGTATCTAAATAAGTAACGTTAGGTTTAACAACATTTGAGAGTTCTTTTTAAGAAAATTAATTAATTGCATTGAGTGCACTTAAAAAAACCTAATTTTCATATACGTCTAGCCAGCATAACACATCAACAACTGGGGGTTTATAAAGGCTCTAAAATGTGGTCATAACAGCGGCGCAGAAAAGACAATACGGGACACAGCACCTGCATTGCGGACGGAGCCCTATCTGACTAGCATCAGGGCGGGATAAACGTTAGTATTACAATTGCAATACCATTTTCAGGACCGAGGAGAAGGCAAAGATGGTTTGACGCTGCGTCCACATGCATAATGTATCTTAATGGGTATCATTTATAGGCAGGCTAATCGCGTTAAGGCTCTGCGCCCAGTCTCAAGGCCCATCTAACCGTAAACAAAACCATCTGACTGCTGTATGTTATTAGCTTCTTAACTAGCTAGCTCGGTAATAATAGGCTGCCAGCTAACATGTAGCTGAGGTACCCGATACGATAAGACAACGCCAAAAGCCAGCTAAGTTAGCTGTCTATATATTATATAGTAACGTTAGCGTTACAATAGATCAGGTGTATTGTTCGTAGTAGCTACAGTATTTTATGACAAATTATTGCAATAATATCAAGCAATAACAGTTAGTGTACAGCTAGCTCGCACATTGACTTCAGCAGTTTGCCCTTGGCTGTCTAAAAATATCTCCCATCATTATACTCATGTGATGCTAACAGTAGCTAGCCGGACAGCTAGATACCGCCAGGGGAGCACAGCACACCCACCAAGCAAGCTATCATTCAGTATCACCACAGTTACTATAGACAAATGAAAATGTTCATTAAAATCTGTAACGTTAATTACCTTTACAAAACAGCACGTTAGATATCGACCTCAACCGACAAGCAGACTAACGCTCGCTAACATTAATTATTTCCTTGCTATCTGGAGAATCCGAATAAATAAAAATGGCAAGTGCTAGAGAAATGGCCCAATGACAGTTTACATTAGATAACTAGTTAAGTTAGATTTGTTTGTCAGTTGAAATTAAATAGTGCTGCTATAACTTTTGTCCGTCTTGTTTGACACTCGACATTTGAAGCTCAGTCAAGGCAAGTTAACTACTGCCTGTCTAGCCACCCAGCATCAGCAGCAAGCTAACAATCAGCTAACGGAGCAACATAACTGGCTTATCACACCAGCGCACAAATAACACATTGAATACGTTTCTCAAAGTAAACGATTGCCAACAAAATAATTTAAGAAAATTAGACTTTAAATGCTTCAGTTGCTAATGTTGCGGTAAAATAATGAATGTTAGCTATTGTGCTGCTGGTCTTCAGAGGCAGGTGCCACCCATAGCGATAGCCAGTTATCCAGGGTTACATGTAAACGAGCGTGCTAAAACGGTCCTGCCATAGGCTACTTACCTTAATAATGTCACTGTGGCGTCGATTATTTACAAAGCCAGTAGTTTCCTTCAGATGCCGGTTTATATTAGGTCCGTTTGTAAATGTCTAACATTGTCATTGTTGCGGCTGAAAGAGAACAAGGTTGTGTGTGTGTGTGTGTCAGCAGCCCTCTCATCTCCCTGAGCTACAAGACTAAATAAAGCGGAGGATCATGGGATACTACCAAAATCACTGTGCAACAATAATCATGTAGGCTGTTAATTGATCTTTTTTTCTGAAGTCCCATAACGTTATGATATGGACATGGTTTATTGTTCATATAAAACAGATTCAATGGGTATTACATTAGTTGTAATTATAGTCAGTTATAACTATCACGAAAAGGGACGTCTTCCACTGCGCAAGCGTCTCAGGTGCACTGTACGTTTACGTTTCCATAGAAACTGAATCACGCTCTCGCGCCTGAAAATGTTGCTAAAATGCCATCTAGCGACGTGGTACGGACTTGCTCGCAAAGGATTAATTTGTCTAACAATATTATTCCAGTTTGTGCGAGTCTATCATGTCCGATTATATTACAATGCGTGTTTTCCACTCATATAAAACCAACAAAAGTAATTTAGGCTACGCATTTTCATTCTGAATGGAATTAACATGTTGTAATGCACACACTGCACAGCAGAGGGAAGCAGCGTCTTATACATGTTCAGATACAAGCATCTTAAACTAATAAAAGCCAAATTACGAACTATGCACTATATAATAGCAAAAAAATAATAATTATAATAAGTAAATAAATAAATCCAAGTTGCAACTAAACTTTCACCAGTATGAAATTAAGCCATATCCCAGCAATGCTGTCCATATTTTCCATTCATTGACGTAGGCCTACATTCAAATTGTGTTTCTTCATCTTCAAACAAGAAGTGATGTGAAGACTAATTGGTATTTTAAAAAAATGTATTGCCAACCACGTTTTGTTAGACGTCTTTACTTTATTTTAAGAATGGCTTTTTTCACTAAACTGCATTTTAAACGTAGCTTATCAGTTTTTAATAATAGCCTAAGTCTATGTGTGTGTCTGTCAACTCCTCTCCAATACTCAAAACCCTAAAAGATGAAATAAACAATGGCATGGCAAAGGCATTTGATAAGACTGCTTTTCATTCCAACTGACCGAAAGTATCAAAGTAATGACTGGCGAAAGTTTTCTGATCTATGCCTTCACAAAGTCTTCATAGCCATTGATCTGTAAGACATCCAAATACAAATGGTCACAAATACCACTTTTGGGTCGCTGCAAATCAGCCTAAACATAGTGAATAATATATTAGTCTCTTTAAAATTAACTTTACAAATTAACATATTTTATTATTTTCACTTTACTAATGTAGTCAAATGTAGCCTGAATTTTACTGTTGGATTTCCCATTATAGTGACAAGGACAAAATATGAATCTCACTGGGAGCATTCCACTGTAGTTCCCTCTACGGTGAACTGTTAATTTAACACAGACAATACACCAGCTTACCTGAAGTATATCTATATGTGCTACTGCACCAGCACTCTCGTGGAAACAAAAAGTCATTACATAAATGCTAGAGCTGAATTACAGCGCACATTTTACAGTTGTATCTTTGAAACCTCATCCTCACTCTGCTCATATTCACGCTGTGGAGACGCTGCCGGGTATGAAAGAGTACAGTTGTTGTAAAATGTCTCAAACACTGCTTATGTCACATTGACTGCCCTTCAGCTGCAGACCAGAACAATTCCAAGGTTAAAAACTATGGGAAAATGCTGGTGATTTGACGCCAGGCTTGGCATTTTGTGAAATAAAGGGCTGCATTCATCCATGGGACCAAGAACAAGGGCCACACTGGGCATGAGTCAGACTGGGCTTGGGAGGCTGAATGTGTTTTTCCCCCCTTCAGAAAATGGCAAACCTAGTCAGTAAATATTTCCAATTTTGAAGCCACTGCCATTGCCCATAGAATGAGGCATGAAATGGCAGACGCTTTGCCAGACTGCTTTGTTTACAGCATTTGCTGAATTCTGGCATCGAGCGATTGCAAGCCTCGCCACCCCACCCAAAAACTTTGGCTCAGTTTTTCAGGGGCATCGACAAAATTTGCACGGCAGAAGTTCACAGCTTTTCCCGCTCAGCTATGAATTGAAGTGCTGCTGTAAACATGATGGTGGTAAAATATGATAGAACCATGAATGTGCTGAATTACGTACTGGAACAGTCAACAAAATCATTTTAAAGAGGAACTCTGGTCACAAGTCAGAATTTTATATGATTTATGGCGTAAATTGAGAAGTATAAGGTAATTTCTTGCATGCCGGTTCAACACTAGCTCATTAGCACTCAAATTCGGAATTAGCGTATATATACAAAAATCTATAAAGTTGATAAGGTAAAACATTAAATATCTTTTCTTTGTACTGTTTTCAATTAAATATATGTAAAAGAGAACTTACAAATCACTGCTTTCTGCTTTTAACTGTGCATTTTACATACTGTCCCAACTTATTTTGAATTGGGGTTAAAATTTTTGGCCAGTTTTGTCCATGATTTTTTCTTATTCCCAATTTGGAATGCTCAGTTGTAGTTTTCATCAGTGCAGCAACCAATTAGTGCAGCAACCAATCAGTCAATTCGGCAGACTGCAGACAAGTGTATACTCTCCTCTGAAGTGCATGTTGTCAGCTACAGTTACTTTTCACAGTTCTGTCCACCAGTTGAGCCACACACTCTTTGTATTGGAGACGGCAGGCACCTAAGTGACCAAAGCAGCTAATGAGTGACAAACAAATCATTCAGCTAGCAACCACTCTCCCTGAGTGACACAGCATTCAATTTTGTGCCTCGCAGTGTGGCCACAATAGACTCTGGCATTATCAGGATTTGGTGACAAACCTAGTCACTACACTGAAAATAACATTTTAGTAGATGCCCAGCTCCACAGCCTGGGCTCCATGATATCTTAAAAGAAATATTTTTGTCAGTTGTGCACAAAGGGAACATCAGTAAGTAACTTTGGGCTACTTCAAGAAATAGAATAAATTTGCTTTTAAAAAATGAACAATATTTCTTCAGTCAGCCACAAGAGCACACTATAGTTCCTTAACACACAGAGTACAGTGCTAAACATTCACAGTTTGAAAGGCCTGTTAAATATTAGCTTTTTTGGGGGGGTTTAAGATAATTACTGTAAGCTAATCATTATTAATTTCAATTTAATCAGACAAATGGTCTATTAATACATTACCAGCAACAGCAAATATTTACAGACTGGAGCCAAAGGCTGGGATACTAAGAAGTCTGGCCATGCAAACAAGGAGGTTCACAGCACCATTAATAATTTATAAATGGATAATCCAGAGCAAATATTTAAGAGATACCTGGAGGAGTTAAACATAATGCAGGTTATGTTTAACACCTGGAGGAGTTAAACATAATGCAGGTTAGAGTTCCATGCACATGCAATGTCCAGAAATTCAGAATGCTCAGGGTTCTCGTTGAAATTTTATTTTAATTTCACTTATCACCAATGTTTTAAAATCTCACTGATTTTGAAAGAAAATAAAGAAGAGAACAAGGCATTCTCAAGGACATTCCACCAAGGTCTTGCCAAATAGCAATAAAACTGATCACTGTAGTTTCCTTCCAGGATAAATATTTATATATCAACAGGTGTTGTCTTAAAGTTTGAAACCAACAGAATTCTGGGTCAGGCACAGGAAGGGAACTTTTTTTTCTTTTTCTTTTTTTTACCTCAGTGTTGTTTGTTTTCCTTTCATTTCTCTGACTGTGGGTTTAATGAAGGTTTACAGGGTTACAGCTCCCACTTGTCTTGTGTTCGCCCTAACCGCCTTCTCCTGTAATCAGCTCAGAACAGTGCAGTAGCTGTTTCCTTGTCTTTCTATGCCTCCCTCTCAGCCCGACTCCCTCCCTCCCTCCCCCCCCTCCCTCCACAGTGCCCCATATTCTGACAGCCTTTCCCTAAATTATCTCTGGCAAGCAGAATTCCTCAGTGGCACAGCTACCGTGTAAAATGATATCAACCAAAACAAGAAATCAATTTTCATAACCAACACTCTCTCTCTCTCTCTCTCTCTCTCTCTCTCTCTCTCTCTCTCTCACTCGCACACACACACACACACACACACACACACACACACACACACACACACACACACACACACACACACACACACACACACATCTCTGATAAAGGGAGCGTTTTGCATAGTAAAAGCGAATTATTGTCTAATTTCTGCAATGCTATTTTTTGGAAGTAACCTTTAATCTCTCCTTGACTTTGGCATGTTTTCGATGGGGATTCAATTCTTCTCATTTCTATACTTTTACAGTTTTGGCAGGAGTCCCAGGCCATTCGCCTGGAGTGAGTGGCTTTTGGGGGAGAAGGAACCCTCATGGTGATATGTGGGAAATTGCCATACCTACTGTATCTGAAGCAAAAAATTCCTTCTTTGAAACACATACCTTATTCATGGTTTGTTTTATTTAAGGTTGGGGGGGGGGGGGGGGTGGGTGGTTAGAAGGTATTTATATTTCACATAAAGCAATAAAAAAAACCAAATGAGGAGAAACTTACCAAATAAAACAGGGAGTGGGTCCATTATAAACTCTGATCCCATCCCATGGACATTAATCTTGCCTTTCGGAATTCATGGATCAATTACCAGCTTGACTGTTAAATGGTTCACACACATCGAGACACCGGCCACCATTCTACCAGTGTATTGCCATTCATATGCATTAAACATTCACCTACCCTCAACTCTTCCAAAATATAAAATTACTCTTTCAAATACTCTTTGTCTTGGAATTCATCCAGAAAGCCTGTTGTTTCAAGAGGCTTTGTGCCTACACATAAATTAAGCACTCAAAATCAACAAGTCACCAATATGACTGCACTCATTTTGATGTCCTTTGCCGATAGTAGGACCAGTGTTGTGAAACCACACTGTCTGTGTTTATGTCTAAGGCAAAAAAGAAAGGAAGTTTTGTTCATTGTATGAGCAGGTGGCGAGCTGGCCCGGTCCCATTTAACACAAGAGATTTCAGAATCAAGCTATGGCCCATGGAGAAGCTCCAGTCAGAATATTCTCCTGATTCAAATGGAGTTCACCTGAATGCTCCCCTGCGTGATCTTCCCAACACTCCCAACGTTCCCAACGTCAAGCCCTGCAAATCCCTTAACAAGCCGAATGGCCCCGTAAACGTTCTCTAGATTTATAGTGGAACAGGCCTATAGATTAAAATTATGAGCGCTAGGAAAAGCATTCTCTTGAGCGGTGCTAAATGCGTCTGTACCGCCAGGAGCGTTTCAGGTAATACAGGCTGGTGGGACGGTGTAAATGCGGCGTAACTGTGAGCACGTGGAGTACAGTTGGTTTAAAAGCATTCTTGGCAACTACAGACGTTCGGGAACACTTGGAGAGGCGTAAAAAGATGCGCCAAGGGATTCAATCGGAATGCCTAGAATGTGGGGAAAGCGATCCCGTACAGTAGGTCTCTGTTATGGAGAAAACCAGACCTGTGTCAGATGCCGTAAAACGTGTTGAATGGCTTGAAATACAATCAGAAGGATGTGGCAGTGCAGTATCCAATAAGGCCAGGTTTTTTACTGCCGCCACTCTGACGCGCTGCCAATAACAACACTTTTCAGGTTGTAATAGTTTTACAGTTATTATATTGAGGTTGGCAAGACAACGTGCCCAGAAACTCTGAAAAGCTAATTTAATTTTCCAGTAGATTGTTTTTTTAAACAAGGTACAGTAATTATCGCTCCAAAATTGTCATTTATTTCATTACATCAAAGGATCCACTTCTACCATTTTCTTTGCAGCAACTGCTCTTTGCACTAATCAACATATTTCAATAATAAAATAAAAATAAAATAAATAGATAAATAAAATAAATATAAACAAATAGAAATGTACGCTTTGCTTCCCTTGTACTCAACCCCTCATCCTAAATAGCTTGAGTGATGAGTGATGAGTGATGAGTGATGAGTGATGAGTGATGAGTGCCAGCAACAGAGTGGGCTGGAGGCGCCCTGTTATATGTTTGTACTGTAAAAGTCGATTCAAAGTCAGGCACTGTTGTCAGTAATCCATATCCCCTCCACAGACAGCGCCAAACCTCGCCCAAACCTCCACTGCTATTCCCTGGGAGGGAACAGATATTTGATGCCATCAGGACCACATTCCTGTGCATCCTGCAATCCCTTTCCACTGCAAAATCACTTACTTGACAGGTTTTTTTCAAGTGCATTTTTTGTTGTTAAAACGGTATCACATGATTTGAACAGGTGGCAGATAGTGATGACTTAATACATGGTTTAATGCAGCCAATGTGTAGTGGATGTACTTGTATGATTTGGATTTGTTTCTTAATTAACATTTTAGCATTATTTAGCATTTCCTGTTGGCTTTTTAAAAATGCAAAGTTTGCCAGTTTTATAAAATCAAATAACTGTCTATCTTTATGTGTATAATCTTTACACAAACATAGAATTTACAATCTAGAATTTAATCTAAAGTGGAATAATTTTATGTTAATTGTAACAACGCTGTCTTCATGGTTTGTTTGAGGTTCTTAATCAAGCCCAAACTTTGGAGGCTTCTTTTTAATGGATACTAATTTAAAATATGTAGGGTATGGCAGAATATAACGTTCTTTAAACATTGCCCACAGTTCTGTCTTTTCAATTAAGAGAAATTCTGACATGGCCCAATGCCATGGTGGTTTTGTACTCTTAATCACAGCTGACATGTGTGTGAATTCCTCTCAGCCTGGTGATATGTTTGAGAGCGTATATCACATTTTAAAGACTGGTTTCAAAGTGTACTTTGAACACATTGAGAGAACACATGCCCTTTCCAGGACCAAAGAGAGCCCCCTGAAGACCCCCAGGAAAATAAATAAGAACGATGAGGCATGTGTACAAGGTGGTATATTCTCATAGATGAGCAAAAATTACCAGAGAATATTTTTTAGCAACAATCTTCATTTGACTATTAACTCTTAGCAGGTCCCATTATACACTTACATTGTTCATCCATTTGTAAATCAACACATTTTCTGGGACTCCCTAACCGGAAAGTGGAGTGAATGTCTTGGTGTGTGTGATTCTGCCTCTCAAACCCCCTCCATACCAGACCATACACTAAAGAAAACCCCATTCTAGTAAACCCTAAACCAGTTCATCATGTTTCAACCAGATGTTGAGGCCAAATGAAGACATTTCTATGCACCTCTCGCTCGCTCTCCTCTCTCTCTCTCTCTCTCTCTCTCTCTCTCTCTCTCTCTCTCTCTCTCTCTCACACACACACACACACACACACACACACACACACACACACACACACACACACACACACACACACACACACACACACACACACACACACTCTCTCTCTCTCTCCTCTGTCTCTCTGCCTGAGGGCAGTTCACTGCTTTTTGAGTGTTTGAACTTTTATGTTTTGGTGTTGGGGGAGGGAAGTCCCAATGGCCTTTGTCTTTACTCACTGCTGCAAGGTATGTAAAGTATGCATCTGTGTCCTCTGAGATAGTTTCTGTGAGGTAAAATAGCTGAAGCACACAGGGAGGGTGACAGACTGTGATAAATATCGCACATACCTTCACGTTCTAGTAGTTGTTTTTTTTTGTGGATTAATGGAGGATAATTGTGTGTTGTATGTGGATGCTCACTGTGAGAGCAGAGGGCGGCAGTAAATGCAGAGACTGAATGCCTGTGTTTCAAAATCCAGAGATGGACAGAAAGGGTTTTTTAATAAAAAATACTCTGCATGGTAAATGGAAAACGTTTAGGCTCCCTGTTCTCCTCCCTCCACCACAGCCACACCGCCATCTTCATTCCATTAATGAGTGAGGAACGCTGATAGGGGGGGGGGGGGGGGGGGTGTTTTCAGTCTGAGCACATTTACAGCGTGGAGAACAGCGCTACCTGTCGCGCAGGAAAGCGTCACTTTAATCACCAAAAGCGGAGAGCTCAGATGTGGCTGGAGGTGCGTGCGCAAATCTTCCTGCCACTTCCTCTCATTAGAAATATGCTACTGGGCTGGCGCACAGCAGAGTGAACGGGAAGCCGGGATGCGGCAGTGAGACGCTGAGCTCAGGTCGCAGGATATTGAAACTTTCATCTTTCACAAACCAAAGGTTTGTTTTCTCACAACTGTCTCTTGTGAATTATTTTTACTCTTAAATTTCCCAGAGATTTCTAGAGGTTGGTGAGAAAGTGACCAAAGGGCCATTCTGGATGAAACTACAGAAGAATAAATAAACAAAAAAAAAAAAATCTCAGATCCCTAATTAGGATAGATTTGTTGATCTTCCAGGCTCTGGTGCAGTTGTAAATCTGGTCCTTGTCAGAAAGGTACATGACTAAATACACAGGCCTCACCACAGAACGCCAGTCTCTTAAGTGACTAACAACAGCTTCCACCCCTTGCACCTGACCCCTGAGGCCTTGTTTGGCATAAATACCCAGAATGACTTGGGGGGTGAAATTTAAAAATGAACCACTTTGTGAAATGTGCGCCCCCCCCAAACCCCCACCCCCACCCGCCTGAAACAAAAATGTACTTACTTGGATGACAAAACAAAGTACACATCTGCTATCCTTTATAAACCATTGCAAAATTACAAAAATGTGTTAGAAAAAAACTAATGTCTTCCTGCTCTTACCTGCCCTCCCTGCACACACCCTCTTCTCATATGAGTGGGGCTGATGTGCCTTGGACAGAGCTTGAGGCTATGGTCTGGCCAAGAAAAAAGGTAAGCTTCCACTCAAAAGACACAGCAATGAGCAGGTTGGGATGCTGTGTTGAACAGAGGAAAACACAGTGCAGCATCACTGTTTCCTTTATAGAAAGTACAAACACATGGTATAGTATGCACAACTACAATACATACCTGTAAAACACATCAAAGCACAGTTTTCAGTCTAACTTTATAAGCATCATATGTGAATTGTTCAGAAAGTCATAAACATGGCCAATGCAAATAGAAAGTTGAAAAATCAGTCTGTGAAGAGCAGGGAAGCCAATACGTAGCAAAATAAAGTAGCCACTTATTTCACTACACCATTATCAGTCTAGTTAATATTGTATGCATTACCACAGTATTTCTACAGTAGCAACAAAGGTGGTCTTCCATCAAAGCAGTACTCCATGTGCAAGGTACAAGGTGTATATCATGGCTAGTTAGGGGCAATAGAGTTTGATTGCTTCTGTTGACCCTTGCGTTCCTCGTTGGGAATGGGCTCCAATGACAAAATGATGCCGGGTTTCCCGCTCCTCGCTTGAGTGAAGGAGCGGAAAGAGCACAGTCCTGGAAACGGCTCTCATTGGACCCCATCTGTGACCTGGAATGTCTGACTGAGCACATCATAACTCTACCTTGCCTTTACTGTACATTAAAATGTAAGACAGCCAAGCATTTCTTGGCAGTGGGGCAGCAATAAAAAGTAAAAAAAAAAAAAGCAATTCGATAACAGCACAGCATGTGTGAAGGGATTTATTACTTAAAATCAGCAAGTGCTATTTTTTTTTTACATACACTGTATACATAACCTGTTCTAAAAAAGAGACTGTTTACACAGATAAGGAGAAAGATTAAAAATACAAAAGCTCATAGAGAAAGACCAATGAAAATGGCCTAAGAAATTAAATAAATAACCTTACAGCACTTAAAGGTTGTATCAGCGATTTTGGGTGGAAACATAAATTATTTTTTTTTTCCTCACGATCCGCTAGCTGCCCGCCCCATAAGCAGGCCGTCAAAAAACCGCGTCTCTGTAGGCAGCCTATGCTCCGAGATCGTACACAAAAACAAATGGTACTACCAACCACTCAAAACCAAAATAAACAGTATTCCAACCAATCACAATGATCTGCACAAACGCTAATACTCTTATCTCGCTGAAATCTTGACGGATTTACAAACGGTTTGGTTTCTTACAAACGTTATTAACGTGGTTATAATTCTGGATGCTTGAACACTATTTTTTAAAACATAACATAATTATTCATAAGTATGTTTGTTTGGGATTTCGCTTCAGAAGTGACGTCACGTTTGTGCAGATCATTGTGATTGGTTGGAATACTGTTTATTTTGGTTTTGAGTAGTTGGTAGTACCATTGTTTTTGTGTACGATCTCGGAGCATAGGCTGCCTACAGAGACGCGGTTTTTTGACGGCCTGCTTATGGGGCGGGCAGCTAGCGGATCGTGAGGAAAAATCAGATGAATGTGATCATTTATGTTTCCACCAAAAATCGCTGATACAACCTTTAAATAAAAAAATTAAATAAAAGTGCACTAAAATGATTTTGCTGCACTGTGGTGTTATTTTTCAATCTTCAAAATTTTAAGGCAACTACAAAAAAAAAAAATTGTTTACCAAGACCTCTCGAATGGAATCCCATATTTTAAACATAACTAACAGAGGCACAAGCTGACCTGCATTACAATATAATCACACCTAGTCTTGCAGCAAATATTAAAAGGGTGATAAATGGTTACTCTGCAGGTAGTCTCAGCCTCAGCCGCTTTGACGCACTTCGTACGCAGCGTCTGATGCATAGGCTTGCATAAGCTGGGTAGGACTGTGGAAAACTGACAGTCAGCAACTAATTGGCTAGCGGCACTGTCATGTGCATATTTCCGGTATGATGCAGTGCATTTGGGTTTTATCAGTCCGCCGGGAAACAAGTTGTGCTAAATAATCGGTAGCTAGTGAATGCTGCCAATCCATCAAGAACAATGAGTGTTTCGGACCAAGAGCTTAACGCTGGATTGAAGAAAGTTTTTGAAGTTCACAACATTTCTTCGGTGTGATAGACTGTTTTACTGGAGATCGCCGTGCCATTTGTGTACATTTTTTCACGCGGGTCTGTTTTTCTTGTCGTGCTATTTCTGAATCGACCGCCCTCTGCAGCGCCTCAATACGTCACGGAACATAGACGGTCTGTGGTTGCTTATATTGCATGTCAATGGAAGGGGCTATCTTGTCAAAGTGGGCGGCTCTTTACCGCGTTAGGCAAGTCTATGGACCAGACTTTGTGTTTATCACAAAGTCTGGCCTTCACGAGACTACTCTGCAGCGAACCACCTGTTTGAGGACCTACTGTGTTCATCATTAAATTTTCAATAAGGACCTTGGCCTGGAACTTGTTCAGAGGGTGATCCGATCCAATCAGGCCAACAACTGGAAGCAGAGCTTATGTGCCGGACTCCAAGCAAACAGAAAATCCTTCTGTTTCACATCCCCGGACTTCCTCCCAACTCCTTTATCCCCCTGGCTACTATATACCCATAATCACTGGAGATGAAACCTCCAACCCCCTTTATCCCCCTGGCTACTATACACCCATAATCACTGGAGATGAAACCTCCAACCCCCTTTATCCCCCTGGCTACTATACACCCATAATCACTGGAGATGAAACCTCCAACCCCCTTTATCCCCCTGGCTACTATACACCCATAATCACTGGAGATGAAACCTCCAACCCCTTTATCCCCCTGGCTACTATACACCCATAATCACTGGAGATGAAACCTCCACCCCCCTTTATCCCCCTGGCTACTATACACCCATAATCACTGGAGATGAAACCTCCAACCCCTTTATCCCCCTGGCTACTATACACCCATAATCACTGGAGATGAAACCTCCACCCCCCTTTATCCCCCTGGCTGCTATACACCCATAATCACTGGAGATGAAACCTCCAACCCCTTTATCCCCCTGGCTACTATACACCCATAATCACTGGAGATGAAACCTCCACCCCCCTTTATCCCCCTGGCTACTATATACCCATAATCACTGGAGATGAAACCTCCACCCCCCTTTATCCCCCTGGCTACTATATACCCATAATCACTGGAGATGAAACCTCCACCCCCCTTTATCCCCCTGGCTACTATATACCCATAATCACTGGAGATGAAACCTCCACCCCCCTTTATCCCCCTGGCTACTATACACCCATAATCACTGGAGATGAAACCTCCAACCCCCTTTATCCCCCTGGCTGCTATACACCCATAATCACTGGAGATGAAACCTCCAACCCCCTTTATCCCCCTGGCTGCTATACACCCATAATCACTGGAGATGAAACCTCCACCCCCCTTTATCCCCCTGGCTACTATACACCCATAATCACTGGAGATGAAACCTCCAACCCCCTTTATCCCCCTGGCTACTATACACCCATAATCACTGGAGATGAAACCTCCACCCCCCTTTATCCCCCTGGCTACTATACACCCATAATCACTGGAGATGAAACCTCCACCCCCCTTTATCCCCCTGGCTACTATATATCCATAATCACTGGAGATGAAACCTCCATCCCCCTTTATCCCCCTGGCTACTATACACCCATAATCACTGGAGATGAAACCTCCAACCCCCTTTATCCCCCTGGCTACTATACACCCATAATCACTGGAGATGAAACCTCCACCCCCCTTTATCCCCCTGGCTACTATATACCCATAATCACTGGAGATGAAACCTCCAACCCCCTTTATCCCCCTGGCTACTATATACCCATAATCACTGGAGATGAAACCTCCAACCCCCTTTATCCCCCTGGCTACTATACACCCATAATCACTGGAGATGAAACCTCCACCCCCCTTTATCCCCCTGGCTACTATACACCCATAATCACTGGAGATGAAACCTCCACCCCCCTTTATCCCCCTGGCTACTATACACCCATAATCACTGGAGATGAAACCTCCATCCCCCTTTATCCCCCTGGCTACTATACACCCATAATCACTGGAGATGAAACCTCCAACCCCCTTTATCCCCCTGGCTACTATACACCCATAATCACTGGAGATGAAACCTCCACCCCCCTTTATCCCCCTGGCTACTATACACCCATAATCACTGGAGATGAAACCTCCAACCCCCTTTATCCCCCTGGCTACTATATACCCATAATCACTGGAGATGAAACCTCCAACCCCCTTTATCCCCCTGGCTACTATACACCCATAATCACTGGAGATGAAACCTCCAACCCCCTTTATCCCCCTGGCTACTATACATCCATAATCACTGGAGATGAAACCTCCACCCCCCTTTATCCCCCTGGCTACTATACACCCATAATCACTGGAGATGAAACCTCCACCCCCCTTTATCCCCCTGGCTACTATATACCCATAATCACTGGAGATGAAACCTCCATCCCCCTTTATCCCCCTGGCTACTATACACCCATAATCACTGGAGATGAAACCTCCAACCCCTTTATCCCCCTGGCTACTATACACCCATAATCACTGGAGATGAAACCTTCATCCCCCTTTATCCCCCTGGCTACTATACACCCATAATCACTGGAGATGAAACCTCCAACCCCTTTTATCCCCCTGGCTACTATACACCCATAATCACTGGAGATGAAACCTCCACCCCCCTTTATCCCCCTGGCTACTATACACCCATAATCACTGGAGATGAAACCTCCACCCCCCTTTATCCCCCTGGCTACTATACACCCATAATCACTGGAGATGAAACCTCCACCCCCCTTTATCCCCCTGGCTACTATACACCCATAATCACTGGAGATGAAACCTCCACCCCCCTTTATCCCCCTGGCTACTATACACCCATAATCACTGGAGATTAAACCTCCACCCCCCTTTATCCCCCTGGCTACTATACACCCATAATCACTGGAGATGAAACGTCCATCCCCCTTTATCCCCCTGGCTACTATACACCCATAATCACTGGAGATTAAACCTCCACCCCCCTTTATCCCCCTGGCTACTATACACCCATAATCACTGGAGATGAAACCTCCAACCCCCTTTATCCCCCTGGCTACTATACACCCATAATCACTGGAGATGAAACCTCCACCCCCCTTTATCCCCCTGGCTACTATACACCCATAATCACTGGAGATGAAACCTCCATCCCCCTTTATCCCCCTGGCTACTATACACCCATAATCACTGGAGATTAAACCTTCATCCCCCTTTATCCCCCTGGCTACTATACAGCCATAATCACTGGAGATGAAACCTCCAAACCCCTTTATCCCCCTGGCTACTATACACCCATAATCACTGGAGATGAAACCTCCACCCCCCTTTATCCCCCTGGCTACTATATACCCATAATCACTGGAGATGAAACCTCCACCCCCCTTTATCCCCCTGGCTACTATACACCCATAATCACTGGAGATGAAACTCCAAGCTCTTGTTTTTTCAGTTGAAAGAGTGAGGGGTAGAATGCCGTCTTTACCTGCTTTCAATAAAAACACTCCCTCTTTTTTCTCTTCTCTCCGCTCAGCTCGAGTGTCTAACCATAATAGCAAGTGGGTGCTGCTGAGGTCTGCATTCGCCGTTTGCAGCCTACAGCCCTGGCTCCAGAGCCGTAATGATATTAGAGGGCGAGGGGTCATTTGCGGGGTGCTTGAGGCTGGCCCATTTCCTCGGCCGAACAGACTGCTCGCCTGGAACGCCACTGCTGCCAACATCAATGGCATTTTGATGTGCACTAAAGAACCCTTTGGCCCGATTCAATTCCACAGAGCCTGTAAGGCTAGGAGGGCCCTTTTTATTTCTTTGTTTCAGGTTTAAGAGGAATTGCTTCTTGTGAAGCCATCTGTCAGCTGTTGTTTCCTGCAAGTATTCTGAGCGAGGGAAAAAAGCCAAAGACCAGAAACATGCTGTTATCAGGCTCTGGACATTACTGAGCTGTTTAAACTTAAATGGTGCCATTAAGCTGTGCTATCTGGCCCCGCAGATCTCCCCAGGTTAAATGCAGAATGGAACTGGAAAAGCCTCTAATTTGGCAACCCCATAGTTATCAGAATGCTGTGGGGAATCTGATTATGGCGGCAACTTGAAGTTTACCGTCATGGAAGGGCGAAATCAGGAGACGTGTAATCACCCTGGTTCAAAACCAGAGTGAAACTGAGGAAGAGCCCGTTATGTATACGACAAAAACTGCCAAAAGATTCAGGTGCTTTAGTGTTCAAATAAACACTAAAACATTGACACACTGACACACTAACATACTTCTCCCTCTCATGTGCGATTACATGACGTCACTTTTTGGTTGGCAGGTAGTGTGTGTGTTTGTGTGTGTGTACGTATACGTATATAAGAGAGTGAGATTTTCATTGATTTGAATTTTTTAGATTTAATTAAAACATTAAGACCTTTAGTGCACACAAAACCAATAACATGACCAATGATTGGTCACGGTATTTGCTTTGCACCAAATATCATTGGTTGTGTTATTACTTTTGCGCATGCTAAAAGTCTCTGCACACACTAAAGGCCTTAGTAAATCAGGCCCGAAATGTTTTAATTAAATCTAAAAAATAAAAATCAATGAAAATCTCACTCTCTCTCTTATATATACGTACACACACACAAACACACACACTGCATTAGGGTGCCTGCCAACCAAAAAGTGACGTCATGTAATCACACATGAGAGGGAGCAGTGTGTCCAGGGAAACCTGCACCTCTCCCCTCATGCTTTTCCATCTTAACCATAAAAATGTTAACCAACCATCTTGGTTAACATTAGATCGTACTAAAAAGGTTCTGAATTTGGGGTGTTCTGTGCTCTGTTGGGATATACAGACGGGTGAAAAATTAAACGTGTGACAAATTAAAACATAAAGTGTGTTAGTAAGGTGTTGGGCCACCAAGAGCCGCAAGAACAGCTTCAATGTGCCTTCGCATAGATTCCACTACTACTGAAGCATAGATTCTAGTCTCTGGAACTCTACTGGAGGGATGGAACACCATTCTTCCAAAAGATATTCCCTTATTTGGTGTTTTGATGATGGAGATGATGGTGGTGGAGAGCGCTGTTTAACACGTCGGTCCAAAATCTCCCATAGATGTTCAACTGGGTTGAGATCTGGTGACTGCGAAGGCCATACCACATGATTAACATCATTTTCATACTCATCAAACCATTTAGTGACCCCTTGTGACCTGAAGACGGGGGCATTGTCATCCTGGAAGAGACCACTCCCGGGTGATCACTCAGAATTGCTCTTGATTTGCAGTGACCCTTCCCTCTACTCAAACCATGCCAAGAAAATGCCCCCCACAACATAACAGGGCCATCGGACCCCCTCACTGTAGGGGGTTTTCCTTTAATTTGTCACCCATCTGTATGTAGATGGTGTATTGCTAGCTATTGATTTGTGTCATCAAAACCTGCATTCTTAACACTTAAAACATTCCCTCCTTGCTTCCTGTTATGTAGCACCCTAAGCCCTACTTTCAGGATAGTGTTGAGTGATTAGGTGGTGATAGTGGAGAGCAATCTGGAGTCTGCCACAATAGGCGTTCCCATTAAAAATGTTTTTATGGCATGGCAACAAAAAAATTGAAAAAAAGCTAGATCACTCTATTCAGTAACATCAGTAAAGGAAATACCAGAAGCAAATCAACAAGGAAAAAAGAAAAAAAAAATCCCACTAGTCTACTTTTGAAAACAAACAGAAGAGAAAGTAAGTAGCAATCACATCAATAAATTTAAACTGAAGCGAAAAGATTTACTTCTATATTTAGAGAGGGAACTGAAACCATACCTTAATGTAACAAAACATTTTTTAACAGAATGACATTTGTGGTTGCCATGTCGTTGGCGACGCTACTGTGGGAGACACAGACTCAACGAGGGAGCACTCATCAGCTTCCTCACTCATCCATACCTAATAGCTATTACCCGTATAGTTTGGCAACCATCATGATGGCATTACAGGTGTGCACTGTAGAACAGTACAGCTAAGTCATTCTTTTGGAGGTTCCTCAGAGTACTGTAATTCATTGTAGCTACATGACAACTAGCACGGAGATCTTTACAGTTAAAGCCCCAGAGTGGGCCTGTCCTATAAATGAGAGGGGCCCCGGGCCTCCGTTTCCCAGCATTCCCCTGCCCTGTAAATAGGTGGCGTTCCCTGTTGTGCCATGCAGGTGTGGGGGCTCTTGGCACTGACCCGAATGAAGCATCTGTTCCCCAGCAGAGGGGCTCAGCCCAGAGCGAGTCCCGCCCAGGAGGGGGAAGAACAGAATGCCTCTCTCTGCTGTGTACTCAAAGGGCTTTTAGGGCCGGTCTGAGAATACAGGAATTTGACGTATTTCTCCTTCTACAGGCCCCGCCAGCGAGCCCAATTTAACCCCCGAGAATGATGGAGGCTTTTCGAACACTCGCGTGTCATTAAACGCCCCCCCCCCCCCCCCCCCCCCCCCGTTTGCACAGCTGAGCACGTGCAGATCGGAGCAGCACACTGCGCCCGATTCAGAACACAGACGCCCCCACTTTAGCGCCCCACATTTATTTGTAGGCCTTGGTTGATGCGAGACTTGATGGGGGTCAGAGGTATATGATCCAGTCAGGTCCTGCCAACCTTCTGGGCTCGTTTTCTGCGACGGAGTAACAGCCCCGCCAAAACGCATTACAAAGGCCTGATTTGTCATTGCGCCAAATCAATGTTGAGTGCTCCACATTATAAAACGCCCTCGGAAAATTTGAGGCGAGGCCGACTCCCGCGGATGAGAGGAGATTCTGAGAGACCATTCTTTCTTCCCTAGCAACTAAGGGGTCTTCTGAAAATGACTGTACTGCTTCAGTTACTCCGTAGTGCTCATAATCTGGATCTTCTTCATGTTCTTTAAATCCAGCTGTCAACACTTTATCACAGCACAGTACAATGACTGCATACCGTGTAAGTCATCGTGAATAGTGCTGTACAGTGTACTAGCTTTCAGCTCAACTTTCTGGGTGGGTCTGGTTTATAACCGATTGATAACACTACAGCTGGTTGGAGGCAACAGGTGATGCCTTCATATACTCGAACACACATAGCTAGGGAAGAATATGAAGCTACAGAAAACAGCTGAGACCCCACCAGAAACGGTGTAGCAGGGATGTTAAAAAGCCTGCAGCTCTCATTTCCTCTGTACACGTGATAACGCAGAATACAGCATGACTGACAGTCACATTGCGATTTTACGAGAAGAAACTGTCTGGAAGTCTGGCTGGTGAAGAAGACAACTTCAAAGCCTTCAAAGGCCCAGGGCAGCCACTCACTAAGAGCTGGTAAGGCTATTATAACAGAGCAGATTCTGCGAACACTTGACCACCACCTGAGAACGTTGCTACAATGTTGCTGCAGTGCTGTGACAAGGTGACTCTCCATATGAGGTGGTGTGTAACAAGCAGATCAAACAGTCCTGGGTTCAGGGATCCTCTTTATAGTACTGACTTCCACCTCTCTACAGTATTGCCTGCAGCACCGGAATGTTCCGTCACTGCAGGTCTGGCTCTTTAAGTGAGTGTGCGGTGAATAGGTATAGGTATCATGTGCCATAAATAAACACTGACGGCTGTTTATACGTCTCACATATGGATTTTAGTGCCTGTGCACTCCCTGAAAAAAAGGCCTTTGGTTAGCCTCCAGACGAGTAGCGCTACTCATCCTTTTTGTGGCGGGGTCCAAATAAAATAGGGCCACCATGCCAAGCCAAACGCGTTTTAAAGCTATTTTCCACTGTCTGCGTAGGCAGACCAAACACAAGGAAACCTTCTCATCCTCAGGATCGTTCCTCCACTGCCGCCCTCTGCTGAGAACGGCAGATCGGTGAGATTGACGAAAGGCGCAACTCAACGCTCCGTCTGGGTTTTCCTAAGGCTGTTCATTTCCTCAATGGGGGAATTGCGTGTCACGCCCCCCTTCTTCTCAGAGGTCTGTGTGTACAGCTCAGGCCTGTGATTGGCTTTCTGAACCCTCACAATCTTCATCGAGACCTTTATCTCCAGCCGAGCACAGTCCCCCGGTCCCAGAGCCCAGGGAGGTTGTACTCCCAGCCTCCTCAGCTCTACCCACAGGCCCAGGCCAGCTGTGCGAGGAGACGCTCCAGCCTGGGCAGGCTTTGTTTTCCCCTGCACATCCTATATGGTGGGGCTGTTCAAAAATATTTTCGGGAGGGAGGGTCTCTATCCCCTTTGAAAGGGAATCAAACCACAAGCCCATCCTGCAGCTAGTCCAAGCCTGGCTTGCGGCCATGAGGAGAAACCCAACACCGACCCGGGCTTGCCACACCAGCCGGCAGAGGAAAGCCATGGATTACAGCCGCTCCACTGCACCGTCTTTAGCAATAACCCCACTGAAGGGACCTTCAGAAAGACCCCATGCTGCTCGCTCTGCACAAGTCATCGCTTCTGACGTGCATACTGATGAAGGCACTGCACTTCCTCCACCGTCTTCCTCCTCACCACTTCCTTCCTTACCGGACTGATACCCACCACTGAAAATTTGGAAAGTACACATCTCAGTGTGGCCTTTCAATTGATTAATAAGTGGCGCACTGCAGAGGAAGAGCTTATCCAGTGACTACCCTTTCTTGCTTTTCCCATTTAATCTTTTGGCAGGCCTTCAGTTGAGTAAGATGGCATGTAGCCCACCCCAAATCCTGCCCCCCCCCCCCCCCCACAACTGTCAAAGCCAGTCATTTTTAGAGACTCTAGAGTAAGAGAAAGGGAAGCAGGTTTGTTTGGGGGGCTGGCCCTAATGTTCTGAAAACAAAACCCCATATTTGTCTTGGCTGAAGGAGGGGAATAGCTCGACTGAAAATAAACTGTAAATAAATCTCAGAATAAGCCTTCCTGTTCGCCAAAGCCCTTTAGTTTAGCAAAAGAAATGTGTGAGGCTGTGTCCTCTGCTGAGAACTTAATGATATGAAGAGTCAAAACCTCTTGTAATTATATTTTTGCAAGGTGGAAATTAATATTTAGTTTCACGTAAGATGTCATTTAAGTAATATTTCATCCATCTTTACCTTACTCTGATCAGTGCTGGACAACTCCTCTTTTCATTTAATTCTTTTCTTCTCTTTTCTTAGTCAACTGCTGAATTAATTTCAGTGTGCGCAGCTTCAACAGTCGGCGGTTTTCCTTAAAAATTATGCTTTTATGAGTTACAGTGCACACATAATGCGGTGAAAATAAAATGGAACAGTATTAATTAGGCATCGTATTGTTGAAGCAATGTATTATCGTTCCATATTAGGAATCACCCTTGAGCAAAACATTGTACCTTGCAAATAGATTTCAACTCCCTCCTCCTCCCAAGCCAAACCGGCAGATAAAAACAAAACTGCCAGAACCGAGACTTTTCAGATGGTCCCTAAGGCCTATATTCTACTATTTAAAGGCAAATGAGATTGAATTTCATTTCAAGAAATACTTTCCATGCTGTTTCTTCATTCAGCTGAGGGCACTGTTCTGACTCTGAGCCTAGCCTGCCTCACTGCACAGCCCTGAAGCCTGTACTGAAAAGGAGCATTATCTGCCAGTCACTCTCATTACCATAAATGACACCTAGCCAAAAATGTTTAAGGTTTACATTCATCAAAAAGGCATTTAAATGACTGGCAACTCGAAAAGAGGCTGTACCTGCCGCTTTGACAAAATGCATACACTGGAATGCATGGACCAAAAATACGTACTATAAACTTTCTGATTTCACTTATAAAAATTATACAGCCCGAACAAGCAGATCTTTGTGATAACGGCAGGATGCAAAACTTTTGACTAGTGCTGTAGAAACAATGGCAGGAGGAGGAAATGCAAACTGCAAACGAACATCACAAATACAATATGATTCTTTTAAGCTTTCTAGATTTCCATAGGCAAATAAAAACAGGAAGCAAGATGTATATAAGAAAAAATAACGTCGTGCCACCGGGAAATACTCACATAACCTAAAAAACAAAACAGAATAAAATTTTACTATTTACTATTTTGAAACAACACGTGAACATACACCACCAGATCACACAAAGGGGAATTCAATGGAACCATCAGATAACAAATAAGTTCATTAGAGGTCTAGAAACAGACCTGGGTTTAGCACGCCTGGAAATGCCCCTCCAAGCAGTGCCCAGGGAGTGAGAAAATAAAGTGATTCAGAAAACACCGGTAAAGCTGTGACTCAAACACACACACTGCCGCCGGGACGGGCACACATGTGTACATGGAATGTTCACAGCTGGACATCGCCCCTCGCCCCCTATGTCTTTTTAAAGACGGGACAACAAATTGGTTCAGGCCTCATGACACACAGGGCAACGCAAATTAATTTAAAGATGAAACTGGGAAACTGGCAGCTGGGAGCTCGGTGTTCAGCAAGGCCTGAATGGTGAACGTAGATGGAAAATAAGGGTGACGAATACAAGTCGGTAACTGTAACAGACTTGACTCTGATGTGGAGGGCTTACAAACACAGCAGCAAAGGGTGGGGGGGGGGAGAGGAGGTGCTGAAATGGCTCCTGCAACGATGTGTGGGAGTAAGTGAGCAGGGCAGGAACAGCAACACCCGATAATTAGGATTTCTACTGGAGTAATGTACAGGCAGCTTACATTGGCATAAACACAAGAGAGGAAAGAGAGAGAGAGAGAGAGAGAGAGAAATAGAAAAGAGCAATAGAGTGAGATGTGGAAAAATAGAGAAACAAGTGGGAAAAGGGGGAAGGGACATACAGTAACCGAACGGGAATCATCCAAACTGCCGTTTTTTAAGGCCACAGCACTAACAGCACCTGAGGAGCAGACGGCTGAGATGCTCGCACATTGTGGGAAACCACCCTGATGGCGGGCTCTCACCAGCCTCCAGCTTCCCTTTCCCAGATCCCCAGTGTTTATGTCTGAAGCTTCTCTCTTCTCTCCCTTTATAAATATTTTCTAATGCCACTGTGGAATTTTCTGGCGTTGATGAAACACCGCCCTGGTTTTCTCCAGCGTGGCCCGCCTATCCGTGCTGCTACACTTACACCTGACCCTGAAGGAGCCATCGGCTGGACAACCCTTTCCTTTTCTGTCTTTCATCTCAGTGATGGCATGATGGTTTTCTTTAGAGAAGTTTTCACTCTCACAACTTCAATATTCCCATATATATATTAGCTAATATTCCCATATACGCATAGCTAAGCTGAGCAGAATTCATAAGGACATCAATCACGCTTATAAAGTCTTTTTTAAGTTTGAAACAACGAACAACTTGCACCCGTGATGGACTTCATAAAATGCTTAAATTTTTTTCACAGGTAAGGCTTGGTCTTCCATAGAGCACAACCCAGTGGCCTTTTTGAAACAGTCTGTCAAAGCTGCACAGGGACACACAAACACTAATTCATCTGCAATCTCTCTCCAGGTGTAAGTTGCTTGACGTATACAATATTCTGGATCGACAAAATCCCAGTTACCCTAAGTGACAGTTTGAGTAACAAGCTGTTCTTTGTTCACAGACAGCGACTCTCACTTACAGCTGACAGCCAAAAGGAAAGGACCACAGCTTTATTCATCTGCCTGTCCCCCAGCACCCGCTACATCTGACTGAGTCCGTCTTCTAATAATCGCTTCCAGACATCAAAAGCTTCCCTCTGTTTTTTCTTCTGAGTTTATTTAGAGAAGTTTATTTTTCTGTTTCCCTTTTATTTCTATTTTGGAAAGACTTATGACACTTTCTCGACCTTCACACCTTTTTGTTTAGTGCTGAACGCGATCTGACTGATCACTTATCTTGTTAACGAATCGAATCGGCTCTGTTGTGGTTTTGCTGTGTTGCTTGATCCAGATGTGAGTAGCTACATCAAGAAGCTAATGTGTTGTATCCACAGGAAGAATAGATTTTTTTTCCTTTCTTTTTTATGCTTTAAATTAACCTTTGGTTAGAGCAAGTTTTCTGGGGACAACTTCCCTGCATGTGAATAGCTCTTTGTTTAACAATTCAATCTGGGCTAAATGAATGAATGAATCCCGTCCAACTGTTTTTGTGGTTCAGAACGTTTCCTTCTGGAGTGTTCTGGAGTGTTCTGGAGGGGGAGAATGAGAATTTTTCTTATTTATACCGTATATCTTTCTGAGATTTTATGTGTCAATAAACAAAGACCCCACTGTGCAGCCAGCTAACGGCAGAAAAAAAAGGTGCAAACCATAAACTTCCATGCGGGAATTGTGCCTGGGAATGTTCCGGCATGCTGTGCGGATCTCGGGGGCTCATGGCTGGGATCCCACCCCATGTGAAGGAGACAAAGGTTGGAGGAGAAACTTTCCAAACCGCACCTCTGCCATCTTGCTCCCTGGAGGCCCTCAACCCTTCGCTCTGGACTAATCCCTGACCCTCGACCCTCGACCCCCAGATTGTGAATCAGGGTTACAACCTGAAACACACCCACTTCTGACTATATACAGGAAAATCCTGAGCATACAACCTTGTCCTTGGGTGTTTTCACATATACTGTACACAGGAATTAGAATGGAGTGGTAATTATTCTTTTATGTTTAAATTTACCTGCACTCCGGAACCATGTGAATGGAATGGTCTGGAATAGAGTTGAATGGAGTGATAATGGAATTTAAAATGCAAGTCAATTTTCAATAGATATTTCATTCAGATAATGGAATACATGGTTGGCGAAATGGCTGTAAGTCATCAAGGGCCTGAGGTATCAAACGAGCCTCAAACCATCACTCTGCTGCCAGGTATGCAGTAGATATGGATGGATCACTTTAAGGGTTGTTTCTCCTGACAAATGTTCCTATTGAAATCTATGGAAAAAAAAGTCAGGAGAAGAAACCCTTCAAGTTATCCATCCATATCTACTGCAGTAGAGTGATAGTTAAGGCTTTGATACGTCAGACCCTTGATTTGCCAACCATGTGTTCCATACTGTTCCAGTGTAATTTACAGCTAAATCTAGTCCCACCCCCCAATTCCCATACAGATCCATTCAAATGCAGAGAGGTTATAGTATCGCTTGTAGGAGTACCAAGAGATACCAAGAGTCTTTTGATATTGTTGGGTCACAGACATCAGGAAGTCATGGCACGCAAAGGATATGTGACCAAATATAAAAAAAGATTACTTTATTCTACATTATGTTAAACTGTCTAATATTTTTTGATGCCCGAAAAAGGGGGGGGACTATGTACAAAAGGTTCTATAATTTCTAAACGGTTCATCTGATATTGATAAAGATACCCTCAAATTAAACCTGGCAGTACATTGTCATTGTATCCTTTCAAACTAGAGTACAGAACCAAAATAACAAAAAATGTGTCACTGTCCAATGAATTATGGTGCTCCCTGTACCTGCATGTATCAGCAGTGCTAAATTTGTTGTCCAAGGACGAGAAAAGAACATGACGCATATATAACCGACTGAGACTTCTGTAATGACTCAGCCATAGTCCCCATAAACATGTAGCCTACTGAGAGCTGCCTGTCAGCACGCCACCAGCCCAAGTGTCTGTGTTTGCCTTGTATAGGCGTGTTCCTTGGCCTGTTTACCGGCGGCAATGCTGAGAGCGCCCACTGTCTCACCGAGTGACACCGCGGTGTCACATTCCGCGGTGCGCGGCACTGGAGTTTAATACCGCAAGCTGTTTACTCCTTGCTGTGCCCTGCGCTGACAGCATTGTGTGTTTTCCAAAGGTAATCTTTTCACTCCGCTGGAGTTGACTTTGGCTGCTGCCAATTCACGGACAACTGCTATTTTTTAAATGCTCTGGTTGGTGCGGGGATTAGAAAATTAACCCATGCACACACGCATACGTACATGCACACACGCATACATACATGCACACACGCATACGTACATGCACACACGCATACGTACATGCACACACTCACGAATAAAAGATTAAAAAAGGTAAGACATATGACACGTTATGGATAAGACAATGCTTCTGTAATTGAATGGACAGCTACTTACATTATCATAATATTTATTGTGATGGCAAAATACCGCATTGTGGTCGGAATCATAGTCTTCTCTGACTCACAGAAACACTTAACCATATGACTATTCACTTTGGGGAATTGGTATATAAAAAGAAGCAGGTGTAAGTACATGTACTGAACAACAACTCTATTGTTCCCGGCAAAGAAGAAAAAAACAACCTTATAAAGTTGTCTGAAATTAAACGTCAAACTGTAAACACATTTTTTATCAGATGAAATATAGTTAAATAATCACGTGCCAAATACACCGAAATGAATTACAGTGCAGAGAAATAACTATTTGCATTATATAAAAATATTAAACAACTTAGCAGTGAGTTACTGACATTACTAGGGGCAATCAAGCATCTATGATTATTGTGCAGCTGTGTTGAGGTGCATTGTGGGACTGAAGGGCTTGGCTATGTAAAATGGTTGATGGATGGAAGACTGGGTCACAGCAGGGGTGGGCGCTGCCATCACAGTGGTCACACAAACCAAGCCCCCACCCTCTCTCTCGCTCTCTCTCTCTGATTCATCAGCAAATATAAATATAATTTAGCTGGGGAGCAGAAACCCATTAATCCTAATCTGTCATGTGCCATGCTGCCCCTCCACTGCAAGAAAGAAACAACCTGGCTAATTAAGGCTACGGTGTGGGCGCGTCACCTGGCCAGCACACTGCCGCACTGTGTGCACTCCCATAACAATAACAAGGAGGGCAAACACTCGGGATCTGTGTGCAAAGCCACGTAAACACCAAACCTCAAACGCCACATCTCGCGCCCACTCCCCCTCCCCCCCCCCCCCCCCCTCCCTCCCTCCCGGCTGCAATTAATCTGCCAATCCACGCGTCTCTGTTTTCACAGAAAATTAAGGATTTGTCAGAGGGGTAAATTATACTGTGCACATATTGAATATATACACAAACCACGACAGGTTTAAATGAGAAGTTACACATAGGATAGTGAGGGTTCAGAAAGAAGGCCTTTGAATGTGAGGTGACTTGTACTCTCGGTTTTGCAGTAATTGCTCAATGGAGGACCTTTCCCTTCACAGGGAGTGATGGGTGTCATGACCCCCCTGGGCTGCCCAGTGCACGACTCTGAGGTCAGACTGATGGCCACTGTTTAAAGCAACATCACGGTGATCTCCCATAAGACCAACAGTCCCTCTCTGAGTTTCAAAAAAGATACAGTTCAAACAGGTTTACATGAATATCTTCTGTCCGTCTGTTTGTCTGTCTGTCTGTTACGAGGATATCTCCAAGAGTTATGAATGCATTTGCATGAAACTTTGCGGAAAGCTTTGTCATGTGGCAAGGAAGAATTGCCATCATTAACTTTTCACACCGATTGTCCGAAGGGGAGTGTGGCAGTAGGCATGGTTTCTGAAAAAAAGCATGTAACTTCTGAACAGATTCAGGTGACGCCATTAAACTTTGTGTGCCTATCAACAGGGGGGTGCTGGAGAACTCATTTCCGGACATACTGCATAGTGCTGATTGGCCATGTGGTGTTGCAATAACCAACTAAAAGGCTTAAGAGTGGCTTGAATTTAAACAGGCATATCCCATGCCCGATTTAAGATACAGTCATGAAAATACATGCATCTCCTGATGTGAAAGGCATGGAAGAATGAACTGTTGGTGAATATCCAAAATGAGGAACTGGCATATCTTTACAACTGCTTAGTGGTGGAGATATGTGCTCTATTGCCATCTTCTAGTTCCAAACTGTGGTTATCTGAACACAATCATACACCTTTAAGCATGTCGGTATGATGGATTGATGCTGTTGTTGTGTTTAAAACGACATGCTTTTTACAGTATATAGCACATCTGCAGAGCTGATGATAATTACAGGTAAGAGTATGTATTACAGCACTGAAAATGAATATGGTTGGCTGTCAGCAGGACCATAAATATTTCACATTAATGTGCACCAGGTTTCAACACCTTTGACGTACCAAGAAATCTACTATATGCTTTAAATGGATACTATGAGAAAAAACTTAAGAATGAGAATTAATTCTGTGCAGGGCTACTAGTACACATACACATACACACAAAAAAGTGTGTGTATGTGTGTCTGTTCATGTGCCTCTGTTAGGACTGCAGTAATTCACGAATGTATCAGTTTGAAGAATTGTGTAGCTTATGGTAATGTGCTAATTCTGCATTTAATCAAGCATTAAATTGATTTGTTTAATATGATTTTGTCAGTTGAAATGTATCATCAGTGTCACTACATATTTACTTTTACTACACGTCATTATCAATTTTGCAGTCACCGCACTTGCATCAAATTCACAATAAGAAGAATGTTGTCTGAATCAGTCCACCATAGAAACAGACAGAGAGAGGTTGTTGCTTATTGCCTTTGTGTCAAAAATCATGACACTTTCATAAAATGTAGTTCTCAATTCATGTACCTTTAAACTCGATCAATTTCATCATCATAATCATATAAACTATGAAAAGAAAACTGTTAACAGTAGGTTAAAATATTATGACATGAACATGAGGTGAATGTTTAATGTACAGTAGCTTGGAAGGGAAGTAATTAGACTTTGCCCGCTGCTTGGCAGCTTTGGGTTAAACCCAACATATGAAACCCTCCATGATCAGTCATTGGCTAAAATAATTAATGTCAATACAATACAAAAAAAAGAAAAAATGTAATTAAAAACTTTCTTCTCTAATTATAATTTTTTTTTTTTTAAAGAACAGAATTGGCTTTTTAAAATGTGTGCTTTATTTGGTTACATATCATAGGTGATGTTGAGGTATTTAGACTATTTATCAGATTTATTCTGGCCATATTGTACAGCTTTGCCATTGTGGAAGCAGCCTTAAATCTGTCAGGTTCCCCTTATGGAAAAATAATATACCGCAATATATTGTAAATATATAAAAATTATCATCACAATATATTTCAAATATCCTGCAGTATATTACATTTCCATAAGGGCTGCCTCGAGTAATCTGTTGCACTATGTGTGTGTGTGTGTGTGTGTGTGTGTTCGTGTGTGTTCGTGTGTCTATGTGCATGTATCCCTTTCACTGCATCCCACAACCAAACCAAAAAACCTGAAAGCCAGCATGCCATCTCTGATTTCCTCCTGATTTGGGTTCCAGCAATGGGCTGGGCTTACAAAGTGAACTGGAAGAACATGAGGAAATGAAAAAACATAAAATAAAATAAAAAATAATGGTTCATATCGTACTTTGATAGACCCAAAGCTCTCCAGAATGCTCCTGAAGACAGTGATGTGACCTCTTTGGCAGGGGCGGAAGGAAAAGGTGGCCGTGTGATCTCAGTGGTTATTAACCCCGTGCACCTCTTCACACAGGGGGATTATCTGCTCCATTTGACAGCAGTGTTCTGGAGGCTCAAGCATCTGTTGTAATGCTGTACTTTTATTTTGCTGTGTGTGTGTGTGTGTGTGTGTGTGTGTGTGAGTTTGACTTTACATGTGTTTTACCACTGCAGTTGTTGGTTGTTTTACCACTGCAGTTGTTGGAAGATGTGATCTTTTTTACGAGAGGGTGAGAAAGAGGGAAAACGAGTGACATGAAATAGTTTCTGGGGGCTGCTCGTGATGGAATGCGCTGGAAAAGAACGTTAAGGTTTCACAACTCTGCTGTGCAGGCATGCTGTTACAGACACAGAGGCTGCTGGGATACATGTGGCTAGCGAGGGGGCGTCACAGTCTGAAGCAACAAGCACACAACAGCAGCGGAAGTCATTGATACAGACGGCACACAAAACAGAAATACCCTGTGGAAGACACATTGGAAAATAATGGCAGCATATCCAGAGGCCAAATTTCTGATAAACGAGGGACCTATTAATCGATGTCAGATGATATCTTTAGCAGTGGGTGTCAGGTGTCTTTCAAAATGGACCCTTATCATTATCATTATTATGAAGTAATTATCATTACCTCATTGCCATGCCTATCGTGCCGGTTTGAATGAACCTTCAGAATCTCTGTTGAGATGGGTTGTGATGTCACTTCCTGTGTATCCACAGAGAAATCAGAGAAGGCCTGTGAAGACAGGACAACATAATTTTACTATGCAGCTTCAATAACATGACATGTTAAGTTAATACTGTCAATACCATTGCCATACAGGCCTGACTACAGCTCGCAATATAGAACAATACAGTATTTTCAAAAATCTCTTTAATTAAAAATGAGCCACTTTACTGGAGATTGGAAGTGTAGAGACTTGCTTGTTTGTGAAAACAATGGAAAAAGCCTAGACAAACAACATCCTTTTTATGAGATCAAGTAGATTCATAACAGGGCAAGTTTTTGGAGATAGTTTCCACTGTAGATCTCACCATCACAGGAAAGTATAAATGAGCAACTAAACAGCTGTTAAAATAAATTTTTTTTGCAACAATTAATTCATATTTATTCAATTAATAGTTCTGGATTTTATACATGTTGTTTTCGGAACTGATACATTTCAGTTTATGTAATTTGCGAACATTAATGCAACATATTTAGATGGGCACCAACCTGTAATAATCTGTCGTTCGAATAGACACATACAGTATCTATAACAAAGAACACAAGAAAGCTTAAAAAGTACATTTTAGTTAAGAAGTAAAAATAAAAGTTTACATAGTGAGGTAAAATCGTAAAAAGTCTGAACAAACCAATGTCGGTCAAGCCTTTGTCACTGTCTTAAAGCTGGCTTTCTGTTATCACTTAATATGCGGCTAATTTGCATATCAAGTAATTTAATCTTTATTCACCTTCTTTTCCAATGAGCATATAATTTCAGTAAACTGCACAACTGTATTAAGCGTGCTAAAAGAAGGCAACTTATTTAAGGACAACCCAGTTACAAATTACACAAATTCATTGTTTTTATTTTACACCAGGAACGAGCATTTTAAAGACTTAAAGACAAATGTGCAGTACGGGAGGTGGCTGTGTCTGACAGTAAGAGGTACGTTCACTCACTGTGTGCATCGGTGCTGTCTGGTAGAGCCTGGTGCGGCGCTGTTTAGCCAGGCCAGAATCAGGCCTGATAAGGACATGAGCGATGGGGTGAGCCGTTCCTCCAGAGCAGAATGGGGTGGTTCCCAGGCTGTCTGACATGCTCCAGGACCGCCTCCAGGCTTCCACTACACCACCCCCCCCCCCCCGCCCCCCCCCCCCACCCCACCCCTGACAATGAACTCCTCCACAACTGGCACCATCTGTTATTGTTCCCTTCCTTGTGCGTTTCTGGAATTTACTACGCTGTCGACTGCTGACTTAACATCCCTGTCATCGCGCCATTTATTTCAAACAGGGAGGAAATGCGAACAGTGCCGGGAAGAAAGGAACTGCAACTCTTTTCCAGGTTATTTTTTCAGTGACAATCTCCTTCAGTCTCTGGTTGTCTAAAAAAAAACAATTCACTTGTTTCTGCTCTCGGATGCGCCAATCAAAGGGCGGAAGAAAAAAGAACATACCGACCTTCGTCTCTGCCGGGTCGAGTTCCAGTTCACCGAACACAAATATGGCCATATCTCAGGAACTCGCGTGTGTGGGTTTTGCGAGTTTGAGATGTGAACTATAAACAAGATCAGCTGATCTAAGCATCTGACTATGGTCCAGAAAAATTGGGAGGGGTTCCAGGTTTCCTCCTCCCTGGTTTCCATGACACAGTGCTCGGCTTACACAGTCCTCTATGGTTCTGGATGCAAGTAAATTCAGCGCAGGTCATACACATTATAGACACAGCTGAACCCACACTGAAATAGTACAGGGTGGTGCCTATGAAAATATTATGAAGCTATGGAAAGTGAAATATGTCTATGGGCATATAAATTCTGTGTGGGTCATGCCAACCATAGTGACTGGAGACAGGTCTTAGATGGGGAAAGCTTTGCCCACTCCAGAGATCTGTGCTACTGGTACGCCAATAAAATGCCCTCCCATAGCAACTGAGTAGCAACGGCCATGGAAAAATCAGACATCTGACTCACATCCACATCTGAACTCACCTACCCAAACTGCTGGCAAAGTGCTATCCAGTCTTGGGCACAATCAAACTCTTTCAGACAAGGAGAGAGTCTTTATCTTACCTTCTCATGGGAAAAGAACATAATAATTATGAACATGGAGCTCTGGTCAAGGAACCTTTTTTATAGTCTTTCTGATTGATGCCACAGAGTTCAGCATATGGCATCCAGATCCAAGCAAAGCACTTCTCTCCACACTTCTGAAATCAATAACACTTTATTGGGGAGTTTTTAAAATACTTTCCATACATCCCTCATGTCTGAATGTTAAAATGGCAGCCAGCGTTAAAGAGGGAAAATGTCTCGCAGCAGTAAAGCAATGGGCAGCTTTGCTCTCTTAACCTCTTAACCTGTACTTTGATGCATGTCCTGGAAATACCTTTAGACTTAGCCTCTAAGCCAATCACAGAGCAGAAGGCACAGAGGTCCATGGAGAGCGATATAGAATAGAAAGAAAGTGGAGAGTTAGAGAAAGGGGAGAGTAGGGGAGAAATAAAAGAGATGGAGAGAGAAAGAGAAAGAAAGAGTCAGAGGTATAGAGCATATCACCAAAGTTTGTCTGTTAGAGGTGCACAGAGGGAAGAATATCTGCTGGGTGATATAAACCAGGGGAAGAGCAGATTATTTTTATTCAACAATGATAGAGAGAAGAAAGAACAAATAAAAACTTCCGTGGACAAATGGTTTTGTACATTTCCGCCGCCGTACTCAAATCTTAATGAGCTTCATAATACTGTGAATGGCATTCGCGCAGCACACAGTGTGTTTCCCAGTTAGGGAAGTCTGAAAACATTACTCATTAGAACTGATTGATGTGACAGCTGAACACAAACAATTCTCAGGAACCACAGATTGACATGTTGGTCCAGATATACTGGCCTTAGGAACGACAGACGAGAGTTGAGAACTGACTGACGTGACAGCTGACCGCAAACAATTCCCAGGAACCACAGACTGACATGTCGGTCCAGATATACTGGCCTCAGGAACAACAGACGACTAACTGTCGAGGGTCATAAACTCTGCACCATTTGCAGGTCCAGCACAGCATTTCGGGAGGGTTGGAGACAGTGACCTTGAAAAAAAACAAAAACCTTGAAAAAAAAGCTGAAAGCTCCTCCACATGTCTCCCGCGGGTCAAATGTGTCCAGCTTGCAGCTATGCGAGTGTACGTCCAGGTCTCTGTGGCGATGCCATTCCAGCGCCCCGGCGGTGTTTATCCAGGTGTGCGCACGCTGTGTGTGTGTGTGTGTGTGTGTGTGTGTGTGTGTTGGAGCCACCGTGTGACTGGGCCATGACCCATTCCAGCTGCTCTGCGAAGGGGCCTCGGCCTTTACACTGAGACGGAGAGGCGCAGAAACAATCGGTGCTCTGTCGCCGTCCCTTGAGGCGAAGACTTCCAGCGATCATGTTTACCTGGAACCCCTGCCCGTGCTTCACTTTAATCCACCGCTGCCCCTATATGCGAGCGCAAAATCCTTAGAGGGACTGAGAGACGGTCCGAGAGACTATTCGCCCTGTGAATGACCAAAACTGCATAAACAGGTGTAATAACACTATATAAAACCTGCACTGACTGTGGCATGCATGAGGACATGCACATGGGAACACGCAGGCACGCAGACCTGCATTAAAGCTCCCACCCGAAACACAACACCGGCATGAGCACGTTCGCACGCACGCTCACGCGGCGGACACGCACGCGATGTCCAGCGGCCTCCGACTCGGACAAGGGCGCACGGAATGGCTGGCATGCATGGCCGCCGTCGTAATTCACTCCCCTGCTCCGCCGCTGGGCTGCTACCACCTCTAACCAAGCATTTCGCAGCGAGGAAGATGTCAAAACACTGCAGAAATGATGGTGCGGGGGGAACCATACACGACCCTCGCAGGAAAAGCCATGGAAAGGAGATGAGGGGGGGCCAGGGGGACCCCAAACCTGACAGAAACATAACCTTAAACCTTAAGTTCAAGTTTAATAATCTTTTATTCATGTGCCAGGGAAAACACACTAAATGTGTGGGTGTCAGTAGGCCAGCGCGTTCCCATGTGTTACACATAAATATTAGCATTCTTCAAGCTGAAGACTCATAAGACTCCCACACGTCCTTCTTCTATCAGCATTTGTACCAAGGTGACCATTTCAGTTTCCTCCACACAGTGCAAAAAATTTGTGAATAAATAAACAAAATCTCTCTGTGTACATTCTCTCTAAATCACTGTGATCGTTGTTGAAGGCAGAATAACAATGGCTGCCGCTGTAATCTGTCCTACCTTGTTTGTGTTTGACAGCCTTTCACGGTCCTGACGGTTACAGCCTTTGCTGTCCAATGCAAACAGCCTTAGAGGATGCCTCTCTCTCCATCAGGGCTTGAGCGAGGGGAGATCTCCCATTCTGCCCATCGCCCAGGATGGATGATTAGTCTGACTGACTGTCAGGGAGGGTAAACTAGCACACATTTAACTTGTTTAACATCTTTAATTCACAGTCAAATGCTAAATTGCAAGCTACATTAATTTTTTGGCTGTCATTCACAGTTGAGTAACTGTAAATCATACAATTTTTTTTACTTTTTTCAATCCTATTTTACAAGCCTATGCAAGCAGTTAATTTTATGTTCTGTAATTAAACACTACACGTGTAAGAATGTTGTATGCTGCTGAATTAATTGACATCCTTCAAAATTATTCACATAGAATTAAAGCTCCTATAATAGTAATGGTAACTTAAACATTGTTTTAATGGCTAATGTTACAGAAATAGTGCAGGAAATGTACATTTAATAGTGGCATGAGTGGCTTCCTTTTTAAAGAAGAACCACCGTACCTCCAATCAATCTACAAACCCCATGTCAGATCTCTCCTTTTAGCAACCTCCATGTGACTGGCATGTTCACTTCTTCTAGTCACCATGCTAATCTGTACTGGCCCACCATTGCTAGAAAGAATGTCCTATGGGGGTCAGAGCAGCAGTGTCGTTGGCCATCTTCCAATGCAGACTAAAGACCCACCTCTTCAGACTGCATCTTGGTAGCCCTCCCTTCCCTGTCCCCAAACACCCCATCCTTCTGTACTAATTCAGGATATGGTATTGTTATGGTTTTAGGTAATATTTTTATGGTTGTATGTTACTCGTAGGACTTGTTATGAATGTGCAAGCGTAATTAACTTGCATCAGTGCTTTAGTGATGCTGCGTCTTTACTTGCTGGTCTGGCAAGGTTGTGATCCAGGTCTGGCACTATTGCTCATATTAAACAGATGAATGCACATGTTTCTTTTACATCGTGACTTGCTCTGGATAAGACTGTCTGCTAAATGAATGTAATGTAATAGAATAAGTCTGACCTGGTTCCTCAGTCACTCTCTCAATCCCTTCCTTTTGACACTTTTGAAGAAAAATAGGATTTTGGAACAGGATCATTTTAATTGAGGCCTGTAGATTATGTGGAAGCCTTTCAACTGGAAATAAATGTGTTTCATACAGATACTTATCTTGGTTATATTGCAGCAGAGGTGACTGCGGCCAGCCATCTCCTCCAGCACACAGGTTCCCAACCCGCCTGTTATAAGTCGGTAATAAAGAAATAACGAACATTCATAACATGCCTACACAGTATTAACATGTCTGGAGCAGAAAGGCAGGCTGCTTTTGTAGGGACACGGCAGACAGTGGGGTATGTGTGTGATCTTTAGGCTGGCAGTTGGACAGAGCTGGGGAGCAGGAAGTCCTGGAGCTCTGGCCAGTAGCAGCTGTATGGTGCTGCGGAGGAACAGTTTCAGGGTCCATGAAGCAGACTTTATGAGCCTTGGGCCACAAATCCAGCCTGACAGAGGACTCCCCTCGGCCTGGCCCTTTGCAGACTGCCTTAGAGGTCTAGCATATGGGAGGACAGGGGTGGGACCAGAAATACAATAAAAGAAGACTGACACGGTACTTTTAGGAGAGAATGTGAAAATAGAATTCAGGCTCGCACAACTAGAGATAAATCAAAGCTGAACGGTAAGTAAAAGTGCTTCAGAATCTACACAAATAATTTGAAACATCCCAGTCGAACATGGAATTTATCACTTCTATTTCTAAAACATTCACATTCATGCCTGACAACCACACAAATGCATGCACGCACACTCTTGTATGCATACACACACACACACACACACACACACACACACACACACACACACACACACACACACACACACACACACACACACACACACACACACACACACACAATTTTCACATTCCGTAGTGCAAAGTAAAGGAGACCAGCCGTCTTCCAGACCAAGCACTCTTAAATTGACACCTTTTTGCCTGGGGAACACTGCCTATCAGGAGACCTGGCACTGACTCCTGTGTTTTTCTTTCCATAGCAAAAGCTCAGACTTGCTGAGTGGCAGAGAGCCTGGCACACGCACACGCACACACACCCACACACACACACGCACGTACGCACACACACACACACACACACACACACACACACACACACACACACACACACACACACACACACACACACACACGCAGGTATGCGCAGCGCACCACCGGGACCTCCAAATAAACAGGGCCCCAGCGAACAACTTGTGATTGGCAGGAGACTGCGCTGCCTGCTACAGAGCAAACCTGCCTTCTGTCCCTCTCCAGCCCAACTAATTACCCCCATCCTGCCCCACCTCCCCCCTCCCACCATCACCCCAAACACAACATCAGTGCAGCACTGCTTCAGATGAGCCTGGATTTTGCCTCTGGGTCTGTGTGTGAGTTGCGGGAGGTACTGTTTGCTCAGAAAATACTGCCTGGCTCATAAAAATGGCATGCGGACAACAAATAGGTCTCAGTGGATTGTGAAATGGGAATACTACACGTGATGCAAATGCAAGAATCAAATACAGTTTGATGCCCTGGTTCAGCAGTGGTTTAAAGACTGTACTTGCCAACGTACAGTACATGCACTGTGTCCTTGTTCTACAGCACTGTGTTTAGTGTACTATTTATAGACATACAGTATATCACAGGATAATGTTTTACATGCATAGTTTAGCTATTACTTGAACTAGAAAATAGCTGAACTATAAATATATCATAATTATAACCCTGAATATGCTGATAAGAATGTCTGGATACATAGAGTTTATCATCTTACTGTACAAAACAATTTTAATTACATGTGTTCTACTTGTTTTGTTCTGAATGTAAATCCCAAAATTCAGCAATGTGTAATGTCTAGTCTTAATGTAAAAAACATTTAAATAAACATATAATAAATTCAACACAAATGCATTATTGTGTATTGTCGTGTGTTGTACTGTATTGTCAAAAAGCAAGCGTTATTCTATTCACACAATAAGAAACCCAGATCTTGAAGGGCTCAGATACTCATTGAGAATTTGTTTAAAAAAAGAAAGAAAACTGGGGCCCCGCCTTGGAGCTGTTTGGCTAATGAAAAGCTACACTCCAGACTAAAGTGGGAATCTAGACACCGAAACCTTTCGGGAGCAGAAAGAACGTACAATATCAAAACAAACCCCGGAGAAGGTATAGTGTTCTGAACCTGCAGGTTCAAATATGAGCTGAAAGAAGAGGATTGTGTCGTCTTTTCTTAATGCTGAACAGAAACACGATGCTCATGGGAGCCCTCGAACTACAGAAGACAGGAAGTCCACGGCTAACTTTAATCAATGTAAAGACCTGGAAACGCCGCGAAAAATGAATGCCAAACCATTCCTGCGTTCAGCCATTTTAATCACTTACTTCCATCTCGGTTTTCCTTATAATGCGGCAGACATCCACAAAAGCACGACTTGATACTTTTTACTTCTTTAGCAGAACTCTGGGTTCTGTATGGGCACCTGTGTGTTGCTATTGCACACGCTCGTCTGTGTGCCGGTGCATTAATTGCTTTTCCAGAACCGTGGGAGTTTGCAAGAAAACCCTGTATTTTATAGGTTAAATCTGGATTACCGTAGCATGAAAAAGACTTGAATTAACTAATGTGCCAGTGAAATATGGTCCCTGAAAAGACTGCTATTATGTTGAATTCCAGCTCTTTTCTGAGGTGAATTATTTTTTTAAATTTTTTTTTGGCTTAGCATCAACATAAAAATGTACACAGCACAATTGGGCATGTTTATCGTTATTGCTGCCATGAGATTAATGTAAAAAAGGAAAAGCTCTGTTTGGGACCGCTCCAACTAGCAACAGTGAAAACAGCTGCCTTGCTTCTGCAGAGACATGCACTGTCAGTCCCTGCTTCCAAAAAAAAAAAAAAACTTTGGTTTGCTGCTCTCAGCAGTGCATGCACAAAAAATACACAGGCAAGATACTGGCTACAAGAAATGTTTGATTAACATCAGTTAATCCCCATCGAATTCCCTGACAAGATTCCTCAAATCTCAAGTAATTGCACAATGTACCACCCCCACCCACCAAAAAGACACGCATATACACACACACCCACACACACACACGCACGTACGCACACACACACACACACACACACACACACACACACACACACACACACACACACACACACACACACACACACACACACACGCAGGTATGCGCAGCGCACCACCGGGACCTCCAAATAAACAGGGCCCCAGCGAACAACTTGTGATTGGCAGGAGACTGCGCTGCCTGCTACAGAGCAAACCTGCCTTCTGTCCCTCTCCAGCCCAACTAATTACCCCCATCCTGCCCCACCTCCCCCCTCCCACCATCACCCCAAACACAACATCAGTGCAGCACTGCTTCAGATGAGCCTGGATTTTGCCTCTGGGTCTGTGTGTGAGTTGCGGGAGGTACTGTTTGCTCAGAAAATACTGCCTGGCTCATAAAAATGGCATGCGGACAACAAATAGGTCTCAGTGGATTGTGAAATGGGAATACTACACGTGATGCAAATGCAAGAATCAAATACAGTTTGATGCCCTGGTTCAGCAGTGGTTTAAAGACTGTACTTGCCAACGTACAGTACATGCACTGTGTCCTTGTTCTACAGCACTGTGTTTAGTGTACTATTTATAGACATACAGTATATCACAGGATAATGTTTTACATGCATAGTTTAGCTATTACTTGAACTAGAAAATAGCTGAACTATAAATATATCATAATTATAACCCTGAATATGCTGATAAGAATGTCTGGATACATAGAGTTACTTACTTCCATCTCGGTTTTCCTTATAATGCGGCAGACATCCACAAAAGCACGACTTGATACTTTTTACTTCTTTAGCAGAACTCTGGGTTCTGTATGGGCACCTGTGTGTTGCTATTGCACACGCTCGTCTGTGTGCCGGTGCATTAATTGCTTTTCCAGAACCGTGGGAGTTTGCAAGAAAACCCTGTATTTTATAGGTTAAATCTGGATTACCGTAGCATGAAAAAGACTTGAATTAACTAATGTGCCAGTGAAATATGGTCCCTGAAAAGACTGCTATTATGTTGAATTCCAGCTCTTTTCTGAGGTGAATTATTTTTTTAAATTTTTTTTTGGCTTAGCATCAACATAAAAATGTACACAGCACAATTGGGCATGTTTATCGTTATTGCTGCCATGAGATTAATGTAAAAAAGGAAAAGCTCTGTTTGGGACCGCTCCAACTAGCAACAGTGAAAACAGCTGCCTTGCTTCTGCAGAGACATGCACTGTCAGTCCCTGCTTCCAAAAAAAAAAAAAAACTTTGGTTTGCTGCTCTCAGCAGTGCATGCACAAAAAATACACAGGCAAGATACTGGCTACAAGAAATGTTTGATTAACATCAGTTAATCCCCATCGAATTCCCTGACAAGATTCCTCAAATCTCAAGTAATTGCACAATGTACCACCCCCACCCACCAAAAAGACACGCATATACACACACACCCACACACACACACGCACGTACGCACACACACACACACACACACACACACACACACACACACACACACACACACACACACACACACACACACACATGCACAAATAAGATATAGGCCTTTGCCATGTATAGGTACTAAGTGAAGTCAAAAGGCACTTTATCTGTTTGTGTAGTCCAGTGTTCCATTCTAAAAATCCTTTCATTTTTCCAAACCACTCTGTGCCAAGTTTCATGTCTTTTCCTAATTTCCACTCCATTCCAAACTTTCACTCAACTTGAACTGTGCATTCCATGCAACACGGATATTCCAAACTTCTTACTCAGGTACAAAGCAGACATCCACTTATGGATCTTATTTATGAATTTTAAACATTGACATTAAAGTGTGCACCAGCAATTTGATAAATAAATTCTTTCAGACATTAACACCAGACACACTGGTTTATAATTTGCAAACAATAAATAATAAACAAATTGCAAACGTATACATTAGCTGATCAACATACAGTGTAGGACTCGTCGTCGCTTGTCATTGTCAAAATAGCTCGTCTCAAAATATAATGTTGCGCTCGGCTCGTCTTGCGCTCGTGTTTGTTCAGTGTCTCGACTCTCTCCAATATTGTGAATTTGGATTGCAGTACCCATTTTAAACGCTCGGTGTCAATGTTACATATAGCTCTTTTAAAATACCTGTGCCTATTAACCTTCTGAATTCAGAGACAGAGGTGACGTGATGACCAGAGTGGCTCATTGTTCTTGATTGAAGTTGAATGTGTTAGAGGGGCTTTAGACAAACAACTTGACCAGCTTCATTTCAGACTTGAACTGTTGTATTTTTCTGAATTCCTTGTGTGTCTGTTACATTAATACCCATGTTATGCTCTTTTATGAATGTCAACCATCTTAGGTATATCCACAGGGTCCCTGCACAGTCATTAGACTCCTCAGGCTTTTAGCATGTTATTGTTGTACATAATTTTGCACATTTGGTGCCATGCAAAGCTAAGGCAGACAACTACAAGTCACAAACTACAGCTTTCCAATAACACCGCTCCAAACACTCCACACCGGTGCACTCAAGCAGGCCCTTTATACCGCTCCAAACACTCCACACCGGTGCACTCAAGCAGGCCCTTTATGTAGCTGTACTAATCGCCTGATTAATCTCAGGCATACTACTTCCTCCTCCACTGACAGAGGGCGGAGCCCACAAAGTTACAGATTGTCATGAGTGGGGGGTTGGAGTCAGATGATCAATACACATAGAAAATGGAGGAGGGCTAGTTTGGAGACACTCTTATTTCAATATATTTAAAGTCTCAATTGATATATCATTTCTAAAGTATTTGAAGTAATTATATAGAACAAACCGATGTTTCAATTCTGTATCCATTTCTTTAAAATAGTATTTGAATCAATCATTTGAATTATTTCAATTATTTCAAGTGAAAATATTCGTTCTAATTTAACAATTATGTACAAATACCTCAAATAAAAGGCATTGGTCTTCCCTGGTATAGTTGCAATTAACTGAAATACACAAAACAAATCATTTAAATGAAAATTAAATAATTAGTATCTGTATTTGATCCAGGTCTGATTGAAACAACATCCAATAGTTTTAATCGCTGCAAACACAATTCACAGGTAAACAAGTAAATGTGAACAAGTACATTTTCAATGATTTTGGTGCTCTCTAAACCCCCAGTGAAGGCACATAAAATTCAGCTCTCCCATTCTCTTTGTGTCAAATGATTGTGTTATTTCACAATTAAACATTTCTTGGTCTCTTAATGTAAAGAGAGACTCTAAACACTAAAAGCTAATGCCGCTTAGCTGTTTAGTAAATTCTAATGAGCAGCTTTGGAGTCTGTATTACTTTAACACTGAGCTTGTTTGTTTGTTTACGGGTGGAATTGAGTTGAGTCTATTTTTTCTTTTTTCTTTGCAGTGTACTAAAAACAGAAGAGCAGCAAGCAGCCAGCTTCACAATGAATGTTAGTGGTTTGAGGCAGACAAGAATGTACAGTAGAGAGAGAGAGGTATATTTCAGGACGGTTGCATGAGCAGGCATGTTTTGAAGGGTCATTGAGCTATGAGATTGGGGCAAAATTGTACTTGTTTCATAGTAGTGTTATGTTACTCATATATTAGTGAAGGTGGAAAGCTACATAATGACATGACAGTTAGAGTAAACTTTGGAAAGCAATGGGATGTTCCCCATTGTAAAACGTGATATTTATATTTCAGTGTACTACAGACCTGGGCTTATGTACAGTGGTAATTCCTTATAAACATAGATATTTTCTAGTTTTTTGTAGTTATTGTTCAAGCCACTTAGGAGTGAAAGAGTAAAAAGAGAGACTGAGGACAGTTAAATAGTGAGAAATAAATGTTAATTAAAAAAAAAACAATACAAGGGAGTCAAGTTTAACATGAGAAAAAACAAAACATAAGTATTGCACATGAACACTGTCTTTTATCAATCTGATTAATATTTGTTCCTACTCATTTGTTGGTTTAGAGTTACGTATGACTTTTATTTTTGTATTTGCTGTATTTCTTTCAGGTTTTAACAAGTTCTGTCTTCATAGATGTACAAGAATGTTTTAAAATATGAAATTTGCATCGCAACGTCTGCAGTTTTGCTAAATTTGAAACAAAATAATCATTCAGTCTTCAATGTTTGTCCTTTGTTTTAAAAAATATTTTTTTCGAATATTTATTCAGGCATTTTACAGTTTATTTATTTTTGCTTTTCACTTTGAATTACCCATATTTGCCGTTTTTGGACTAAGGTAATGAAGACATCAATCATTTGATTGTGCGATGTTTGTGTAGTCATTGCAAGACGTTCCGCTTTTCTTGTGACATTAACTCAGAATCCCAGTCAGACAAATTGCAGGGACCCTCACAGCCTTTTTCTATTTACCACTGATGCAACCTCCAAATCAGACAGATTTAGATTCTGTTCCTCATGATGAAACAAACAACAACCCGAAAAAGGTCAGAATAAAAAAGACTTGGGCTGGCGTTTGAAAATTGAAGGCCCAAATTTGGGCTGGCACAGCAAGCATCCATAATTTCTGCACCACTTTGAAGAGGAGCCGTTAAACTGAAACAGTCCTGACTTTGTGCCACAGCGAAGGCCGTGTCTTTGGACCACGGATATTCTGGTTAGTCTTCAATAGAGCGTTTGTTTCAATGCCGCTCTGTGCTGCGTGTGCCCGCATAAAGAATGGAGAGGAACCCTGTCTGTTTTAACAGGATGGTATTACTCCAGCTCAGCTAAAGTCTCCTGGAGGATTGGTTGAAAAGGAGCACAGTTCTTTTTCTGTGCTGCCTTGCTTATGTGGATTTAAAGCAAAAGAAATTGAAAAACCATCACACTTCTAATATTTGGCCAGACTGCTGGGTTCTTACTGCCTGGCGTGTAGCAGTAATTACTGTGAGTGGTGTGAACTTGTCCCCATGCCAGCCGCTCCCTCTCTCCCTCTCTCCTTCTGCATTCAGACCTCTGTATTAAATCCTAATTGTCTAAATTACAGTATGTTGTTTGATCGCTGGCACACGGCAGTTCCAACAGTGAATCGCACACAGCCCAGCACATTTGATTGCTCCTGGCAGGAGGATGCCTGCCGGACAGGGAAACGTTTCATGGAGGACTGCTGCTCCTCAACCTAGCTCCTTCCTCAGAGCCCTGCGATTGGCTGGGGATGAGTGGGCGGAGCTCAGACCGTGGTGGGGGAAAAAAAAGTCCAAAAACAGCAATGGCAACAACAAGAAAAACCCAACACAGGGTCTGTAGTAAGTAACCTGGAAAAGCAGCGGGTGTTTGGTGGGGCTGGGAAATAAAGGCCATGAGAGGAAGCCCAGACACTGCAGGCCGTGCTGATGATGACTGCAGTAACCACAGCAAGGGCCGGTCCGGCATCATGCCAAATGCTCAAACAGTACCACAATCGGCAAGGAAATGTTCAAGTTCTCCGGAAAAGAAAACACTTTGGCAGAAACTGCTGAGTCTGGAGCTCAGGGTTAGAAAAAGCCTTACAACAGCAACAACAATAATAATAATAATAATAATAATAATAATAATAATAATAATAATAATAATAATAATAATAATAATAATAATAATAATAATAATAATAATTTAGTTCTAAAGCATTTTTTAAACGTGCAAGGTTATTTACAGAAGGGATGATTAATTCACAGTTTAAAAAGAAATGCAACAATAAGCACAATAAACAAAATTAATTTCAAGTAAATTATAAAGACCTGTGCAAAACTAAATCATGATTTAAACCATGGCACAGAGGGTGTGGTATACGTAGGAACAGGACACAGTGGAAATGGTTTATTTCAGCATCAAGCGAAGATCTTTCACACAGCAGATGGGTGAGGACTGTACTGTAATCCCGGTCTCGCTTAAGGGTGTTGCTAACACCTGTGTCAAGCTTGCTACACCTGCAGGCATCTTCATTAACCAGGTGAGTGTCAAACCTCTGCACTCGACGGGCTCTTAAATAGACTACTTTATTGAGCTTTCAAAGACTACAACGGGGATCAGCTTGAGAAAAGAAACAGAGGAAATGTTGCATTCTGATTCGCCTGTGGTTATTTGTGTGGCAAGCCAAACCATGACTGCATGGCACAGGATCAGACATGGGCCAGCCGCTGCCCCTGTGCCCTGTGAACCAGAGCCAGAGGAAGCCGTGTGACTCGAGGAGCAGATGTAGGAGCAGCTTAATGTAGGTAGGTGCTCCTCAAAAGAGCCCAGATTTGAACAGGAGATTATTACAGATTAACCAAAACTTGCGGTTAGCGCAAGGCTGAAAGCACAATGCTGTGTTTAACTGGTCAAGTGTTTTTCTTTTGCGTGTTTCCCTGAGGACGACATTTTAATGGAGTTTAATGATTTTAATGGTTTGAATGAATTTTAATCATTTTAATGTCATTTTAAAAACAAAAGGCCTTGACATTGAGAAGGAACAAAGGTGTTTATTTAGGTGCATAGCACATCTACTTCAGTTGCTAAATAGGAGCTCATTTGCAAATGAAGAATTGTTTCAATTGTTTAGACTGGGATAATACCATGAAGAAATATAAATGCAAACTGTGCAAATAGCACAAGATGGAACATCATGGCTGTGTTTTGAATGGACATAAACACTTACAAGAGTTAGGCTCCCGTACCTTGTAAACCTAAAGTTCTAAACTCATAGGATAGGACCCGAAGCCAGCAAAACACAAAGAGGTGTTCCATAGTGTTTATCGTGTGTTGGGACAATTGTATTACACATACTACATATGCATAAATATATACACAAACATATATGCATACACATACATACAACATACAGGTCCTTTTCTATGCATATATAGCAACAGTATTCCCGCAAGCAAACATGCAGGGAGCACTGCCCTTCCTGGCAACAGATCTGTGACGGCTGAATTTTGGTCCAGATTGCTGGTGTGCGTTGTGGTGTGAAACAAGCTTTCACACCTGTCAAAACAGACCAGACGTAAACCTTAAACAAAGTCTGTTCTGAGGAACCCCCCCCCCCCCCCACCCCCCAGTGAACCAGGTGTGAAAGCCACATTAAGATCATTTTTCTGCACAAAAGGGGAAAAACTGAAAGGCACGCACATGCCAGAGATCATTACATAGTCATTAGCGACTGTTTTAATCCCTTCTTTCCATTAGTAATTTTGATGAAGCTGCATCATGTACTGCTCATAATGTGTACGATCCATTTTAAACTTTCACATGATTTATTTGAAACTAAAACACTTTACTTTTATGCTTTCAATTTTGGATTTCGGGATTAGCTTTTTGTGTTCAATTCTCCTCTGAAGATCAGTTCACTGTTGTAAGTCACCACACTCGCTGAGGTAAGTGAGACACATAACTTATAGGTCTCAATGATTCTCATACAATTGTCTATCTGTTAGATGTGTGTTAGCTGCAGACAGTAACCTTTTTGCAGTGAATGTGTGCAGAGGAAAAGTGTTTGAGGGATGAGAAGGATTATCCAGGGAAGGAGACAACATCTCTCCAGAGGTAGAACGCCGAGCTGTGAGCCGTGTCACGGACAGCCATCCTCATCCACTTAGGATATCTCTTGTACACACAGATAACAGGAGAGCTCCTGTTGTCTGCTCTCAAGTGCTGCCCGGACAGATTGAGACAGGACGATAATGGAATATCACGGCAGTCAGAAATGAAAGGAAGAAGCACAGAATGGGAGATGGCCACGCCTTTTCCACTGATACAATCTCTCCAACGCCATCCCACCTTAGACTGCATCAGACTGGGCATGCAAAGATCTGACTGGCCTAACACTGCAGGGCGCAGGCCCCCAAGCTGAAATATGTGCAGAAGGAGAGATTATAGGTGCTATACTATAAGATAACTGAGAGAAAGAGATAGAAAGAGAACATGTGAATATTGGGGCCACTGCTAATCTGAAAAAAAACACTGCATAATGTGTAAAACATTGTGTAATTTTTCTGAAATTTTTCTGAAAGGTGGAACTGCAGAATGTAACCCAACCAGACTGTTATGGCTGTTAATTATTCCTGACACTGATACTCAGAAACACATACGCGCAATTATCCTTGGCAGCAGGTATTAGGATGCTTATGCAACAGGCTTCCAAACCTACAATTTCAACCTTGCTCTACATCTAACAATTGACAATGTTCACATCAAAGACCCAGCACCCAGGAACAAACACTGAGGCTCCGTTCAGCAAATTTTTTGCTGACGCAGCTCAATTATTTGCATTTTCTCCAAAGCGGCTGAGGAAGCAGTGCGTACCGATGAATGTGGCCCTGTTATCAGGTTTGGCCAAACCGGAGAGGTGCGTCAGTCACACATTTGTGTTTAGTTTCGCCGTTACCACCGGGCTCTGGGAAAAAGGTGAAACAACAGCATGTTTGTGGATATAATGGGCGGGCTATTTGAGCTCTCGCTGGTGACGAGGAGGGGTTGGTCAGTGTAGAGGCCCAGCCTGGCTCTGCTGTCTTTCTCTCACAAGAAGTGGGGAATTCTGCCCGGATTCTGGAATGTGGGGTGCTAACGGAACAGGGGAAGAGAGACGGGGGTCACACCGGGAAGGAGTTCTTTTCTCTGCCGTTTGAAATCTTCATTTAATGATCATTACATTACATTACATTTATTTAGCAGACGCTTTTATCCAAAGCGACGTACAGTAAGTGCGTACAGAGACATCATCAAGATCACTACAGAACAGACAAGGCAAAGCACATCCTTCGCATAATGTAGCAGCTATCCCTAGCAATGAACGTTGACTGTAGTTCACAGTAAGCTGTGGGCAAATCAGCAACACCACACTTCCATCATACTGCACTACAGTCCAGCTCCCCTCTACTAGCACATCTCTCTCCACGGCAACATGAACAAGAGCAAGACAAGAATATGCAGCACCCCTGTGCACTGTGAGAACAATGTAGAGTTTAAACAGGGAACGCACAGGGTGTTTAGGGGACCGTCCTCATGCTAATGTTAAATAGCACATTGTGTATATTCAGCCTTTGATCAACCATTTCTGTTTATATCAGGGATTTCATGGTCAGTATAGGTGTCAACACTGAGCCACATTCAGCCATTGATTCTTTAATGAATTTGAAATGCTTATTAAGGACTTGAGACATCAAGAATTAAGCTCATAGCATGTACGTGTGCTTGTAGCCAATGTGACATTTAGCTCAGAGGAATTTTACTTTCTCCCAGAGACATAGGGCTAGATTCATTAACCACCTATCCTAAAATGTTTTCAGCGTACAAAATATCATGTTGCTGCTGAAGTGATGATATAGCGATATCAAAATGATACAGTGAGCAAAGCAAATATGTACAGAATGATACATATTTGATTGGACTCTGGGTGGAGTTGGGCTAGCAGTGGCAAGAAAAGAACCTAGAATGTTCTCATCTTTGCACAAAGTCCCTTGTGTACTGAAAAATTCGCCAGGGGCATGGCGGTCCCTATTGGACCTGGCATGTACACTCAATTTGAGATGCCACCAGGAAGAGATAAAGGCCGGGATTGAGAGGGGAAACCCGAAACGAGTTGGAAAAGGGGTTCATGTGAAGCCGGGGAGGCTGTGGAGCCGGTGACAGCTCACTGCATTCAGAGCGAAGGCAAATCGCTGCGGTTTTCCCCTCTCCTCCACAGCGCTGTTCCACCCTCCCTGCTTTAACTGGGAGCAGACAGTGAAGCCACATTGATATTTCGGGGGAACGTGCCAAACAAGGGCCACACAAACTGAGCCTCGGGGTTGGGGAGGGGTGTTCAGATGAGGCTCCAGACATGGCCCATGTCCTGGGGGGGGGTCCTACTGGAAGAGCAGCCCCCTACCCAGAAGCCCACTGTTGTGTTCCAGTGGCAGTTGGTGTTGGGTCGGTCACCATTACAGCTTCTATTGAGGACCTTGGAAACGTGACGTAAAGCAGAAGGGAAGTCTCTGTGTTTGTTTTCTCCTTGAAAGGTGTGTAATTTCATGAGGCGTTCAGACTCACAGAAACGCTGATTGAGCGGCACTGTTTATCCGACACGTGGGCTGGTCTGAGGCTGCGAGGAAGCCGAGGCACATTTTCACATTTATAGCTGAATTCGGTTAGCAGACATTTTCTCCATTAGACCCAGGCGAATGCTGTCGCAGAAGCTGCCGCACGCGCATATATGAGAGAACGAAATGAAGCGAGAACGTTGTTGACGAGATGTAACGAGGAAGAGGAAATGGAGAATGTGTGTCAGAAAATGATTTGCGTCGGTTTCTCTGACACACTTCTCGGGCCCTGGAACATTCTGTTATTACACTGCAGCTCCCGGACTTCCCACAGCACAATTCCTCAGAATGTCCCAGACTTCTCTACAGGGCAAGGAGCCTTTGGGGCATTTGTGCATCTTGACTCTGAAAGTATTTAGAGCTGGCTGGAAGAGATGCTCCCTGTGCCACTGCATTCTGAGTCATGCTGTCGGCCTCCGCCCTTGGCTGCACACACATATACACACACACACACACACACACACACACACACACACACACACACACACACACACACACATACACTCGCACACACACAGACACACGCGTGCGCACACACACATACACACACACATGCACGAACGCACACATACACTCACACTCGCACACACACGCACACACACACACACACACACACACACACACACACACACACACACGCACGAACGCACACACACACACACACACACACACACAGGTGCACACACACACGCTCGCACGCACACACACGCACATACATGCTCACATGCAAACACATACACACACCATGCCTCCATGATTCATGCTTTCCTATATGCACTAGGCAGACAGATAGACACACACACACACACACACACACACACACACACACACACACACACACACACACACACACACACACACACACACACACACACACATACAAACATATTCCCTCTTACACACTATCCAAACACACCCCCCAAAATTTGTATTCTTTTCAAATCTCTGGTTGAATCCGAGGTACCTATAAGATATTAATCTCACGTTCACGTTTATCTTAGTGTGGGTCTCTTACTACTGATTGTGCTCCAGTGTTTGCAGATCCGGTGTTCGTGCTTGAGAACGGCTCCCCTCGATTTCAAGCTTGGAATAAGATACGTGAACTACAAAGAATAAAAAATAAATAAATAAATGAAAAGAAGGTCAGTTGTAATTATCAAGAGTTTAAAATGGCAGCCCTGCCTGGCTCTCCTCCCCCTTCCTCTCCCACATGCGTTTGGCATTACCTCTGACATGCCAACATCTTGGATTGCTCTACAGTCAAACTCAGAGGACTGGCCCCCTTGCTGTGGTGCATTACCGGGGGAGACCATGTGACACATTAATGGAGAGGAGTTGGGGTTCACGTTACTGAGCAGAGTGACCCCTATTTTGAGACCCAGGCCAACGTAAGCATGAACGTAACGGGGGAAGAATATCAAAAACAAACTGCCAAACAACAAGTCAACAGCAATAGTAACAATAATCATAATAATAATTGAAAGTATATGAGAGCACTGTCGGATATGGGCGGCAGTGTAGTATAATGGTTAAGGAACTGGCCTTGTAACCGAAAGGTTGCAGGTTCGATTCCCAGGTAGGACACTGCCGTTGTACCCTTGAGCAAGGTACTTAACCTGAATTGCTTCAGTATATATCCAGCTGTATAAATGGATAATATGTAAAAACATGATAAAAAAGTTGTGTAAGTCGCTCTGGATAAGAGCGTCTGCTAAATGATATAATGCTATAATGTAATGTAATATGTGACATGTCATGTCCTCCAGGTAACCGCCTTAAAATCTGTGCACAAAAGACTGGGTAGCACTATCCACGAAACATTCATAAGCACTGCATAAACATGGGCTGTCAAGGTGTGCTACTGTGGGTCACATCCATGTTCTAGGTGACATTACCATGGCATTCACACTCCTTATCACATATTGTTCATTTTAGGGAAATGAGCTTATATAAGACAATGATAAACCAATCCTTGTTACTTTTAGCTGTCACTATTTGCTTCATGTCTGCCATATTTCACAGCTGAATGCTGTAGAACAGCAACAGTAGCATGTCCTGAGGAAACACGCACACAGATGGCTTTTGTACAAACTCGGAAATTTGCATGATACACGCCTGGCTACCGTTTTGGACCTCAGAAAAAAAGCTTTTAAGTCGTTTGAATTTATTGGTAGCGCCGTGACAGGGTGTGGAACAGGAGCACCTGAGTTACGATGCGCCGCTCTTGCTTTGACAGAAGTAAGCTGCAGTAACGCACATCACCTCAGACTCAGAGTGGGCTCCTGTGGGCAGCCCACCAGCTGCAGTTTCCTCAGTGGCCTTCGTGGGGCAGTGTGGAGCAATCTTCGTCCACACCAACATACACACATATGCGTAAGCAAACACACACACACACACACACACACACACCAGACAGTAGGAGAAATTTACGACATTGCAAAAGGGGAAACTTTTCTGAGAGTTTCAGTTTAGTTTAGAGTTGAGAATTATCGAGAGAATTTGAATCGTCTGAAATTACTGAGAAAAAAAAAAAAATTCTCTCCAGACTTGTAGTGTGAGGACCTCCTCCCCCATGTGCACACAAGTGAAGGAGGATTCCACTCTGGAACAAACAGCACCGCTCCGCCCGAGACGCCGCTGTGTTTATGGGAACGTCTCGAAGGGCTGCGAAAATCCCAGAGGGTTGGAGTGCTGCAGGAAAGAAGAATTGCCCTGACCTTGGAAAAACAAACTGCTCCCGGCACAGAAAAGCACTGTCTGTGCTCCTAACGCAGTGTCAACACGCCCTGGGAAAATGTGCTGAGCCCCACGCTGACCCCAGGCTAGCGCGGGGCGGCTGGATAAGCACCGCAGGGGGAGCCTGGAGACGGGCGGAGAGGCAGAGACAAGGAGAGGAGGAGAGGAGGAGGGCAGCGCAAGTTCAATGGTGGGGCGGGAGAGGACAAGGCAGGGTGGGGCTGTGTGGGGAGGGAGAGGGGCAGGGCAGTGCAGGCTGGAGTAGGGCCTGGTAGAATAGGGCAGGGCAGGATGGAGTGAGGCGGGGTGGAGTGGGGTGGGGCAGTGCGGGATGGGGGCGGGGCAGGGCGGAGTGGAACATGGAAAGGCTTAGCAGTGGATTGGAGGCCGCCCAGGCCCCAGGCCCCAGACAGGGCCATGCTATCCGTACTATCCCAGTACACTGAGGAACAGCTGTGACAGATGCAGGGCTGCTCTGATTAACACTAATCCTGCTGGGCCCTGGAGAGTCACACACAGCAGGCCAGCGTCTCTCAGCGGGGCACAGGCACAGAGGGATAGACAGGTGTCTTTGTGGAGGGTGCCCTATGCCTCCTCCCCAATCATAGATATCACTCCTATTAGCAGGATACCCTCTGTTACTAACTACTACCAACCACTCCACAAACACACACCCTGGCCAGTCAGACATGATCATACTCCACAGCTCAGAGCATGTGCAGAGAGCACTGCCCCCCACCCCATCTCTCTCTCTCTCTCTCTCTCTCTGTGATACCCCACAGACCCCACCTGCCCAACACTGATCACCCCACATAGTCCCTTCCTGTGCACGGCAGCTGTGGCGCTAATGCGTGATCACACACAGAGAGGCCCAGAAAACCGAAACTAATACCCCCCCACCCCCCTCCCCAGGCCCTTCAGAAGGGCCAGTAATTGATTTGTAATTGCCCAAATGTGTGGTTCATTCAGCTCCATCGAAGGCCCAGTGGATCATAACGGCGCCTTTGCGAAAGTTTCCATGTTCAGTTATGCCTTTAAGCAGAGGACACACAATGCAATAACACAGGAAATATCAATATCTCCCATCTGTGCGAGCTCAATGAAAGGATGAAAGATGCTTCGTTGAAAGAAAATTTGCTGCAGCTGCAAGAATCTGATCATTCTCCTAACTGGAGGAAAGTGGAGCTACGAGCTAACCCCTAAAGGTTATGGCATTTGGTTCTATATTCCTTTATGAAACATATATGATGCATTTGTTTCCACAGCAGAACATATTTATAAATCATTCACAAGTATTTTGGCAGCAATTCCAGGCAGAGGAGAACTTTATGTGCCACATTTGGGCATAGCCTTCTACATAACCTGTGTTATGTCATCTGTCACAAACATCCTACTGTACCATGTCAGAAAGCGAGGTACTATGGAAACCTGCATATCGTCTTCATTAGCGCGAGTCGGGCTATTTTCGAGCAAAATATGAAGTTCCTACATGCTACCGTTCTTCCGTATTTCATAAAAATATATCTACCACTCTACAGTGTGATCTCCATGAGAGCAAATTGGGTTGAAGATAATGGACATTTGAATATATTTAGGAGTTGGTTACAGTTCTTCTTTAACCACCAAAAAAATTTATACTATCACAGCAACAATAAGAAACACATATGGTCCTGGATATATAGGTAAATTAAACTGTTATTTTGCCTGATCACTTATTAGAGTGAATTTCTGTCATCATAACATAATTTCCTTCTGCTATGAAAATCTCTCATAAAGTATGGAATAAAGTCATAACCTTACCTGCATTAAAGTGTGTGTGTGTGTACAATGTAATTTTCAACGTGGGTGAAATCTCAAAAATTTGTCTGTAGAACAGCTGGCACTGGAAACTAAACTGAGACAAAGAAATTGATTATCTAAGGGTCATTACCCTCATTAATTGCGTCCTCTAGGACATAATAATGTGCTTCAAGTAGACACTGAAGCTGTAATCATGTTTGGATAGTTTTGGATAGCGTTGATAGCGTTGGACAGCTTGGATACTTTGCATAGGTTTTCATGGGTTTGGAAAGATTTGGGTATGTTTTGGGACACCTATAACCATTCCCCTAATCTTTTGCAAAAGTTGGAAATTATCTAATGATATCGATGCAACTATATTTCCAATGAGGCAAAAGAGATTATCTGTTGAAAATTTTTGATTATCTCCTGAATTACTGTGATGCACAATTATCCATTTTGGGTAGATTTTTGGACACCAAGGTACACCATTTCAAATTGCCTTTGAGCAGTAATACATATCACTTTCATATTTTGTACACATGCAGACAGGAGGTTTACAAACCAGACAATGTAAAGTTTAACCATATTCACATATTTGACTCTCAGGTGTTCACTGTAAACTATAGTGGTGGAACTTTGTTTTTCACCGGGGGTTGTGCATCCACTGCCCATAATTTACACCTGAGTTATGAAAATAATTTTATTTAAGGCATGATAATAAATGGTACCAGGGTCTTCTTTAATTTAAGCCATTATTGGCATTTGTGTTACATTGATATCTGGAGTTATAAAGCTTTAAACAGAACGGTACAAAACAGACGAAAATGGATAAAATTAAGCCTCTGCATAAAGGGGTTAATAAAGTTGTAGCCTGCAACAGTAGCCTAGACAAAGTGCACCCACACCCTACAGAAACAAACAGAAAGCTGATAAAATGCGCCGCCACACCAAACATAATCTATATTTTAAAACCTAACACAAATACGGTTGCAGGTTAGGTGGGGAGAAAGAGACTAGAGCACAATCAGTTCTGGGCCATATCATATTACTGAATCAGTAATATGTGTGATCACATTTAGGTGTGCAAACAAATTTTTCTGCCTACCGCACATGATATCATCAAATCAGCCAAATGCCATGACTTTAAAAACAGGAGAAAAACACAACAGATCAGGTGTATTTTTTGGCAATGCTTATGCATGCATGCGTATTTGTGCGAATGAGAGTGTATGTGTGCATGCTAGTGAGCTTGTGTATAGTAGTGAATGCAGAATTTAGTGCGTATGTGTATGTGTGAGTGCCTGTGCACCTATTATAATGCTGCTTTTCTGTTATAATACACTAGCTACTTAGCAAACTGGGGTTGCAGTGTATGTCTCTCCTCTTACTGACTTAATCAAAGAAGACACCCGAAGGTCAGAGAAACAGGCAACTTTATTGGGGTGCTTTTCATTTCTTCACGCCTTCCTCCTCACCCTGCCTACCTCCCCTTCCAGGTCTACCCCAATTTTATATCATCAGGAAAATAGCTAAATTAATAACTAAATGCCACTCCCACATTAGATGACAGCCTAACTTATTTATTATTTAAATATATTTTTTAAATGATCTATTTTCTAGCTTACACTATTTAGGGCGGCATGTGTAACCCAAGTCAGAACAAAAGTTCCTCCAGTTTGGCGAATGGGGGGGTGGACGGAGAGGGGGGTGGAGGCGAAGGGGTCGGGGGGCTGTGTTCCCTGTGAAAGCCCCACATCCGTCTCGGCCTGGGAAAGGTGATTTCAATCAGAGGGGAAAGGAGGACGAGGTCAGCATTTGTAACAAGGGGAAATACAGTAACTGCCGTGAAAGATGCCGTTCATTACAAAGGCGGAGCACCATCTGCGCAACACATGGACAGCCATCCGATTCAGGGGCCTGAGCTACACAAGATGGCCTGCAGTACCGGCCTCCGGCCACCAGGTGTGCTTATATCTCTTACCAGCCTAGAGAACTACATGTGGGAAAGCAGACAGTATGCAGGTGAGTGCTCTTTGAATATAGCAGATACAGTTTCTATCAATCCTGTTCTGCTCAGGTCTGAAGCACAACAAAATCTGCAAACTCACCCTTTTCACTTATTGAGGGAGATTTTACTTATAATCCACCATTGCTATCAATAATTTTGGATCTGACTGCATATTTGACTGTGTGTGTATGTTTGTGCTTGTACTTGTGTGTGTGTGAGAGAGAGTATGAGTGTGTGTCAGATGTGCAGTATCCGGTTCAGTGCTAGCACGTGTGTGTGTGTGTGTGTGTGTGAGTATGAGTGTGTGTAGATGTGCAGATGTGCAGTATCCGGTTCAGTGCCAGCGTGTGTGTGTGTGTGTGTGTGTGTGTGTGTGTAGATGTGCAGTATCCGGTTCAGTGCCAGTGTGTGTGTGTGTGTGTGTGTGTGTGTGTGTGTGTGTAGATGTGCAAATGTGCAGTATCCGGTTCAGTGCCAGCGTGTGTGTGTGTGTGTGTAGATGTGCAGTATCCGCTTCAGTGCCAGTGTGTGTGTGTGTGTGTGTGTGTGTAGATGTGCAAATGTGCAGTATCCGGTTATGTGCCAGCGTGTGTGTGTGTGTGTGTGTGTGTGTGTGTGTGTGTGTAGATGTGCAAATGTGCAGTATCCGGTTATGTGCCAGCGTGTGTGTGTGTGTGTGTGTGTGTGTGTGTGTGTGTGTGTGTAGATGTGCAGTATCCGGTTCAGTGCCAGCGTGTGTGTGTGTGTGTGTGTGTGTGTGTAGATGTGCAGTATCCGGTTCAGTGCCAGTGTGTGTGTGTGTGTGTAGATGTGCAGTATTATGTTCCGGTTCAGTGCCAGTGTGTGTGTGTGTGTGTGTGTGTGTGTGTGTGTGTAGATGTGCAGTATCCGGTTCAGTGCCAGTGTGTGTGTGTGTGTGTGTGTGTGTAGATGTGTAGATGTGTGTAGATGTGCAGTATCCGGTTCAGTGCCAGTGTGTGTGTGTGTGTGTGTAGATGTGCAGTATCCGGTTCAGTGCCAGTGTGTGTGTGTGTGTGTGTGTGTGTGTGTGTGTGTAGATGTGCAGTATCCGGTTCAGTGCCAGTGTGTGTGTGTGTGTGTGTAGATGTGCAAATGTGCAGTATCCGGTTATGTGCCAGTGTGTGTGTGTGTGTGTGTGTGTGTGTAGATGTGTAGATGTGCAGTATCCGGTTATGTGCCAGTGTGTGTGTGTGTGTGTGTGTGTGTGTGTGTGTAGATGTGCAAATGTGCAGTATCCGGTTATGTGCCAGTGTGTGTGTGTGTGTGTGTGTGTGTGTGTAGATGTGCAGTATCCGGTTCAGTGCCAGTGTGTGTGTGTGTGTGTGTGTGTGTAGATGTGCAGTATCCGGTTCAGTGTCAGTGTGTGTGTGTGTGTGTGTGTGTGTGTGTGTGTGTAGATGTGTAGATGTGCAGTATCCGGTTCAGTGCCAGCGTGTGTGTGTGTGTGTGTGTGTGTGTGTGTAGATGTGCAGTATCCGGTTCAGTGCCAGTGTGTGTGTGTGTGTGTGTGTGTGTGTGTAGATGTGTAGATGTGCAGTATCCAGTTCAGTGCCAGCGTGTGTGTGTGTGTGTGTGTGTGTGTGTGTGTGTGTAGATGTGCAGTATCCGGTTCAGTGCCAGTGTGTGTGTGTGTGTGTGTGTGTGTGTGTATGAATGTGTGTAGATGTGCAGTATCCGGTTCAGTGCCAGCGTGTGTGTGTGTGTGTGTGTAGATGTGCAGTATCCGGTTCAGTGCCAGCGTGTGTGTGTGTGTGTGTAGATGTGCAGATGTGCAGTATCCGGTTCAGTGCCAGCGTGTGCGTGTGTGTGTGTGTGTGTGTGTGTGTGTGTGTGTGTGTGTGTGTGTAGATGTGCAGTATCCGGTTATGTGCCAGCCTGTGGAAGGGCCTGTGCAGGACACACGGGGAGACGGCAGAGCTGATTACAGCTAATTGCATGGACAAAGCTGTGGCAGCTGCAGTCCAGACTGCTGGAGATCTCCATTAGCACACATACGCTAGCAAGTGACCACTACAGAGGAGCCCATCAGGCTTCTGCTGCCAGCTATGACAGCTCTTTTGTGAAACTAGAATTAGGGGGAAGCTTTGAGCAAACTGCCAGATTTTTATGCTGTTGGATTTAAAAAATAATTTTTTTAACTCTGAGGTTAAAAAAAAACCACAGAGTAAAATGTGCCTAGCGTGCTGACCCCTGTCTGCTTCAACAGAGACAAGGCCTTCCAGCACCGCGAAAAGGAGATGAGGTTTTCGGAGGGAAAAAAAACTAAATGAAAAATAATTTACACATGTCCCCATATGTACTGGCTGGGTTTCGTTCCAGGTTCTTTTGGGTAACACAGCGTGGGGATTATTAGAATCGAATCAGGCGCTTAATAAATACCAGACACACTTGCTCCAAAGCATTGTATAGAGTCACATGAAGAGAGGCCTGAAGGTAGAGAGTACAGAAACAGCACACCCAGCATTCAATGGAATGTTAATTTTCTCAGAGTGCATCTTGAGTAGAAATTTAACCAGCATGTGTAGTCTTTGTGGGATAATTACTGACATGTTGATAGGAACAAGATTGAACCATCTTATAGATGACTTTGACAGATGTCTGCTTAGACGAAGAGAAACAAGGAGAAATTGAGGCAGAAATGAGAAGGAGGGGATTATTAGCAGTTAGATTGAATGAATGTGAACGATCTCCATTTTGATAACTCACATTTTGAAAAATGACTTCTGAATTGACCAAATAACATGGTTCAGCTTCCTTTGAAATGCAGAGAGATTAGCCGGCCACCTTTGACAAATTCCTTCTCTGCCTCAGATCTGGCAGGGCAATCATGTATCCCATGCCTCTCTCTCAGAGGCTTTTCCCCTTTCCCTTTGTTGTGATTTTCCACCAATCGTGAGCTATGGAGACAGGAAGAGTGGCCTCGCTGCGCTTTCGAGCTCCGCGGCGCGGTGTTTATTGTTTTAACCCCTGGAAATTAGTATCAGAGATCTCTCCGGCACGGAGTCAGGGCACGGTTTAGCACACGCAGGGCATTCAATGCGACGGGGGGGGGAGGAAACAGAAACGGACGCAGACGTTTGTTTATGTTTTAATATTGAATGGAGGAGGCGGTGGTCTGTGAGGACAGACACCCATTCCTCCAATTGTACACAGCATTCCTCTCCACCCCCACAGCCTGCCAGAAATTAACCTCAGGTTTCCCCCACTCGCACAACAAGCGAAAAACCTGCTGTGGTTCGGCTTGTTGTTTTAGTTTAGGATTCTCATTGACAGTAGCCTGTCCTCCCTGAGTGATCTAGAAAGAAATTTAGGAAATGTAACATGCAAACTGAGAAAGAACTAGTTATCTGTAGTATGGTATATTAATCTCCCAAAATGAAATATAAATACAAAACCCATCTACAAGACGGTTACACATTATACAGGAATTATTTTATACTGTGAGTATTTCAGGAGTCAGGAGATGGTTACATAAAAATAAAAAAATATTATGGGAATTATCAAAAATAGGCACCTGGAGTTTGCAAAATGGTACTGGAACTTAGATGAATTAGATTGAAACCAGGTGTTATGGTCAGATGAGACCCAAATTCATCCTTTTGGCTTCGCACACCGGTGGTGGGTTTGGCGTCAGAAGAAGGATGCTTAGGTTGAAAAGGATGTCATACCTATGATGAAATATAGTGGTGAATCTTTCATTTCATGGGACGTTTTGCATCTACTAATCCTGGGGCTCTTGTTAAGATAGATGAAATCATGAAACCCACAAAGTACCAAGCCTTTTTAATAAAAGTTCCCTTTGCCAGGAAGCTCAAACTTGACTGCAAATAGATCTCTCAACAAGACAACGATCCAAAGAATTCTTTGAAATCAACCAAGAAACACAATTATTGTTTTGCAATGGCCATTGTGGTCTCTAGGCTTGTACCTGATCAAAAGATTTGTGGCTTAAAACAAAGAAGGCAGTCCATAGGCACAGATTGAAGAATTTGAAGGATCTTGAAAGATTCTGTATGCAGGATTGGTTAAAGATCCCCAAAAATGTTCACCAATAATATAAACCATTGTAGAAGTCAACTCGGTAGTGTTATCCTTGTGAAGAGAGGGTGTACAAATTACTGAAAAGAGGGGTGTGAATATTTGTTGCGCTTTTTAAAACGTATTATTTTTTAAACAAATATATAATTTGAGAAAATATATTTTGGTTGATTCGCATCATTATTAACATAGAACATTTTCCAAATGTTTGGTATTTAAAATACTTGCGTACTTGTGTGGGCGTATGGGAAGACTTATGGGAGCACACGCAGGAGGAAGTTCAAACAATTTTGCTGATATGATGACCACAGCAGTGGTACTGTATGTACCAGTCACGGTCTGTTAGATTCATTTTGATTACCACATGATTAGCATGGCATTCCAAAGCATTCAATCATGTTGAATGAGCGGGTGTGTATACTGTACTCATTTTGGGTGTGTGTGTGTGGGGTTGGGGGGGTTGGGGGGGGTGGGGGGGGGAGGGGAAGCCAATGCAGGGCGTCTCTCTCCCTCTGCCACTTAAGGGTCATAAAAGTAGAAACAAATGGCAGAAAACGGTCCCTTCTTTGTGGCAATGCTGAGCAGCTTCTCGGGGCTGAGATGAGTGAATGTATGACTGAGCAGAAAGATGGAGGTAGGCAGCCAGCATACAGCTGGAGATGGGGGAGATTAAATGGCTGGGTAGAATAATTGGTGAGAGAGAGAGAGAGAGAGAGAGAGAGAGAGAGAGAGAGAGGGGGGAGTGATAGAGAGAAAGATTGAGGGAGAGAGATTGAGGGAGGTAGGGGTGAATTAAAAACACAGATCTGCCCTGCCCAAGTTAGAAAAATACACCAACAACATCCATAAAAGCAACAACAACAAGGCCAGCTGCCTGGAGGGACAGGCCGCCCCGCTCCAGTAAACAATGGAAACCAGTTTGATGTGGAAAACCAGGGAGATTCACTAGGGAGACCAGAGAGAGTCTTTAATTAGCAAGGAGCACATGCACAACCCCAAAATTTCCCCATACTGATTTCCCATTCAAAAAGTCCCATTCAAAACGATAAATAAACCAACAGAGGGAGGCTTTTGCTCGCTTGTGTATGTCTAAGGACGTGTCGGAGCACCTTTTCCCTCATTTATCCTTGAAAAAGCACATGCACTTTACATCACTGCCCTCATCCATTAACTGGGCTCCCTGTTTACCTCTAATGCAATAGGTGGTACAAGGGGACCCCACTTTAGTTTCTCTGGGCAACTTACAAAAGCTAGTCCATTTGCAGGAGTGGTGTACAGTATATGGCTCCATGCTGAAAACTTACATTAATATTTTCCTTTTAGTGTGATTATTCTGCTTGCCAATGTTTTTTAGTATGAAATTGCTTTTTACAATGACACTGTTTTTATTGTGTTATATTTGTGTTATAGTCAACTTTTGTATTTATACTGGTGCTCATCTAACCTTATTTTATTATGTATGGAGTTGCTCTGGCTAAGAATGCCTGCTAAATATATAATAAAAAATAATAAATACAATGATGAGACAGGAAGCAAATTAAGGCTATGCAACACACTCAAATATTTTCCCATAACTTGCAACACAATTCAAAACCTCACAGCAGGGAGTAAATAAGGTGTGGCATGGTGTGTTATGCCAGTAGCTCGTAGCCCGGCAGTGGCAGTGATGGCGGCCCTGTTTATTTACAGCAGTGTACTAGCGATGGCGCTTTGTGTAGCATGGACTGGATGGTCTGTATCGCTGTTCCCTAGGCATTCTGATGAGGGAAAGCGATTGGTACCATAAAGAGATTTTAAATGACCCACAGCTAATAGGATTCTGGCATCATTAAGTTTCAAACATCCCTCCCTTCTGGTTTGAATCATCCATTCCTCCCCCTCCTCCTACCCCTTCCTCCCATGTTACACATCCCATAATAGTTACAACTAATGGCCACAGCGCAAGAGGAAACGGACGTTTTTTTTATTATATGAATATTTCTTCACAGTCCAGCAGGATATGCCTAAGGGCAGGATTTCAGGACGCAGGAGTGCGCTAATCTACACTTCACTTCTTAAACATCTCCCAGCTCACCACTGGACTTTCACACAGGCAAATATAATGACCCTTTAACGTGTAATCAACTCAGTATGTTTGTCCTGCGTCGTTCTCGTCTATGAAAGTCACAGCTCTCCAGAAGCTTAAGTAAGATTGTAAGAGCACACAGATCAAATTGGCCTGAATCTGGGTTGCTGCCCAGTGACATGCTCTAAAGTCTGCCATCAAATCCTAACCTTTACAGTGCTTACTGTGACTGGTATCTCTGTAGCACCCATGGGGATGGCTTTCAGTATATGTCACTTGCCTCTCTGCCCAACAGTTAATGGAAAGGGCATGTGTATTACGAGGCTGTGTATTATGAAGTACAGTACTGAACCAATAGAAGACCATCCCTGCCTTGCTGTGAGTTCAGAGGTGAATCAGCTCTTGGTCAATTTGTTCACAGAAATATCAAGGATAAAAATGTCCAATACAGGAAGGGGAGTGGTAGTGTCAAAGTAAAATTCTCTAAAGAGTTTGGGTTCATTTTGCCCTTTACCAGACAGGTCAATACCAGCTTTCAGGAAGCGTACCTTTGGAAAAGAAAAAGGCAATAAGTCTCCAAATGCCTAAGATTTTTGGGTCTAGGTGTGATATTGGGAGACATGGACCATGTGCATGACACTTACAGTGTGTGTAACTTGATGTGTGTATTCTGTTATATTTGGAGGAGCCTTAATGTATATTACAGTGTGGGCATTAGGTTACTGTGGACTGCATGATCAGGCACGGTCAATCAGCCCTGGGCTACAAATTTCATCAATGCTAATTAATTCCTTGTGGTAACACTACATGAGTTATGTAGCATTCATGAGGTTTTAATAACTGTGAAAAAATACACAATAAATGTTGCCATATGCATGTAAAAATATAACTTTCCAGACAATTGTTTTTGTTGCACATGATCTTAGTTCAGGGGTCCCCAATCGTATACAGAAAGGGCCGGTGTGGGTGCAGGCTTTTGTTCCGACCAAGCAGTTACACACCTGATTCTAGTAAGCAACCACTAGAGTCTTTGCTAAGGACCTTGATTAGTAGAATCAGGTGTGTTACTGCTAGGTCGTAACAAAAGGCTGCACCTAAACCGGCCCTTTCTGGATAAGATTGAGGACCCATGTCTTAGTTGCTAAAAGCTGATGTTTATACAGGGACTATATCCATGGATTATATCTGGTTATCAATGAATGCTACATACTCACTTCAAATAGAAAGCTATCACTGTTTATTACTTTCTGTATATGATATACTGTATGCATATTACACTGCCTGGCCAAAAAAAAAGTCGCACACTCTAATATTTCGTTGGACCGCCTTTAGCTTTGATTACGGCGCGCATTCGTCGTGTTGTTTTGATAACCTTATGCAACGTCACAACATTTATTTCCGTCAAGAGTTGCATTCATTTTTGGCCGAGGTCTTGTGTTGACGACGGGAGAGTCGAACCACTCCGTAAAGTCTTCTCCAGCACATCCCAAAGACTTTCAGTGGGTTTAATGTCAGGACTCTGGTGGCCAATTCATGTGTGAAAATGATTCCTCATGCTCCCTGAAACACTCTTTCACAATTTGAGCTCGATGAATCCTGGCATTGTCATCCTGGAATATGCCCATTGATGGGATAACCTGGCCATTCAGTACATTCAGGTACTCAGCTGACTTAATTTTATTGCTGCATAACGTTGCTGAGCCTAGACCTGACCAATTAAAGCAACCCCAGATCATAACACTGCCTCCAGAGGCTTGTACAGTGGGCACTGTGCATGACAGGTGCAATGGCGACTTTTTTTTTGGCCAGGCAGTGTATAATATATGCATTAAAACCAGAGCTCTAAAGCAGCGAGTTGTGCTAGATTAGAGGTAGTATTATCCAACATGGCTCTAATGCTAGGTGTCCAGTCAGCCTGCTTTATTAACATACATGAACAGGGCCCATTATTCACTGTGTCTGCAACGGTTCCAGAGCACAAGCCGCAGAGATTAGTTTATGCCGTGCGCTGCCAAGGCGAAACGGGGAATTTAATACGGCACTTTTGCTTTTGAAAAGTGAAGGGGATTACCAATAAAATAAATAGGATAATGACTCGGCTGTTTCACTTATAAATTTGTCACTTCGTACAAAAAAGTGGAAAATTAGGAACTAATGATAGGTAATTTATTAAGGTTAACTATACTTCAAGGCATGTTAATTTAGAGGCAAAAATGTAAAGCGAACTAATTTGAACTTATTTGGTTTTGTTGTTGAGTAAAGCAGGCCTCTACAGCATGTGTGCACATAAATCCTTCCCCGGCAATTGGGAAGCATTCCGACTGAGGCATTGCCTGGAACTGAAATTCCACCCCTCAGTCACTCGATTTGTCCAAGAATAAAGGGTGCCCTGCTTAGATTTAATGAGACTGTGAAAGTACCAGTCAACACAGTCCTTGACATTAATAGGGACTTAATTAAAGGGGATCAGAGCTGGATCCTGTTTTTCTCCTGGTGTACGTGTGCAGTGAGACGCCCAGGGGGTGCTCAGGCCCAGCTGGTTGGCCAGGCACAGCCTGGCATTTGGGTTTTAGCTGAGCCAAGATTCCATAGAGGGGGGTGGGATGGGGGCAGAGCTGGTGAATTGTGTGTGTGTGTGTGTGTGTGTGTGTGTGTGTGTGTACAAACACCCTGCCTCTCAGATGTCTCCCACACAACATAGAGCAGATGGAAAAACGTTGAAAACACTGCAGCCCTCGTAATTTGAGGTGAACAGTCCAGAAGTCACACTCCAGACTGAGTGTCTAATATAGACAGGCTATGAGAGAGAGAGGGAGATAAGTCGTGACTCATTTGTGTCTTTAATTCTGATATGAATCAGTGTTTTGTCTCCGATTCATAAATAAAGTTGATTTGATGATGGCGTCTTTGATCTCTGCAAATCACTTGAACTTCACCTGTCCTTGATGGTACTTTATCCCCAACCGTTGGTCACTCACTGACCACCCACATTCCTCTTCACACACTTGTGCTCCACCACCCCCAGCTGAGCTACCCCCTTCATCCACAGGGGGCAGTACTTGCCCAGACAGCACAGACCATTTAAGAAAGTGATCCTGCAGCAAATCCATTTGCAAAGCTGGCGAGCTCGGACAAGGAAAGCTTGAAAAATCAGCTTGAAATAAAGAGAATAAAAATGGAATTAATAATTATGGTGCCGGTCGAGTGAGAGGGTGCTCTCTTCATTAAGGGAGACACTCAGCCCTGGGATTTGGGTATGTGGGGACAGGCTTGACGCCAGTCTTATTCCAGCTGTCCCAGAATTTGGGCCACTGGGCTGAACGGGTAGAAGAATGCTTTCATGTGCCAGCTCGTGCCCTGGAATGGCACGCATTGCAAGAATACAAAGCACGCCTCTTGATTTATTCAGTTTATTTTATGATATATTAATCATCTGTTTCTTATCAGAACACTAATTAATGGCTGGATTCCTCTATAAAACTTTTGAAGAGAGTGTGCGCACGTCTTTTTGTGTGCATGTGCGCGTGCGAGAGAGAGAGCGAGACGGACCAAGATAGGCATAATTAGCATAGCACAGCTGTGAAATTTGATTGCTGAATATACAACACCATTGCTGCTCTAATTGATTGAATATAAAGGATATAACATAATAAATGTGATAATGACTCACTTAATAATTAATATAATAAGTTTTTCCACTTTTTCTAATTGAAATTTTTTAACCATATGTCATTACATGAATGGCAGTGGATGAATGATGGGATTACTGGCATTGCTATAACAGGACTCAAATCAGTCTGTGCCACACTTCACGACTGCCTTCTATCAACAGCTTCTTAAAATGGAAGAAAAACATAGAAAGGAGCTAAAAATAACAGCCAGGGGATTTAGACTGTCAGACTGTTTAGTTTTAGATTTGTGTATTTATTTAGTGTTTACGCTCGTTTCCGAAAGGCATTAGATGAGTATAAAAACAGAGGAAAGCGTTGAGAGGTTTTAAAAGCAGGACACAGAGTACATGTGTCCACTCTCAACTGAGCCGAGTTGTCCTACCCCGTCCCCCTGGTCATCGAGAAAAGTTTTCCGTGAACATTTTCGTCTCCGCTGGTCACAGCGGTTGTGTGTAGCAGGAGGGGGGAGAACAGACAAAGACTCAGGAAAATACCTTCCCCTCTCTCTTCCTGTGCATATTGACGGTTTTCCCCTTGCAATTCCCACAGCGACTGCCTCCGGCAGACCTCTCCCCTCCGCTCCCCCGCATTGACGTGCTCTTCTGCAGCCGTGCGCTGTCGAACCTGCCGACGGACGGGGCAGAGGGAACCGCTCGCACCCAAGAGGGCCTCTGTCCACTCCAGGGCCCGTGCGCAGGAAGGGGAAGTGAAGTGGCGGTATGGGCAGGGCATCCCCTACCTCAAGAGCTCACACAGGAAGTGTGCACATTCCCACACATCACAGATTGGCCTCTGACTCCAGGCCAAGAGGAACAGATCAGAAGATTAGCCTGAAGGTAGCATTTTCAGGTCAATGGCCTGGCGAATCACCACCCGCCAATGCTAAACAGCACTCCCAAATTTTCCTCACACTCCAGCTGTTATCCTCGACTAGTCCCACTGTTATGCTTGACTAGGTCTGCTGTTATCTTCGACTATAGGCCCGCTGTTATCCTAGACTAGGCCTGCTGTTATCTTCGACTATAGGCCCGCTGTTATCCTAGACTAGGCCTGCTGTTATCCTTGACTAGACCCGCTGTTATCCTCGACTAGGCCCTCTGCTATCCTTGACTAGGCCTGCTGTTATCCTCGACTAGGCCCGCTGTTATCTTTGACTAGGCCTGCTGTTATCCTTGACTAGGCCCGCTGTTATCCTCGACTAGGCCCCGCTGGAATATAAGTTGTGAGCCCCTAGCTGAAATCACTGGAGGACCGGTCTCACAAACTGACCAAAGCTGATGATGCTGATGGTGAAATTACAACACTTTTCTAATAAAATGCAAAGCTTCCTTACCCATGGAGAGGCAGTACAGCTTTCTGAACCCCAAGCTGACAGTCAAATGCAACCCCATTATAATTTTTTCTGCAATAATTCACTGTGGTTTTCTGCATGCTAGCAGGTGGACTTTGGAATTAATTATCCAGTTCATTGACTTAACCTGTATTTAATGCTCCATTTGCATTGGAGCATTCAGTAAAATTTGTAAAAGTTTCAATAACAGGTACTTCAGTAAAGAAACGTCTCCCCCAAGACCAGATTTGGACCACTCCATGACTCTGGAAAACTGACCTTCCATCCACCTTGCAGTCCTGAACGAGAGGGACACTAAAAACACAAAAGAGTCTCTTAGTTGTCAGCAGTTAGGGTAGCGCATGCATTTCCACCAGCAGTTTACCTGTATCAATCACAGACACAAGGTTTCAACACCCCTGTTGGGAGTGTGCTGCTCCATCCTCATGGGCGTGTTGAAGCACATCAGAGGAGATGGCCTGGTTACTCCTTCCTGGCGAGGCTCCCAACACTTCCGACTCACGGGCTGGGCTACCTGGATTTGGAGTGCAAACCTCAAAGCTTTACAGGAATCTCTGTTAAAGCAAAAAGCTGCTCACATATGACAGAGGCGGGACACAGGTCCCGACAGGTCTCCTGGACTACCTTTCTTTTGTTTTTGCCCACTTAAAATACATATAAAAAACAAACACAAAGAACAGATATCAGATCATTGCTGCAGAACCTGAATAATAATTAATCCCTGAGTTCAGAGCATGGTGTTCAGTTGGGCGGGTGGGAGTAACAGGATGCGACTTTTAAATCACCTCACCTGATTGGTTGCAGTCCAAAACATCCATTCTCCCATCAGTTGAATTTGTCACCTGGACTGAGGAAGGCCTGGTTTCAGTCAACATGTTTTTAAGTTCGAATACCACCAAAAATGACTTTTTCTGTTGAATCCAGGCCCATGTCTCATCGATCCAGTGCTACGCTACCGTCCTCGGTCACTACAACTACACTGACTGAAGGTTTTTGTGCCCCATAATACATGTACACATGTTTATCAGAGCTTTGCAACACTCAACTACCCAAAAAAAGGCACATTCTTGTATAATTAACTTCTCTGTTGCAGAAACATTTAAAGAGTTGGGAGATCTAAGGGACAACATTGCTTAGATACAGAGCATGAAAGGAGACACTGAGAGTTATTAAAGCATACACCTTAACAAAGCTGAGAGCTAATTAGTGACCGATAAAGCAAGCCTTTTGAAAATGTGTTACTTAAGAGCAGGGAAGGGTATCAGACCAGTCCGCCAACCTTGCAGGGGTGAAGGTGGACATTTTGAAAACATACACTGTGCTAAATTTGCTCACGTTTCTTTTTGTCACATTATCTTTGAGACGGACAGGCCATTAGTCGGCGAGAGAGGGATGGCTTTCCTTGCTGGCGACATTGTTTACATAGCCAGGGCTCTGAACAGAAGCGCTGGTTTAAAAATGCTCGTCCCACACAAGTCAACGGGTCAAGGTGAGACAGAGTTTCTCCCTCAGCTGAAACTGCAGATAAGAGAGCGCAGATGTGTAAACAAAACTCACGTTTCCACATACACCCTCCTTTTCGTGTTTATCGCCCAGACGAACCGCAGAGATTCCATCTGAAATCTGACACTGAAGAAAGACGTTCGTGAAGAGGCGTTATACGGCCATGTTCAGAACCACATACACTTTTCATAAACGCACATCTGAGGCAACAGCGCTGCCCTATTACAAGAAAGGGTGTGACTTCAGCAAGCGCTCTCTTAGGATTCTATCAAACGCTTGGTCCTCCCTGCCTTTGCTCATAACCCCCTTTTTATACCCTGCTCTACAAACAAGATATTTTCTCCTCCGTCTCTTTTCTCTTTTTTTTGCCTCCCCTCATCTCTCTGGTATGTTTGTACAGAGAGCTGACAGGGAGGGGTGTGGTAATAAATTGCCGACGCCCACGCCAGGCTGGGAGCTATGAATAGCCCACATAGGCTGGCAGCTCCTGAGCACAGCGCCCCTGGGAGGCCGGGCAGGGAGACGGGACTGTACCCACAAAACACCACCCAGGACTGGGCCCCATCTTCCACCGACATGGCCATTTTAAGGACAGAGCAAAACTGGTTAAAAACAGGAGGGTCCCAGCTAAAAAGGAAGGTTTTGAGAACACTGAGAAACACTCGGGATAGATTCCCATTTGGCTGTGAGATAACAGTATGACAAAAACATTCCCAAGTAGTCTTAAAATTAATTTATTGTGGCAAAAAGGAATTTCAAGGTCACAAAAAAAAAAAACGGATTCCACAGTGTTTGGAGGGCATATGATGAAAATCAGGCCCTGCTCCAGACTTTGTGCTGCCCTATGAGAGATTGTTGTGGAAGGGAGATGTGTGTGATTGGTTCATGGACCAGAGGTGAGGGGGAGGGCAGACAGTTAGTGATTGCGGACATTGGGGGTGGGGGCGGGCTGTTTGTGGGCTATACAATCATGGGGACTACTATAAAATTGCTGCAGCTTAAAAAGGCACTTTTGCTGTCTCAGGGCAGGGAGCATATGCTTCAGCATTTGTTGGTGTGTATCTGTGTGTGTGTGTGTGTGTGTGTGTGTGTGTGTGTGTGTGTGTGTGTGTGTGTGTGTGTGTGTGTGTGTGTGTGTGTGTGCCAGGCTGGTAACATCCCCTGATGGTTGTCATTTAGCTGAAAATGTTTTTTGAGGGTGTGTGTCAATAATGCTTTTGGAATGTTACAAATGCATTGAAAAGTCAGACTGTTTGATCACTGCAAAACCTCCTTCCTAAAATGTATATATATATATTTTTAGCTGAAATAACAAAGCTCAAATATAATCTATAGCTAATGTTCCTTTACTTGACTTAAAAATAGTAACCTGACTTAACTTCCTCTAAAGGCTTCCAGGAAACTGGACCAATGTATATGTCGGGAACGTTTTCCCTGAACATTCTGGGAATGCTATGGGGAACAACAATTGTTAGGTTTTGAATGTTTGGTTAAGACTGATATTTGGCAGAGCTCAGAGAGAGGGATTGGCACTGGGACCATTACTGGGGCATTACACTCCCCACTCTGTGGGGTTAGACTGGAGTGACTGAAGAAATGCTGCGGGCCTTGCTTTCAAGTTAAAACGGTTTGCAGAGACGCAGAGCGTATCCTGCGGGATCACATTTAAGTAAGTATTCCATTTTTCTCTCTGCGCTGCCTCTGCCTACTGACCCCTAGAGGGCGCTGTGCTGGGTCTTCATTTGGGAGCAGCAGGTATCCCAGTGTCCCTCAGTACTGCTGTCACTCGATTAGACACGAACCCCGCTAGCACTGCCAGGTGAAGTGGCCCAGCTGAGCGTTTCCACCCCTCTGTCACCATCACAGAAATAGGGACGTCGGCTTACCTGGTTCAGCCAAGGTTAATGATAAGCCGAACCAAATAGTCACATGTGGAAATATATCCTGCAGACACGGGCTAAGGGTAGGATTCCTTCTACAGTACGATAAGAGGATCCCAGACCTATGACTGATATGTCACTGATTCACGCTGCAGCCGAGTTCCTCCGCCACGATGGGCGGTAACCTGGGATCAGCTGGCTCCTGCTCGCGTGAAACTCTCGCGCCGAGCCCAGGCAGCGATCGCTACCCTCCTCACAGGCCAGTCCTCGGGGGGGAACGTTCCGCCCACCTGTCTAGTTTCTCCAGACTTCTTCCGAAAACACGGCGAGGTATGTTAACGCTTCGCGTACCGAGGAAAAGTGTGGATCGGAGAGAGAGAGAGAGAGGGAGAGAGAGAGAGATCTTGAGAGAGAGGTGCGCATTCCTTTCATTCTTTCCCTCGTTTCTGGGCGTGTGATCGCTGCTGCCATTGTTCCAGAGTTCGTCGTTTCTCACCCATCTTGCGCGGCGGGTGGGGCACCCTCCCAGTGCAGACACCTCCCCCGCCCCCCGCCCGCCCCCCGCCCCCGCCACAAATGTCTCATTAAGGGCCGTGTCATTCCTGCCCAGAAAAACAAACACAGGGCACGTCCCACATGGCCCCACCCCCATTATCCCTGCTGTTTATTCCTCCCAGCAAACAGCCAGCCGACCATATTCGTGACGGGACTCAAAACTGCACTTTTGGAAAATGCAAGTAAAGAGTTTTTCTCTCTCCCAGGCAAACAGACAGCAGCCTCTTGACACGGACGTGGAAAAGCAGTATTAAAAGCTTCAAAGAGCTTTAAATCTTTCGTCTCAAACGGGGAGAAATGAAAGACGCAGGACTGATTTTGTCGTTCCACTTCCCTGTTTTCAATCACCTTCACGTGCATATTTTACAGACGGTAACACAGGACTTTACTTCTAGCGGCTACGCTTTGCTCAAGCAAGCTGCTCACTCGCCGGGGGCCAAGAGACCTGTGTAACTGAGAATACAAGATAGGTCAACATTCCAGCTTAGTGCCCAGGGCCCGCTGTCCGTCCGGGCGCCCTAACACCGCTCTAAAGACCTAACGCACAGCAGACATGAAGCCTGGGGTTTGAGGTTGTTCCTAGTAGCAAAGTTACGAGTCCCCCTCATTTACAACACAACCAGAGACAATCCTGGTCCTTCAGAGAGAGCAGCCACTGTGTGCGGGAGGGTTTTTCCAGGCTAGAGCTATCCACAGCCCTTACTGTAGCAACTGGAATTGAAACCTTACACTGTTGGCAGGGGGGTCACCTTCCAGGCATCCCTCAACACCCCCTCCCCCCCACACCCCGACGCCATTAAACACCGACCCCGGTAGTCACAAGACCGAAGCCGAGACGGAGGGGCAGGGTGTTGGAGAGCGACAGGCGAGCTCCGGCCCTGAGTCATCCGTCCCCAGAAGGTTGCGTAACCGCACACCGGTTTGGAGGGCAACGCAGTGCGCAACCGCTGGAAGACACTTGGCTTTCAGCTCCTGGACCCCGCAACTTTAGTCTTTGATGTGGCAATTCTGCAACAAATGCGTCCCAGGGAATGTGTCCAAGCACGGCTCTGCCACCTAACTCCCTCTGTTGGGCCACCTAACTCCCTCTGTTGGGTCACCTAACTCCCTCTGTTGGGTCACCTAACCCCCTTTGTTGGGCCACCTAACTCCCTCTGTTGGGTCACCTAACTCCCTCTGTTGGGTCACCTAACCCCCTTTGTTGGGCCACCTAACTCCCTCTGTTGGGTCGGCCCATGCATGCACGCACACTCACACACACACACACACACACACACACACACGCACATGCACACACGCATGCATGCAAGCACGTAGATGCACGCATACACACACCACACTCACTCTCTCACACACCCATACACACAGACACACACACGCATGCATGCAAGCACGTACATGCACGCACTCAAACATGCACGCATGCACACACACACTCACTCTCTCACACGCTCATACACACAGACACACACACCGCTTCAGCTAAGTCACGCGGTAGATTCCCTTCATACGGGTGAGCAGTTCCTCGCTGTTCCCTCGGGCAGGCACCAATACCGCCGGGGGACAGCTGACTGGACAGATGACTTCATTGAACCTGAGCCAGACCCTAGCCACCCATTCTGTCCGCCAGTATCACGGTGGGACCCCTGCCTGAGGATCGCTCCCTGGCCATTAGCTGCCATAGAACAACTCCATGACACAGGGAAGCACATAGACACAACACGTTTACACCCTCTTGTTAACTTTTAAATGGAAAATGGAAACAATACATTTAGGTGGTCTACGCCAAACAGATCTTGTCCAGATTTAGACAGAAGGGACCACACAACCCCAGGGGAAGGGAACAAACTAAACAGCTAATCGCCCCAGTCATCCGACACAGAGGAGGTGGGCGGAGCTTGACCATAAAGGGCTGGGGGGGGGGGACGCGTCCCGCGGGTTTGTCAGCGCTCCGGGGCGCACGCTGGCGACGCTCAGGACACGGTGGGCCCCCTCGTTTCCTTTCATCTGCACCCCATGACCCTGACATTGTTAAAGGTGACAGATGCTGTCGTGCTATCAGCGCGCGCTCGTATATTTACACCCCGCCGCCTCCCGCAGTAGGGCTGCACACATCGGATTCCTGGCGGTAACTGGACGCCTTCTGGAACGTCGCGGGACCCGGCCTCATGGGGGCTATAAAAAGACCCGGGCCAGCAGCCGCGGTTGCAGCAGGGGCTGAAAGGGTATTCTCCCAAGGACCAGACCTCCGTCAAACCGCCGCTCGCCTGAAACCACACCCAACTGACCTCACTCTTACACGAGGGCCGTTCTACATCCTAATGTCGTCAAATAAACCTATTTCTGTCTGATAATGAGGACAAAAACACTGTGAGAATATATCTGTCACAGATACAGTAGTATAAATGTTAGGAAATATCAACAGAAAAGTCAATGGAATATATTTTGTTTGTGTGTGTGTAGTATATTATTGGAAATTGAACATTTTAGACTTTTGCTAGTATGCCAAGGGGAATTATGACATGGGTTTGAAACACAGACAAGAATATGCACCATACATACATGCATTTTATTCTCGCTATCATCTTTTGTAATTCAATTATTGATTAAAATGTTTGCATAATCAGTAAAAAATCCTGATACACTACATGTCTGAGCATGAAACACTCGACTATTGTTTCATGAGCAGAGATTGGCGAGATGGAGACAGCAGCAGACAGAGGAGAGGTTGTGTTCCCCGGGGAGGAGCCAGACTGCGTGTGGGTGCTGTGGGAACACTGTGGAGGTGTTGAAACTGGCCATTGTGGCAAACTGTCAGCTCTATGGCACAAAGCCTCACTGCCCATCTGTCCACAGCTCCCCACACAACCCGTCACCAGCACCGTGCTCACAGGCTACAGCCTACAGGGGTGAGAAGAGATCAATCGCAAAGGACAATGTAAGGAGCGTATAATGTTTCGCTCCAAAAAGGCTTATGGAAGAGATCAAAACAAGATGCAATTCAGCAAGCCATAATCATTGTTTTTGCAAGGAGCACCTGCTTGACTTGTACCAACTGCCAACACTAAAACACTAAAACCTCAACAAAAACACTATACTAGACTAAACTAAACTAAGGTAAACTAAATGAAACTAAACATAATTCATTAGAGACTGTGGCCTCATTTTCCTCATTTGAAAATGTCGATTAACATAACGATTAGAGGCTGGCATTTGCCTTAAAGGGTAAGAACACAAAGCACAAATGCATTTTTTCCAGTGCGGACGGCCCCTTGTGAAACTATTCAGGGAAAAATAACGGCGGCTCAAAGTGGCGGAGCAAAATGCCGCACGCTGGACGGGGCAGAAAAAGGCCCACAATGCTAACATTGTTCTTTTGGCTTTAGTGAAATTCCCCTAAAGCTGGCCTTAAAGCAGAGGCTCAGCACACTGAAAGGGGATCTGGGGTCTCGGGGGCTGACGGGTGACCGGCTCTCTCTAATGTAATGGGATCTTTCAGCGGTAGCGAGAGTAAGGGGCATACGTCCCCCTGGGGAGCCCGATCGGGGCGTAACCCATCGCCCGGAATGTTTCTTCAGGCGGCCGATCTCGCACAGGCTCCCACTGCCAGGATACGTAACGATCGACGTAATGGAGATCCCATGGGCTCGAAAACGATCTGGAGCCCCCCCCCCCCCCCCCATCTGCCACCCTTCCCACCTCACCACAGCACCTGGGAGTCAAGGTCCAGGTGAGAGCGCGTCCCATGATGTCTCTGTGCCCGGGGGGTTTGCTGTCTCCACCCTCACGCCCTTTGCTCTTTTTTTTTACAGGGACGCATGTCGCATGTGCATCCTACAGGCTTCAAACTTCTTCAAACGCAAATGAAAACGCGAGGCCTGCGCTTTGACACGTCGCCTCATGGAACCGCTTACATTAGGATTATTATTACTGCATGCGTTATTGTTATTGTTTTTATTGCGGTAATGCTTTCGGCGCGAGGCATGTGGTTTCACTTAGCAAAGCTCTTTAATGCCATCCCAGAGACGTGTGCACAGCAATTATACAAAAAAAAAAAAAAAAAAAAACATAATAAAAAAACCCCCCCCAAAAAAAACCTTGAAATCCACTGCTGCAGGTTTATTTAAGAAAAAAAGATTGGAATTTTCGTCCAAAATTGAGGAGAGTGACAAGTGTCAAGCAACGGAGGGCTCAGCCTGGCAAACAGCACTTTACACAAGGCCCAGCATTGTGCAATATGAAAAACACAGACGGGGCAGAATTCCATGGCAGATACCAGCGGCCTGTTTGCCATTAAGCCCTTCTCTTGGATTTCTTTCATTATTTCAGTGTGCACACAGAGAGAACTTCCCCTAACTGTTTTCCATCCAGTTATCAGAGAAGTATCCAACAGAGCTGACTGTAACTGTGAGAGGCACGGCCATCGCTCCATGGCATTGCTGTGGGGACGGGGTGCAGGGCTCGAAAATATTTGTCAATGCAATCCACAAGATCCTTCAGCTTTTATGAAGACACTTCTGAGGGGTAGCGAAACGATTAAAAACATTCTCCACTTAAGATGTCCTGTTAATCACAGAGTGCCCATCCCACAGAAATTTAAAAACCTCCTTACTGTAAAAGCTACTTGCCAAGAGAGAGCCTACCAGCCTTTATCCTGTGGCAGGCAAACATGGTGGCTTTCTCTAGCGGCAAACCAACTAGACTCATACTTGTGATTCCTACTGCTTTTCCCCCCACTAAGCTCCAGATATTCCAATGGCAACCTCAAAATACCACTATAAACACTAGAGAGATGAGAGCGAGCAAGAGAGAAAGAGAGAGAGAGAGAATGAGAGAGAGATACAAAAAAGTGATAGAGGAAAATTAAACCAACACAATATATCACAACCCTTGCTTGTGTATTTCCTTATAGTTGGAGACAGTTGGAGAATAGCATCTCTGATGGAGCCTACTGTTAGGATCCCTGCTGTAGAAAACACCAGACAAAAAAGTTCCTGGATGGTCCTTGAATACTTTCCATGCAAGAACAGTGAGCTATAAAATAATGTAATAACACTATAATCTCTATTGCTACAATCAACAATCATATAGTAGCTAAATGACAGTTTAATCTCTGTAGCATGCGAGACAGAGAACTCTGGAGTATTACGAATCATCTGTGCTCTCCCCACTCTTGAGCTATGCACAAATTCCAGTGAAACCCAAATGGCTCTGCTATTTATATAAAAAATGCGGAATTACGGCTGTGATTGTTCATAGTTGCTGTGATATTTAACAGATGTGAACTGTGTGTTTTTTAAAGGACAGGAAAATAAGGCATGGAATCCCACCCAGCCCCCTCACAATACCATCTGATCTTCACAGAAGTATTTAGCTAGAGACCAGCTGGACTGAGGTAAGATCACGGTCATATAAAGTACATTTACATTCCTTCATAAGCCAATACTTCCATTATAATTCCATGATTTGAAATGACAGAGCCATCTTCAAACAAGCATGTGTTCTGCCACACGTGTTTTATCAACTTTACATGACATTAAGTTACTTTTCATTCAGCATATAGCAGACACTATTATAACAGTATCCTCGTATCCATTGATAAAAGTGTATGTTCACAGAAGCATTTTAGGTGGATTACCTTGCAATGGTACCACGACAGTGCCCTACCTGGGAATCAAACCTGCAATCTGTAAGCTACATGCCCATTTCCACAACCATTATACTACACTGCTATACCCACAAAGGCAGAATCTGCATAATGCTTAATTAGCATTCATATTTTCCTATAAGTTATGCATGCAAATCTCAAACTTTGTTTTTCTCAGGAAGATCGCAGGCCTTTGGAATATAAGAAAATGCAAAAACAGAAAACAGAAAAAAAAATGTAATAAAAAAATATAAAGGGGTTTGTTGATTGAAAGGGTTTTATATTGAATAGAACATAAAATCATCGTCTGAAAATTGACTTGGCTCGTTACACACAGACGCAGATGTTTGAGTGAAAAATGGGAAGGTTTTGCAGATGGTCAGTTAAGGACAAGCGTGCATTCGAGTGTGAAAATACATTGGCAGCCATAAGAGGCGTGGCCAAATGCCAAACACTTGTAAAAAGTAACATGGCTTTCATCCAGCCGTGCCATCAGCGCTCTCGCTTGGTTTTGCCAGAGACAAAAACAGGATGGAAAGCATATAATCCCATAAATAATAATAATGAATAATAAACAGTGGTACAGTGCACAGCACTGTCGCCTCACAGCAAGAAGGTCCTGGGTTCTGTGTGGAGTTTGCATGTTCTCTCTCTCTCACTCTCTCTCTCTCTCTCTCTGTTAGATTGGAGTGAAAGTAGCAGTGTGTTCCTACTAAAATCAGCCTTTGCTTTCTACTCCTGTTTCCTACCACAGTCCACAGACATGCAGGTTAGGCTAATTGGAGACTAAATTGCCCGCAGGTACGAATGTGTAAGTGAATGGTGTACGTGCCCTGCGATGAATTGGCGACCTTGTCCAGGTGGTAGTTTTGCCTTTCGCCCCAATGCATGCTGGGACAGGCTCCAGCCCCTCCCGTGACCCTGAACAGGAATTAAGCGGGTTAGATAATGGAGGAATGGATGGATGGAGAAGGTAGAATAATATAATAAGACTATGAAGCAGAAGAAAAAAAAGTTAAACATGGAATATAATAATAATAATAATAATAGCCTTTCTCCAGTCAACACACAATGAAGAAAGAAAGTGTCAGTAAATCCTCTGAAGTTGAATAGATGTTTTCACTGTGTAGCCAGTGCGATGCACCGTGGAAGTGTGTAATACGATGGAATTGATAGATTGTTCAACATGTGCAGGAGGAAACGCAGGTCTGTGACTTGGAGGATGTCGTATAATCTGGTGTCAGTCTCCCCCCCCGCCCCCCTGTTCTCTGTGCGGCTGGCAGGGGACAGGTCTGTACGGAGGCCCAGGGCGTGGTGCCGTGCCCCATGGCAACTCCCGGCAAGTCACCGGGAGTCACTTCACGGCAGAGTCAGGGCAGAGAGAGCACGGCGACCACATCAAAGTGCCTCAGAGAATCCAGAGTCCTTTCTCTCAGTTTGTTATTGCTCACTGGAAGGTTAGCTGTAATAGGCTTCAAAAATCCCCACATCTGCAAGGAATTAAAAACAAAGGAAAAAGGCCAAACTAAGCAAAAAAAAAAAAAAACCAATCAATCAATCAGTGTAAAGATAGCTTATGCTTCGCTTTTTGCACAGGTGGGGGCGGGGAAGGCAAGTTAAAGTCTAAGGGCCCTTACACCCGGCGCTAAGCGGCGCTAAGCCAAACGCAAGTATCTTTGCTATCTTACACCCGGCGCAGGGTTCATTATAGCCCCTAGCGCTCACGTCGGTTAAATACCAAGTGATGTTGCGCCCATAGCAACTGGGCGTGTTGGTCTTAAAATGAGGTGTGGCCAGGATTATTTTTGACGTATTGCTATCTTGAGCCAGCAGAAAGCGCTTACGCTAAAACCACCAAAAACCTGGTCTAAAGTCATGTAGCAGTTGTTTACATGTTATTTTAACGGTGCATATAAGTGCGTCTACATAGGCGTTTGCACAACGTGCACAAGCATGACTAAAAATATCAAGATTACAATGTGAAATATTATTATTGTGTAGCACATACCTGTCCCTCAGCGAAGGGAAATGCCACATTAAATTGCTTTCAGCCCACTCCATCAACATCCAGGAGATGTGCGATGGTACGTGTAAGGTTAAATGTATACTATAGACTATTCGCAATTATCCTGGATCAAGCTATGACTTAGCCTATATTTGCCAATAATTTCTGTAATCGTCTGTGGGGTCAATCTTCTGTTACAGGACAATGGCTATCCATTAACACCCACATCAAGCCTAATGCGTGAATTGTCATTCGGTGGAAACTCGCGCACTGCAATTGACGGACATTTGAGTTCTAAAAAAGCGCTTCAGATGTCATTACAATACAGCTATGTTCATCTAGGCCTACAGCCTGTAAGTAAATAGAATGGTTTTGACTGAAAAAAGTTCAAAACCTTGTCCAGTGAATATTGCATTTATTGTTTTTCAAATAGCCTATAGGTAAATAAAAGGTGGAAATGGTATAAAGCGGTAATGTGGTATAAAGGGATCTATAAAAGGTGAAAGTGTTAAAATATGGTGATCTATTTTGTGGTAAGTAGTCTAAAGAACCTGAAAGTGATACAAAGAAGTAATGACTTGTGATGAAAACACAAAGGTAATGTCAAATTATCTGGGATAGTATTGTTAGGTCATAACAGTGTTGTAGAGGAAGGCATTGTGATGTCATAAGCAGTGTAATATGTTACAGCATCCACATTCTATTGCATAGGTTTTCAAAATGTGCCCATTGACTCCCATTTTTGGAGATAAAAGGTCAATTATCTGAAGATGTGTATATGGTATAAAGGTAAAACGTAATAGCAACCTGGAGGGTGTCTAAAGGTATAATATGGTGTAGGTGGTGTGAATGGTGTAGGCGATGCCATCTGTCCCGGTTCTTAACCTGATATTGGTTCAGTAAATATCCAGAAATATGTAAGGACCATAGTAAGCCTTATAAGTTATCCTGGATAAGGACACATTATGTTGTCATGGCTGCTGCTGCTACTGCTAGTACTATTACTACTACTATAAAATAATAATAAAAAGTACAATAATAATATAACAGAAATTATGTAACAGCATCAAAGTTTGTGCTCTGATACTTTGCACGCCGCCTCTCTGGTCTTATTTGAGAAATGGTGGGGGTGGTCTGAGAGGTGAAAGAGGAGGGTGCTGTGGTAGCCCCCGCTCCTTTTGGCAGCTCATTAGTGTTATGAATAGTGAGCTATTTGTGTTGGCGTAACTGAAGCCTTTGCTTTTCATGACTGTTTACCGTGGTGGGAGTCAGACAGAGGGCCCCCCCTGCACTATTGGGTGTCACACGTAAAGGATACTCTCCCAGCACACCACCCGCATGCACACTGCCACTTTCACTCAAATCTAACACACACAAAGAGAGAGGGAGAGGGAGAGGGAGAGAGGGAGAGAGGGAGAGAGAGAGAGAGAGAGAGAGAGAGAGAGAGAGAGAGAGAGAGAGAGAGAGAGAGAGAGAGGGAGAGAGAGAGAGAGAGAGAGAGAGCGAGAGAGAGAGAGAGAGAGAGAGAGAGCCTTCAGCCTGTGGCAGAGGTGGAGACGGAGGTCCACTTTCTCCTTGCATGCCTTAATGCAGTGGTTCTCAACCCTGGTCCTGGGGACCCCCTGTGTATGCTGGTTTTCGTTCCAACCACAATTGCAATACCAGAATTTTAACAAGCTGTTATTTTTTCTTAATTAGGTGTTTTTATTGTATAGAGAGAACACTTTAAACTCTTTACTCTCTTAAGCCACGTTATGTTAGCAATAGCTATGCATGCTTTGAAGAAAAAAAAATCCCATGTTCATTATGCTTATTGTGTTATATTGCAAACAATTACAAAGAAGAGGTAAGAACTCAGGTGAATAGGCTCCTAATTAGGTAATTGAACACAAGTTTAAGTTCCTTCATAATTTCCTCCTTAAACTTGTTAACACAATGCAGGTTTAGCTCGTTATCATTTGCTTTGTCTTTGAATTCTTCTTTATTTACCAAACGGTTAGTTTTAGTGGCCATGTGTCCACAATTTCACCAATTATGAGCCAATTGATTCACCTCAGTCTTTAATTTGATCAGTTAAAACATTTTTTACCTCCTTTTAATTGTTTACAATACAGCACAATGTGAATATTGGACTTTTATTCTTCATGGCATGCATAGCTATTACTAACATAATGTGGCTTAAGAATGTAAATAATCCCTCTAAACATTAAAAACACCTAATTAAGAAAAATTAACAGCTTGTTAAAATTCAAGTATTGCAATTGTGGTTGGAACGAAAACCAGCATACACAGGGGGTCCCCAGCATACACAGGGGGTCCCCAGGACCAGGGTTGAGAACCACTGCTTTAATGTATCTCATTAGAGGCAAATACTTTCCCCAAATTCACTGCACAAATGAATCAAGAGAGAGATTGTTGCTTACTGTTCTTGCCCCCTCCTTGTCAAAAAAAAATCTAAAATAAATGTTGGCAATTTTCTTTCATAAGGTGGTAAATTGGCAGTGTGATCTGCAGTGCTGGGCCCTTCTCCCGAGTGCTGCTCTGAGAGAGGAGGGGCCTGCAGAATGCAGCTAAATCAGGCTTCAGGGCTGTTCCATTCTTCCTGTGTTATTTCCTGCGTCTGTAACATATGTTATCGACAGCCTCACTCACTCACACCCGCAGCTGAAACGCACTTGTTTATTCTTGTGCTATGTGTTTGGTGTAATGTAACCAGGCGTTGGTGTGTTTGTGAGGTCCACGTGTGTGTTTGTGAGGTCCGCGTGTGTGTTTGAATTTAGTATTAAGCAGTGGCGGCTCCTGAGCTGAAAATTGGGGGGGGCGGAAAACTTCCCTTTAAACTGATTATTGGTCTTAATCATTTTTCAATCAGTTTCCTTGATTAACAATAGGCTACATCAGCGTTTAATTCACCAATTACTCAATGCCATAAAATGTAGCCGGTTCTCCTCAATTCGGCTATTAGGCAAGTAATAAAATAATTTTAACTTGCGTCACAAAGCTTTAATCAACATTATAATTGTGGATACATGTGCTCTTCATTCTCCGCACTCTTAATTCCGAAAATATTCATGGAAATTAAACGATCTTAAAGCTCAGCTTTTGTTAGATAATTTTTTATTGCAGGTTGTGCTAAATAAAAAAAATAATCTAACAAAAGCTGAGCTTTAAGATCGTTTAATTTCCATGAATATTTTCGGAATTAAGAGTGCGGAGAACGAAGAGCACATGTATCCACAATTATAATGTTGATTAAAATGTGCACAATTTTGCGACGTTAAAATTATTTTATTACTTGCCTAATAGCCTAATTGAGGAGAACCGGCTACATTTGATGGCATTGAGTAATTGGTGAATTAAACGCTGATGTAGCCTATTGTTAATCAAGGAAACTGATTGAAAAATGATTAAGACCAATAATCAGTTTAAAGGGACGTTTTCCGCCCCCCCCAATTTTCAGCTCAGGAGCCGCCACTGGTATTAAGATCAAACCGTTAGTAGTATTGTAGATCTATGCTGTGAGCACAGTATCAGTCTGCAGAACATTTGATAAACTGAATGTGGTTCATTTATTTTTATCAGAGAGTTGAGCGGGGTTCTCTCTCTCTCTCTCTGCGGCTATTTTAGATGATGAGGAGGCATGAGGACGCACAGCGATGGAGAGTGTGATACTGAGTCAGCACTATGACCTTTACTTTAGGGTCCACAGAGGTTCAGGAAGGATTATACTCCTCTCTGCTGGGGTTTGGCAAGGTGTTGTGGAACATATAGTACACCCGTACAAACAAAATCAAATGCGGGCACACACACACACACACACAAATACAATCATATACACTTGCAGTCACTCTCAGTTGCATCAACACACATACGCATGCATGCACAAACTCGCAAAAACATGCACTCTTGCACACTCTCATCTTCACAAACACACATGCACACCCGCGCACAGACACACACACACACACACACACACATAGAGGGACCTGGCGAACAGGGTCAGGGCTGGTGATATGTAGCGACGGTGCAGGTGACACACATGTACAGTGACTCGTGGCCTGGCTATCTGAGTACACCTGGCCGCATCTGCCCATTAAAACCTGCCAGCGCACCCGCTAAATGCCTGCGCTGACTACTTCTCCACCCCCAGTGTGAGCGAGAGCCAAAGCAACATGGTCTGAGGCTGCTGGAAGCCTCATTCCAAATCTACAGAAACACCTACAGGGCCAATCCTGACTGCGCACAGATCCGGCCCCTAGCACAAATACTCTATGCAGTCGTTTTGAGCCACAATGGGCCATGCAATTTAATTTGGCCCACAAGAACACACACTCTTGTTTAGGGACACCAAAAACCCTAGGCCCAGATCTGACTGTGAACATGGCAGCCTGGCCTAGCAGGAGGTTCACTCCAGTAAACTCTGCTGTACCTTATTCTGAGATGTCGAGTAAGCATTATTAAATTAATCATGAAAACCACATAAACACTTCCTCATGTTTTCTCCATCCTTTTTTGAATAGTTGTGACTGTTTGTGCAATCCTATACAAGGCCTTACCCCTCTGAAATGTTTCAGGATCAGATTCTTACTTCCAACAATAAAATCTCATACTCTTACAGGTGAGTGTGGCAATCCACAGGTAATTGTTTTCAGGCTCTAGGATCACAATCTGCAGTTAGACCATAGATCAATAATATGTTTGCCCTGCTTTAAGTCAGAACATAGGCCTTAACAAAAAGTTGTACAGGGCTGTTCATTCTATCCCACAGTTCAAGCTTCTTTGACATTAGATTTTTTATGACTGCAGCCCAGTTTCTACCCATCTTGTACAGAGATATTTGAGTGGACTCCTGACATTAGTCTTAAAGAGGAGTTCCACCGAAAAATTATGTTTGATTTGTAAAAAAATAGCTCTCCTCCTGATTAAAATGAGCTCTCAACCAACATTCTACCTGTAGTGAGAGCAGAGATATAGCCCCAAACTACTGTGCATGTACCAGGTACCTGCTTTACTGTGAACTACAATGGCCAAGAGCGCTTACAGTTTATGGGCGATGTCAGACACCAGTCACACTGAATAACATTACGACCAGAGCGAAGGCTGGGTTGCCAGATCTTGCAAGAGTTTCCAGCCAAATGGCGACTCAGAACTAGCCAAAAAAATATTTTAACTGAAACCAATGTATTTTAAGTAGAAATCAACATATATTTTTTACCTTTTAAAAGTGTGTGCTTTGTGACTTTTAATTTTCCCCCATGACTGCATTGTGAAAGTAGTCCAATTTGGCTGTAAAACCGCCATGGCAACACTAAGCGGAGGGTCTGGGAATTTTACTGCTCATCCTGCACATACCAGAGGCCATGTTACTCGCTGGCAAATTAGCCACTAATGTAACAGTTCTACTGAAAAAAAATACCACCACCAGGCATTAGCTGGAGTCTCTGGAAAAACGGGGGAAATACGGCCATTCATTTAGGAAAACACAGCCCTTCATTTATCTACTTTTGGTATTGTGAATCATAGCCTAACCAGAAGTCTTATCACTTATTAATTTATCATCCATGTCCTCTAACATTAACCCTTAACATTTAACCTAGGTAAACGAGTGGTGCAACGTTAGCCTACATGTGGTAACTACCGCAATTCCAACTGAAATGGAAATGTTTGCTACCGTTTCGGATAGCCTATTTGGGCTCAAAAGTTAAAAACAGAAGCCTTCCACCTACGACAAAAAACCGTTCGATTATGGTCAGCTCGCTAATGACTATGTTAATCTACTTTTCATGGTCATGGATCATAATGTAGTTGGCATGGTTCCTTATCGGGTGATTCAATAAGGCAGAGGAAGACCGGAGTATCATTTGTCCACTCTGTAACCGACAACACTCGAGTCCTGTTTGGTTTAGTTTGCCTAAACATCTTTAGGAAACAACGTATCAATGTAATTTTCTGACATTATAATAAAATAGCATCGACAGCTAACTTGATCTACGATGTGTCCCTACTCAGAACAGTGACAGACACAGCACTGGCTCCGCCTACGTGCCTATGTAATTTACACACCCACTTGACGCCACTGTAGTCTATAGAGTTACGGCACATCAAATTTGTAGCTGCCAATATTTCCGTTCACATATTGTTTTGAGAGACTTAATTAGTTGCGCCTTGATCTGATAAATAAGGTTAATGTTGTTTTTTGGTGGAGCTACCCTTTAACAGTAAAATAATTTTTGGAGCTTGCTGGGCTGAGCTTCTATCAAGCTTGCCTTGAATCATTAGACAGAGAAAATATATTTGTCCTTACAAGTCACTCTGAAAAGAGGCTTGTTCTAAAAAGCAACAGGAAATGTTGGATTTGGTTTTAATATGGAACACGAAGTGAGAAGGCTTTTTACCGTGCAGTATTCATGATATTACATATGCATGATTATTAGACAATTAGATTTAATTGTATACACATACTGTAACTGTATATATAAACTGTATGTGTGTCTGTCACAATATCAAATTATCACGATACGATTATCGCGGAAAAAAGTATTGTGATATTACTGCAATACATATAGCAATCTATAGCAATCATTAAAAAAAATAATACTATTACTCAAAATGCATCTTTAACTTTATTTTAACTCACGCCCACAGAGATTGAAAGACCCTCCCACAGAATCTGACACTATCCAAACCTGATCCAAACCTGATCCAAACTTTTCCTACAACGGATAATAACGGCTGTTTCATGGGTATAACTGGGTTTAAAATATGACTGGTTAGCTAGTTAGGTAACGTTACCTTATTCGCCAAACAAGGTAAGCTAACGTGCTAACATTGTACTCGTACAACTTAACTGAGAGCAGAACATGCTTAGGCTACCTCTATCTACGGTAACAGAATGTGTGGGATTGTGAATGCGAAGATGCATAGAAAGGTTCGTAGTATTGACTAATTTGCCGAATAATGTATCACCACATCCCCTGCATTCCCTGGAATATCAACAAAGACTCTTTTTTAGAAGAGGGATAAAGAGCCTCACCTGCGACATAGTCACGACACGCATGTGCTGTGTCTAGTTTAACGTGTCACACCCCCAGCGCTTTTGGTGTCTGTGTGACAGAGGGAAGACATGACAAAACAAGAGCTAAAAGTCCAATACATTTTTTTTTTTTTCTTTTTGCAGCAACTGTCTAACATGTCATACTGTATAGTCATAACTGGGTTATTTCCATGATTACTATTTCTTATTTTGACTTCCGTTATTATGGTCAAATATGATATATCGTGTTTTATCACGATTATCGTGAAACGAGTATCTCGCGGAACCCCTAGTGCACACAAACCTGAATTAAACGTGTGCGACTACGTAGTCAATTCATTTAATCATGTACCTAACGCTGTAAACTGCAGAGGTTAGGATTTATGGGGAGGAGAGGAGGCATGCTGCCTGCTGCACGACACTCTCGTTGCCTGTGCAGATAACTGCTGACTCGCTCAAGATATTATCCATTATCATATTGTCAAAAAACAGACATAAATCAACAGACACATCTTATAGGAATGGCCCCAAACCAACGCACCCTGAGCACCACAGTTAAATGTCTTGGCAATGTCAAGAATAATGGCTTGAGAAATATGTCCGTCAGCAATCTCAGTAGCAAATCTAGATTAGATTTATGAGTTATAAGTGCTGAGAGATGTCAGGGACTGGGGTGGGTGTGAATAAGAACCCTTCTACAACCTCTTTCAGAGTCAAATGCTTCTCACCAAATGAGCTTTACCTTTTCTGACACTTCCTGCTTGAACATAGGAATGTTGTATGTGTGTTTGCAATTTTAGGTACACACAGTCACACTTTCTCCTAAAAACTCTTAAGAGACGAAGGCACTTTGCAACCATTGGTGGGCAAACTCATTTTTCCGAATTTCCTGCAAAAGGATATTAAAATGAAAACATTTTTGGAAAGTACGTAATTTCATTCTCTGTGTTTAGTTGTGTTATACTAAACACCTTGATATGGATTGCAAAGATGTTCATTGTGAAATATTCCAACTCAAAAATTTATAAATGCAACATATGGTCATATACCTGTATGCCCTTCTGGGATTTGCAAAAGCCAAACTGAACTTTTTTTTTAACGTTTGAAATTTAGTGATGGCTGGAAAAAGAATTATTCTGTTTTCATTTCCTACTGGCTTACAATTAGAGCAATTAAAACAGCATGCACCATTATGACTGAGGATGGAAGTAATTTGAAGCCCTTGGCTCTTGTAAAGGAGTCACAGAGAACACCACAGAGAGAAACACATGGACACAAATTACATGGAACAGAAAATGACCACATGTTCGCTAGACATTTAATTGCTGTTTAAAATGGCAGAAACAAAACAAAAAGAAAATTCTTTTACTCGGGGAGAGAAAACCATGACAAGCTTTTTTTTGTTTTTTTTTACATTGTTAGTAATTGTACTTTAGACATGTGGACATGTACTGCATGTACACGCAGACGCAGACGCAGACGCACACACACACACGCACGCACGCACGCACGCACGCACGCACGCACGCACGCACACACGCACGCACGCACACACTCCTGCGATAGCCCCTTCACATGCCCTGCACATACAAAGCCAACTGCAGCATTTGCAACAGTGCCGCGTGATTCCCAGTGCCCTTTCAAACTCTTTGTTGTTTTGCTTTGAGAAAGACGGCTTCACAAAAATTAGCCGGGTTAACAGGAAGATAAAGTGCTTAATTCATTCTCCCTCTTTTCTGGAAAAGGCTAAGAGGAAGTGTGCTCAGGGTGGGGGACCACCAGAGAAGACCAAACTCACTGCCACACAAAGCTCTTTCTGCATGGGGCAAAACCAGTGCATCCTTTCCTCACCATCCACAATGCTTCACATATGAATTGCACATTGTGGACTGAGAGAACTAAAAAAAAAATAGAGAGAACCTCAGTGGCTCCCAATCAATGTGCTGTGGCATGGATCCGCTTCTCCAGTGTGAGGAAACGGCAGCAGTGGCTGTGAGACAGAACAGGACTTTTGGCTCCAGTGGCCATTTTCACAGCCACGGCACTTCGTATGAATTTCTCCCCCTTTCCCCTTCAGACAGACTGCACCAGTATAATTCATATAGACAATATGTCAATTTTTCCAGTGGTAAAGCCCAGCAGCATCAAAGCACATACCTGTTCATGAAAGGCTACAAAGTCCCCAGCATGACCATATGCTGCTAGCCTATTACAGTCACAAGCCCCTTTTAACAAGGACAACCCTTTCACTGTAGCTTGTGCACGGATGCATGCACTGATTAATGATCTGTACCAAGGCCAAACAGCCCTCTCATTTAACCTGGTCCACTCAGCTTCACCTTGTCCTGAAGAATGAAAGCTAAAGCTATTTAGCACATGAAAAGTCATGAAAAATTCACTCGAGGGTTGCTTGGGAAGTGCGGCTAAAAGAGATAATATTGAAATAGATTTGTATTGTTACCAGCATACAACTTTGCCTGCCATCCTTCCAAAAATGCCTGCCCCTCGATTATAGGGCCCTTTACCTCAGAAGCCATTCATTCAATTGGCCAAGTCAGGCAGAAACTACTTACAGATGACAAAAGAGGCCTGGCCTTAACCCATCCAAACACTACTTCCTGTCCTGACTGGAATCCACAGGCTATAGTCAAAGTCCAGCTGGTGAATGATTACAGAGGAGTTTGGGTGCTGAAGCCGAAGGGCCCAGAGGAGAACACACAGCCTGCTCTTGAGAAACAAACGGGCAGATGATAAACGACACTTCAAAAGGGCAAGAGAAAGGTCATCACTCACCAACGGCAGTTAAGATTCAAAATGTGTGCCTCTGTTTATTTGTTTTATCTCTGATCTGAAACTGTCTGCGGTTAATCGCATCTGAAACACGTCCAAACTGTTACTGCCATGATGTGCCGTGTCTCTGGTTATTGTATGGACGTAGTGTTAACTGTGTGTATAACACATGTCTGTGCACGGGCACAGCAGTTTCCCAAAATTAGCTAAATCCTTTGGAGCACATGACTGGCCCTGTGCTGTGGTCCTAATTACATGAGAAAGCTCAAGTGACGCCATTTAAAACCAATTTCTACCTTATAATTACATATATGCAACGTCAGAAGATGAGAAAATTTTGCAATTGCTAATTAGGCACAAAATGGCTAATCACACCCGTCTCTTGTGCAAAGATTTTTTCTGGGCTTCAGTCAACGGACCTGTTTCAACAACTTAATGAAAAAGGCCAACGAGTGTGCTCTGGGTCGGGAAACCAATGCAGCTAGATGGAGATGTTTCAATGTCACTTAACATGAAATAACAGAATTCATTGAGCCAAAGGAGGAAGAGACAAGCATCTGTCTACGGTATATTTATGTAAACATGTCTTAATGCACAGTCTAAAATTATACATTTTTCAGTCTGGCTTCCTGACAAGAAACAATGACTCATGCAGTCTCAGAGATATCCATCACCATACACCCAGTGACAGGACGCCACAAGCTTCTCAATCAACGCACTTTTTCATGGTTGAGTGACTAATGTTCCTTGCGTCTACATAGATTCTAGTTACCGTATGATGGAACCGATACGCTGTTTGCAATGAATTCTCTTCAAAACTGCCGGCTGACGCAGATTCCCAATTGTGTGCACGTTGCAATTTATATTTTTCAAATGGAGCAAATGGCACCGCACACAAGCGAAGGCGAGGCACTGGCACCCGTAATGTATCTCTGCTTTTTAATCAGTCTGAAGCGAGGTTGCTCCAAACTGCCCCGGTTCCACACACTAAATCCATTAACCCCGAATCCTACAGTGCAGTGGCTTGCTGAAAGCAGCATTTCAAAACTCATCTCCAATTCGGAGGAACATAAAACCTGATAAGTTTCTAAAACTACTCTTCCCTCTCAGCTGTTTTCTTGGGATCCCTGCTTTGTGAGGGATAATAAATAGAAATGGAATTGGATGGGGGGGAGGAGGGGGGGGGGGGGAGGAGGGGGGGGGGGGGGGGTTAGGAACTGCGCAACTGGCACAGAGCAGAGCCAAAAAATTAAAAAATAAATGAAAAACTCCCCTCCAAACCAAATAGGCTGGGAGTTCAAAAGGAGTAGAGAGTGCAGTTGCTATAATATGCTGGTCTCTTTATTGCTCGCATATGCAACTATCCTATTATGTGCTTCCTCCATGAGTACCCAGAGGCTCATATATACAGTAATGTAAAAATATTATCACAGTAGACGGGCAGCGCAGAGGAGACCTGAAAGAGCCACAATTTCCCAGGCTGCTCCAGCATTCCGGTTTTCCCCTCCCTGAAGCCTTTAGAGAACGAGAGAGTGACATAGAATATAAAACGAGAGGGAGAGCAAAAAGAGAGAGAGAACGTAGGAGATTGTGTGAGAAAAACAAAACAATAGAGATAGAGGAGAAAGAGAATGGGAAAGAAAAAGGGAGAGAAAAGTGAATATACGTATGTGGATAAATATGCATAACAAAGACAGAAACAAAATGGAGACATAATGATGTATGATGGCAAATGGGGAAGCAATTAAAAAGCCATATATGTCAACAAAAGTAGAGTCAGATTAGAGTAAGAGTTAGCTTGCACATGCTCCTTACAGTTTGTTTCCACACACTCACTGAGTTGAGAACAAACTATTCAAAACAACTCAAAAAGACTGCGACAGAACAAAAGGTGCTACCGCTAATGCGTGCAAGCGAGACAGGCGGCGTGTTTAGACTCCTGTCTTCTCCAAGCAGTTAAAAGGCGATGGAGAATTGAGGTGGGAGCGAAACAGACAAGAGTTCTGTGAGAGGGAGCAGCTGCTTGCTCTGTGGGTGTTGGCTCGTGTGCTTTGGGTCAGGTCACTCAAGGTCAGCACCGAGCAAAAATGGTGGGACTCCAGTTACAGCCTCCAGGGCTGACCCTGACACGGCAAAACATCTTCCAATGACCCGAAACCTCAATGCCCGAAGCTCTGAAGTGTGTCCAACCATAGAGCCAAGATGGCTGGCTGTGGGTTTTTCAGACCCTGATCATTGATAATTAATCAATGTGATAATTAATATAAACTAGAGTAAAGGAGGAGAACACCATTTTGGTGTGAAGCCACTGTGGGTCATATGTAGTGAGGTAATGCTCTATGGCCCTGTTATTCAAATCACGGTCCTCGAGGGCTGAGAACTGCTGGTTTTCCACCCTCCCTTTACCTGGGCGTCAGGTGTGAAGACAGTCTGGCCAATCAGTAGCACTAATTGTTCAGTTAATTACCTGGGGAAAAAAACCAGGGCCAGATTTGTATTTGAGGTCCAGATTTGAATATCCATGCTCCATAGATAGAGAATAGCATTTCTTGACAGGGAATTGTTCAGACAGCAGCATAATCACCAGGCTTGGCCCCAGGTCTCTGCACCTATAAACAGACAGATGTACAAGGGGATTCAATGGAAACAGGGCATAATGTGTCTCCAATGGACAGTTCTGGTCAAGATCACGGTTGGACATACAGCCAAGATTGCCGGCAGTGGTGAGCTTGTTGCTAAAATAATTTTTCTGTTTAGAAAATGCCTAAACGTGCGGTATAGAGATTCCTCATTCTTGACATAAACATACAATACTATTCATTGGAGAGGTCTTCCACTGTTTTATGCAATATGAATATGAATTTCCTTATCAAATGTTGTCAATCTTTGAGGCTAAAAGGATTAGACTTAACCATATACCTGTTACTATGAAATCACAGATTCTAATGCATGCAAGAACTATGTAACTGCTATGTAAGCCTAAATAATTACTTGACACATTTCAACATAAACATGGACAGTACACCTACTGTACAATGTATTCAGGTCACATACAGCGTAGACAGCATTCCCACAATGCAGTATAGCAGGAATACATCATGTCAGCAAGTCACAACTAGAAATATTGTGACTGCCAAGGAACAATTACTCTTAAAGTGAGCAGAAAGGCACCTGTTTAACAAAGAGTTGTGATATAACAGACATTATCGGTTTGGTTTAACCCTGCATTATAATTCTACACAGGACAATTACACAATCACACATAATACCCCATTAAGGGGCATATTTTGGTTTGGGGTTAAGGTAAGAGGCAGATATAGGTTTAAACATGTTGAATTGACGTTTACTAATGATTAGCTAAAGCGAAAGCACTGAACAAGCTATTCAGTCATAATTAGTATCTATTACATTGTTATAATGAGCACATTCTGTAAAATGGCAATTATATATTTTTAAGAGATTTTAATGATTGAATAAACAAGCTATTATCACTAATGACTGCTAGAAACCTGGCTCATTATTTCTACAGCACCTGTGAATGTGAAAGAAAGGGCGTTATTTGTCTTGCTGAATTCTTACAGCTGATGACTAGAACCCAAGAAACAAGTGATTGAAAAGAGAAGGGAGTCCAGGGAAAGCTTTACCTGACTCAGCCCCTGATGACTATACCACTCAGACAGAGTCAGAGTTTTTCAAGAAATCTCTCAACAAGAGATGAATGTTTACCTATTTGAATGGCACAGTGAATGAGTTGGCATTGCATTGCAATATATAGTTATTTTAACATCAATAAAATGGCTGCACAGTTGGTGTTGCAGTGCATATATGGTTAATGCATGGCATTTATATAGCGCCTTTCTAGATACTCAAAGCGCTTTACAATGATGAGGGGGAAACTCGCCTCTACCACCACCAATGTGTAGCACCCACCTGGGTGATGCAACGGCAGCCATTTTGCGCCAGAATGCTCACCACACATCAGCTGAGGTGGAGAGGGAGAGAATAATTTTTCTAGTCAATTAAACTGGTTATCTTCAATATGATGATGATGATGATGGATGATGATGATTCTTCTTATTATAAGTCTGATAATGCTGATTATAGGTATTATAATAATTATTTTTATTTAGTTTTGTAAAAATGATTGTCATGAATCTGTTCTCTTCTAGGCTTAAATACTGAAATACAAAATGTCACTAAGAACTTTTTTAAAGGCTTTGGATACTTAAATATTGAATTCATTTTATGTTTTTTTTTAATCTATACGACATTTTAATGATGTCTGCTCTTTTATCTGCAGTATGTGCAGGTAAAAAGCATAGAAAAAGAAAGAAATCTATTACAAATTTAAGAAAACTGCACAGAAACATCAGGATCATTTTCTGTTCACTTTCACAATAATTAATTAATTCAATGGTATGAATCACTTCTCTGGGATGATATCAGGTGAGTCATTTGCTGGTGTGTATGTGCAGGTGTATGTCATTAACTATGTACGTTTGTACATGCATCTACATGAATCTGTATGGATGTGGGCATGTATGTATGCGTGTGAGTTTTTATGTATGGGTTGTTCAGGCCTCGTTTATCAACGTATGTGTTTGTATGGATGTGTGTGTGTTTGTGTGAGTGTGTGTGTGTGTTTGTATGGATGTGTGTGTGTTTGTGTGTGTGTGTGTGTGTGTGTGTGCGTGCGTGCGTGCGTGTTTGTGTGAGTGCGTGTGCGTGTGCGTGTGTGTGTGTGTGAGTGTGTGTGTGTGTGTGTGTGTGTGAGTGTGTGTGTGTGCATGTGTGTGTGTGCGTGTGTGTGTGTGTGTGAGTTGTCTCCCCGCAGGTTTGGACAGGACTGGTGTAGGGTTGTAAACACGCCCACACCGTGGGGCAACTGCTACACACAGTGTGTTTATCCACAAAGGGATTGAGCAATACCTCAGATGGGACTCCGTCCACTCTCCATCCTGGGCTGGGGGGCAGTAATCACAAAAAATGCCCTCCTGGTGTGGATCACCTCTGCCATGCTGGAGTCAAGGTAGAATAATTTTAAATGTTGTTGCTAGTCATCACCAGGACATCTCGGGGAGTCACACGGTCACCAAGTGTCAACAGCCCCAGCTGGTTTTCCTGAATAGCAGATGTACCTTCGTTGGAACTGGACTCCACTGAACCCTTCAAGCTCCATTTGCAAATCTCAAGAAAATAACTTGCACCCTACATCTGGTGGGTCACTGGCAGATACATATACAGTACATGCACACATATACAAACATATTGTATGTGCACATATGCACGCAAATATACATACTGTATGTACACACATACGCATGCACAGACACATGTATATACATGTAAACGCGTGTCACAAGTACATGTATGTACCCCTACAAATGCATCCAAACAAGTCCAGGCACACACACACATGCACATACACACTCCCAAAAGGATGCTCATACACATGCATACACACACACACACACACACGCAAAAGGCACAATAAGAAACAGGACAAATGCAACACAAAGGCAATTTGTCAACGTCGATGAAAACTTGGAAGCATTTAATGTGGTACGTTTCGCCAATTCAGTTGTCAAAGATCTGAAAAGTAATTTCCCAGTACAGACATATGGCTTACCTTTCGCACATGTACTGTAGGAAGTAACAAGGAATAACACATCATAGTATAGACAAATTGCCTATCTTACAGAGCTGAAAGGTCAAAGTTCACCACCCTTGACGCGTTCCCGTGCCGCTGCTGTGCCCAAGCTAACAGCCCGTATAGCCGAAACCCAAGTCTCAGTCGGTCAAAAGCCTTGCGGGCCCTGACCGTAGGAACAGCGCTGTCGTCACAGAGCTGACTCTGAGCATCTGTGACAGGGGGCCTGAGAGTGATTAGGAAGCCTCATCCACACGCCTCACTGTTGATGGGGATCTCACAGAGCACTCGCTCGCTCGCTCGCTCGCTCGGCCTGCATGCTGAACTGGTTACCGCTGATCCACTTCGCACACGAGCTTTTAAAAACACGGAGAGCTCAAACAGTCATTCGCTGGCAGCCCCGCAGACTCCCAGCAAGGGCTAGCTGAGTTTGTGTGAGACGGAAACATATCATTCTTTTTTTATCGTGATTAGTAAATACCGCTTTCCCAGCGGGGAGGGCAAAGCATTCCACAGTAGTAAAACTCTATGAGTCCATAAAATGTTTCACTCCTGGCCTTAGTGCCATCCTTTCTTTCCAGATCTCTCTCACACGCGCACGCACACGCGCACGCACGCACACACGCGTGGCACAACACAGACATTACCCCCTCTCCCATTGCGAACTCTTCCCTGAGAAGTGGGTGGCCTGAGCCTGTCACAGTGGTATATGACGCAGGATGGTACTCAGACAGGGTGTGAGACATGCCCTGCTGGGCACTGAATAAGATATAAATCCTGCAGAGCAGCTCCTGTTCTCTAGGGCTTCAGCCTCCTGCTTAATGTGCTGCATGGATGAAGGAAGCTTCCCTTCCTTCAGTAGGAAATCTGAGGTCACACAAGTTAACTAGGCCCCATTATGGGCTCAGTATGCACCGTACACTCGCTGCGGGCAGATGTGGATCCTGAGACTGTGTGTCGGCTCCCACACAACAGTTCATTTAGTGACCTCGTTCAGATTGTCACTACACGCTATGCTATCCATGAAACACACACACGCACACATGGTTATACACACATACACAAGTAGACACCGCACACACCCGCACACACACACGCATACACGCACACACATACACACGCATACACACACACACACACACACACGCATGCACGCACACACATACACACGCACACACACACACACACACACGCATGCACGCACACACATACACACACACACACACACACACACACACACACACGCATGCATGCACACACATACACACACACACGCACACAGCTCGAAAGCTGTGCAAACACCATGAGCAAATAAGCAGTGCCAATGTTCCATATAGGCTTTGTGTTTATTAGCCGTCTCCTGCATGCGAGCAGAGGATGAGGGGCTGTGGACTCACACAGAGAGAATGGAGGGCTGCTGGGATAGTGGAGGGGAGGTGGAGAAGGGGTGGGGTTACACAGGTACTGTAGGAGGGGTGGAGTACCCGGGTACTGTACAGCGGTTTAGGTGCCTACAGATTGTAAGAAAGGTTGAAGTAACAGTGGTACCTTAGGGAATGGATAGTTTGAGAAACACAGGAAGCTACCGTAGGGAAGGTTAGGATTATGTGGGTACTATAGGGAGGGTTTGAGAACCACAGTAAACTACTGTACGGAAGGTTAGGCTTTTGTAGGTACCATATAGAATGGATAGTTTGAGAAACACAGGGAACGACCAGAGGGAAGGTTAGGATTATGTGGGTACTATAGGGAGGGTTTGAGAACCACAGTAAACTACTGTACGGAAGGTTAGGCTTTTGTAGGTACCATATAGAATGGATAGTTTGAGAAACACAGGGAACGACCAGAGGGAAGGTTAGGATTATGTGGGTACTATAGGGAGGGTTTGAGAACCACAGTAAACTACTGTACGGAAGGTTAGGCTTTTGTAGGTACCATATAGAATGGATAGTTTGAGAAACACAGGGAACGACCAGAGGGAAGGTTAGGATTATGTGGGTACTATAGGGAGGGTTTGAGAACCACAGTAAACTACTGTACGGAAGGTTAGGCTTTTGTAGGTACTATAGAGAATGGATAGTTTAAGATACACAGGTACTGTAAGTAAGGTTGGGGTTACACTGGTATTGTAGATAGGATTAATGTTACACAGGTAACATAGGGAGAGTTGTGGTTACACAGGTAGAGAAGTGTGGGAATTGATGGAGTGAGAAGCTTGTGTATTTGAACAAACAGCTCTTATCTCCTGGTACTTCCCCTCTGATATGACTCACGCCACCAAACATCCCCCTTCGATTCAGGTGGCCTTGTTTGTTCCTCTCCCAATTCCCCACCTCTCCAGACGTGCCTGGCTTTCTAATCTGAAGGACCATTACAGGAAGCAGGAACAAACAAAGCCTAAAAGGCAGCCAGCAGGACCGAGGCCACAATTCAATTCTGAGAGACGGAGTTCCCAGAAAAACTAAAAACACACGTGTGGCCTGACACGCACCTGACACAGTTATTCATCCCGGCGCGGAGGAAATAAAGACGTCACTCTATTCCAGCAGGAAGGGGGCAGGTGTCTTTGCTGACTTTGGCTCGAGCGCAGACGAGCCCCTGACATGCGAAGGCACCCACAGCCGCGGGGCCGCCTGGCTCCCAACCCTCTTTATCCTCGTTAGCGGAGGGAGAGACCGGCGAGGGTGGAGCGGGGGGCCAGCCAGACGGCAGCCGCTCGCACACGCCAGTCACAGCCGCCTCAAAACGCAAACATCGACAAAAACAGATCAACTGGGGCAGGATGCGTCACCGAAGACGGGGCGGGGACAGAGCCGTTCCAACACGTCCTGGGAGATGCGAAACTCTGAGAGAGATCTGTGGGGAGAGGGTGTTGCGGGGGGTGGTAGTGGTTGTGGTGGTAGGGGGGGGGGTTACCGAAAAGCCAACCTCTAAGGCCCAGAGCCTCCAGATTTTTCCAAAAAAGATCTTCAGACATTGAAACCAGATGCGGCTTTTGGGGGGGAAAGCGAGGTGCTGTGTGGATGGATGGATCCACATGCAGTATTTATGAAGTGTATACTGGGGCAAATTCATAGCGGTTTCTGGTGGGAAAACAAGGAGTGTCTTATGCTTTTGACTTGTGTCACCGTGTTTGTAGGGACTGGTCGGCATGCTCCAGAGAGGGCCGTTTAGTCTGCAGGCCCCATGAGTATCAAGCTCCTAAAACCCTCAGTTGTGTGCCCACTGAAGACCACTGGCATGTGACGGGGTTTAGGAGCATACGGAGTGTGGAAACTGCAGTGAGCTCCCCGGGTCAAAAACAACTCTTTCACTGGCCAAGAGGGCAAGGGCTGGTCTCTGTGGTTTGTTGACATTGAGAGCTATCCCAGACAGCCTGAGCTGTCCCTCTACTGCTACTGCTACTGCTCCTCCTCTCTCTCTCTCTCTCTCTCTCTCTCTCTCTCCCACACACACACATACACACACACACACACACACCTGTGCCCTGCCCCGCCTCACTCACACAGCTGGTTTGGCAGTACAGCGAGAGGGGTGAGGAGGCTGGAATGTCTGCGCTGTGGGGATCTGAGGTGGGGAGCAGGATGTGAGCGATTGCCTAAGCTGGGCTGCACACTGTGGAGATGAATCATGAGCAGGCGGCCCAGGTTTCAGGGGCCCCACCTGTCTGGGGCGGGCAGAGGAGTCACTCCTCTGCGGACGGCCCACCGAGTACCGGTGCCGGAACAGGTTTGGACGGGGCACCCCCGAGAGGTTTCTGCAGCGAGGCACAGTATTGCCACACAATGACAGCGCAAGGCCTCAGGCAGCAGTTTGTCGAGAATCTCATGTCTTCTTGTCTAAAGGAATGCTAACTTAATGCAAGTCCCAATGCGCTACCATTGTGTGGCTTCTGTGCTGACGTGGAAAATAACCGATTGATATACAGGGCTATTGAGCACATTGATGGCCGTGGCCAACACTGCGATCTACATGTTTTTTTTTCATGTGTGCATCTAAAAGTGTGTGTAAATTGGACCACTTTCGCACTCCCGAAAATATCATGTCCAATAGAATGAAAAATACCTTATAGCTGACCACAGAACCTGAAAAGATTATTCTGGAGTAAGAACAATGGAAAGTGTCTGGCAATAGCATGGGTCTGTTCTAGAATAAGCACATTTATATGAGCTACAATATCATTTTCAATAGAAATTGGGTGGTTAGAGTTGAAACCATCCAATTCTGTGAAAATATGAATTACTGTTAAAATGAAAAATGGCTTCTATGGCTAGTATCCAATGAGCTTATATGACTAGGCTAAGCATATTTTTGAGATAAAACATGAGGAGGGAGAATTTGCTGTCCCAGCTCAGCACCCGCACACACATGCACTTGATACCGTCATATCAAACACACCAACACATACACCCGCACACACACATTGACACAGTCATCTCTATGCATCTGGCACAGTTAAAGAGAGACTCTCTGGACATGGTGTTCCTCAAAGCAGACACTGTGTGCTCTCTCTCTCTCTCTCTCTCTCTCTCTCTCACACACACACACAGCAACATTCTCTCTAAATCTCTCACTCTCACTCTCACTCACTCACTCACTCACTCACTCACCTCACTCACTCACTCACTCACTCACTCACTCACTCACTCACTCACTCACTCACCTCACTCACACTCACTCACTCACACACACTCACTCACTCACTCACTCACTCACTCACTCACTCACTCACTCACTCACTCACTCACTCACTCACTCAATCACTCACTCACCTCACTCACGCCTCACTCACTCACTCACTCACTCACTCACTCACTCACTCACTCACTCACACACACACACACACACACACACACACACACACACACACACACACACACACACACACACACACACACACACACACACACACACACACACACAGCTCTTTGTGAAGGTCACAAACTACTCCCCGAAGTCCAAACTCCCTAAACCATGAACCATCGTCCAGTGAAATGCTCAGTTTGGGTCAAACCTTTGTCAATCCTGATTTACTCTTTAAAAGTAGGTCCCGTTACATGGAACTGCCTTGTTGTGTGGGCCAGTCAAGGTGGGGGTGAGGGGTGGTGTCAGCTCAGAATGAGTGATGCGGGGACATGTGGCCTGGATACCTGAGACTGCAGGACCACCCCTCTCCGAGGGCCACACAGGCCAGAGCTGCCCCCTTCTCCTGCCCCCTCAAACACATGTCCCAAGGGCCTCTCTCAGAGCTAAACAAACAAATCACCAAATCTGTGCATTAGTCAAGCGCTCAACAACACAATGCCAGCAGGAGGACAAAAACAAATAACCGATAAGGCAACTGAGTGCTGTAGAAACAGCCCTTTTTTTTGGCGATAGAAACGTACGATACGTGCACTGCACCTATGCAGCTCTAGGGGCTTAGTAATGACAGCAGGCATACACTAAGTTCTAAAGATTCCTCTTTTTATGACCTACGTTCCAGAGGAACAAAAAAAGCCACCAGCCATCAATCATGTACAATTGATTAATCACTACAGAAGCCTGCTGAGCTATAAAAGGTCCAGTCAGCCACAGGTAGCCTGCACGGCCAGCCCTGGTCGTGGTCATCTGTATAGATTTTTCTGGGAAAATCGAGGATATGAAGTATGGTATGCATCAGGGAATTTGCAGGCTGTCAACAACAGTCTCTTTCTCTACAGGGACAAAACTGTTTTAAGGACTGTGTTGAGGGGTAGGATTTAAGCTTTAGATCAGAGGAGTTTCCACAGTAAATAGGCTTTTATCCCCGCTCCACCCTTGTATGTAATGCACGATAGACTGTTTGATTGTGTGTGTGCGCTAGGGTGATCCACTTTCAATGAAATGTGAATATGAAAAGATCCTCATGCATAGCCAAATCAGGGTTTCCATTACCTCAGGCCGTTTCAGAAGGGAAATTACACATGTTCGGTTGCCCTCTGACAGGCGGTAAGCAGTTAAGGAACTGGCCTTGTAACCCAAAGGTTGCAGGTTCGATTCCCAGGTAGGACACTGCCGTTGTACCCTTGAGCAAGGTACTTAACCTGAATCGCTTCAGTATATATCCAGCTGTATAAATGGATAATATGTAAAAAAATGCTAAAAAGTTGTGTAAGTCGCTCTGGATAAGAGCGTCTGCTAAATGCCTGTAATGTAAAATGCTCAGAAATGCAGAGGTCATTTGCACATCTTGTTTGTCACAACTGCACTTTTGCTGCTGTCAAGTCATCCTGCCCAACCACAGCATCTGGAGAACACAGGCTATCTCCAGCAATGCTGCCCACTGTCTCAATTCCCTCGTGCCCCAAAGGGGATTTTCAGAAAATGAATACGCTCATTTAATCCAAATCTGGGATGCCTGCCCGCAATCAACAGCATAATTAATGCTTTTTTTCCACAGTAATACATAACAGAGATGCATCGGTGAGAAATCATACCACTGGAAACAATACTGAGCGCCCGGCCGTCAGCTAGAGAGCCCTGCCGTCAGCTAGAGAGCCCTGCCGTCAGCTAGAGAGCCCTGCCATCAGCTAGAGAGCCCTGCCGTCAGCTAGAGAGAGACTAATGCTTTGATACTCGTCCTAGCCCTTGAAATGTCCATTTTGAGTCAGTCTGTGCAGGTAAAGCTTCTTTCATACAGGACTAAGAGTTTCACTGTCAACCCTGTTAACAGTTTATTCCTCACTACAAATGGATGCCCCCCCCCCCCCCCCCAAAAAAAAACACCCTATTTTACCTGAAAAGTATCAGTTCTCCTAAAACTACAGAAATAATTTAACCATCCTCAGCTCTTTCCGAAACAGCACATATGCACCAACGTGTATGGTAGATCTTTCTTCCTCACGTATTAAAAGTGAAGCATGCCACAGAAATGAAAGGTAATGGCAGTTGGTTGAATTTTGCAGGTTTGTTTTTGCTTATGACAAACATTCTTTCATGTCGAATGTAGCCATAACTATAACCACCATCTGGCTATACAGTGACTAGAAATGAAATGTTTTCTTTTTATAATTAATAACAATCCTCTTCAATAAATGAAAGAAAATGCATAATGAATATGTATTGTGAAATTAGTATTTTACTAAGACATTTCAAATTGTATTAATGCTCTATTAACTTATTAATACATTATTATAACATCTTTTCAATGTGCATCATGCCAGTCTTTAATAAATAGTTATTGAGAGTTTTCCATTTTTACGACTCAGTGCTGCTGTGATACAACCATAAAAAAACAGGCTACTGTACAAAGTGCACTTTAACCGAATGGAGAATTAAGTAGCCTATGGTACGCTAGCCCACTTCTATTTGCGATAGCACTAGTACGATGTGAGAAAGTGCTCGCCCTACTGGCTGTATCTGGAATCGTTCCAGATAATCCCAGGGGCTGGACTGGCTCCAGGTAGAAAAAAGCTGGCACTCTCATTAAGAGGAACCTCTCCTCTCCCAGATCCAGCAGTTCACTTCGCCGAGGAGAGAGTCAGTATCCAGCCTGAATTAGAAGAGGGGAGTTAAGTGCAAGAGAGTCAACTGCGTTTTCAACGACTGGAAAAGTTCTGTTGCCTAACGTTAGTGTCCTATGTTCTCTAATTCTAAATCGACTACAAGAATGGAATATTGTGCAATACATTAGAACCGTGATTCTATGGACAACTTCGAGAACAATTTATATCGAGATCGATCGCCCGTCAACATGGTCTAACAGTATTGCTTTTGGGAAAGTGATATCTTTATTTACAGACTTGAACCCTGTATGGAACCTGAAGGTAACCACTTAGATTTCGGTGACCTGTCACTTGCCTGTCAATGTAGCTATTTAAGATTGGCTATTCAGTCTTGTAATTTTAGCGAATACAATGTCGTCAATAGTAGCCTATTTTAGGCTACTTTTTATATTTTTAAGATCGATTGACTTGTTATTTGGACAGATAAAAGTAATCTAAGATATGTAGCCTATCTATAACTGCAGACTCTGCCCAGCACAAAACAAAAATAGGTGTATAGCCTATAACGTTATGTAGCTACAGAACGTGCTAGATATTTAGGATAGTTTCATAAGTGCACATAGCCACGCACACTCGGTCTAAATCCACGCATTGTTAATAAAGCAGGAGATTGTGATACTTTTTTCATTTCCTTGTAGAGAACGGCAGTTAAAGGAGCAGCTATATTGGATATCTTCTGAGACTTATATCAAGGTCTGATTGACAAGGAACGTCTGGGAGAGAGTTTCGCCTGGTTTTTGGATTGAGCTCTCCCAGAAATGGTGGGGCACCTACATTTACAAGCTATGGATGACAGTCTAAAAGGAAAGAACAGGGAAGGGTTGCTCGACAGTCCGGATTCTGGGCTCCCCCCTAGCCCAAGTCCACCCTTCTACTCACTGTCCCCGGCTCTGCTAGAGACGCGATCCGCCAGCTGCACAGCCTCAACTGAACACCATGGAGACCATAAGAAGGAGAGCAAAGAAGGCAAGCTGGTAAGAAAAAGGTTTGGGCTACATATATGGGATGCAGCATTACTGTTGCTTGTCATGTTTGCAAACCCATTGCTAGCGTTATTAGAACTTTTAAATGAATTAAGTTGAAAAACCTCGGGCTATTTCATCAGAAAGTTTTGAAAACATTAGACAGCCCGTCGATTGCTCCTATATGAACAAATATAACAAATAGCCTACATTTCTATTTTGAATGTAAAGGTATATGAATAATTAGGCAATGTGATTATAATGATCAATATTTCAGAATGTTTCATTTGAGCCTACTTCGGGTTTCGGAACATAAAAGTTGTCGGGTCACGTTACAATTGTAGGGTAGAGTAATTAGGCGTCAGTCGCTAGGGCCGGTGCATCGATGGTTGTTCATCTCAGGTGGGCCAAGTAAATTATCTAATCGTCAAACATAGAGCAAGCAGTTTTTAACAGTGCACACCAATTCATATTCCTTTGGCAGCAGCCGGTAGGCCTATGGACATTGCGAACTGCCCCGTCCATGTTGCTGAAACAGGACACTTAGAAAGATTTTTTTTTTCTTACACTAAACAGAGCTCTAATTACAGTACTTAACTGTTCTGTACTTTGTAGAATTTACCTGACCCCCTGAAACACCGCTCTACAAAATGTATGCCTATGGTGATGAAACGCTGCACAGTGGAAGATGGGTAGCCTATGCAGTTCATAACGAAGAGTAGCTAGTTTAGGCAGTAATTTCATTTCAGATCCCATTTTAAACCGTTTGAATAAACGTGTCAATTGCATATTGTTGAAAACAATAGCCTTGAATAAAGATGGTAACTTCGTACATATTTTGTTATTGTTTTATTACGTTAACGTGATCCAAAAATCAGTTCATCAATAAATTCCCTCATCCATAAGTGCTGTTCACTTTAGGTTTTCGAGATCAGAGAAAAACATTCAAATTATGTGATCCTCCACTTCATCTGGTTAACAGGTGCTGAGCTTTGACTTGTGCAGATAACGATATAGACAACCGCAAAGGTCTGAAAAACAGATGAGAAACCGCTCTTAAAAGCAAAATTCTGCTTGAGGCTTATGCCTTCCATTTAATGCTGTGATTCATGAGTCTAGTACACAACATTTTTGTTAAACTAGTTTCACCATACACTGCTCACTGCTTGTGACACATTTTAGAAATGCCATATATGCTTATAATTCAGAAGTCATCTGTGCTCTTAAAAATAAATTAAGATAAATTGCTAATTAATATATGTTTGTGTTTGAAATGAAGAATTCCCCTATTCTTAAATATTCCACATATCAATCAAGCAGATTGCCCCAAGTAGAAGTGTTGGAGACTCGGAGAGGCAGTATGTAATCAAATACTGAAAAATGAGTCCTCTACTGATAAAGACTGAAGGAAATGCCTTTGATTTTTTAAACATTACTGAAAAGTTAATATTTCACAGAGGGAAACACTTTGACCCATATTATTTCTTTGTTCCAAAAAAAAAAAAAAGGATCTGGTATTTAAAGTATTTAGAACATTTTGCCTGCTTGTTGATTTTGTGCGCTTACATTCTTATTCATCTTTGAAATGGAAAGATGTGCAGAGAGCACATTGGCTGACTGTTCCCCTGTCTCATGGGTCTGTGTGAAAAGGCCTAAATTATTACCCTGCCCTAGTTTTTCACATGCCAGCATTTATGACTGGCAGCAGGTCATTTGATCAGGGGTTGTGGGTCTCTGTGTATATGTGGGCCTGCAAAAACAGTGGCATGTATGGATGTATTTGTATGAACGTATGTATGTGTGTGTGTGTGTGTGTGTGCGTGTGCACTTGTGCGCCCACACACCCCTTTTTTTGGTGTTTGTCTGGATCCAGGCAGCGACAACCTCTCCTCTCGTCTCAAGACGGAAGCAGGGGCAGGGGCAGGCGCTTAGAGATTTTGGCTTACGGTGGGAAATTCCCACAAGACTCGCCCTACAGTTAAAAAACAAATGTTCTGACAGGGTTGTGAGGAAGGATAATTCATGACCAAAATAACAGTAGTAGATGTGATTGGGATAATTTGGTGGAGGGATCAACGCCACTTAAAAAGGATCTAAAAGGATGCTGGGAAGGCAGCGGACAGTGTTCAAAGGATTGCTGTGGTGTATTTGGTAGAGTCTTTGACAGGGCTAGTGAGAGCAGGTGATGTCGCTCAGAAAGCATGTCTGCTGACCATTGTCCATCTCAAAAAAGCTCTTCCTAGAACAGGACCAACCTGCTTCAAAATCTCTTCCTAGAACACAATCATTCCAGCGCATTCTTGGTCTCTGTATTAATCCTGCGCTGTGACGTGTGTCACGTACGTCTGTCCTACTCCGCTGTTCCGGAAGAGAGTTCTTCCTTTAAAAAAATATTTTTAAACATTTCTGCTTTTAAAATTTTGAAATGGGTTCAGTGGTTGTGGTGTTGCGCTTTTCTTTGGTTACGTTACAAAGGGCTCCTTGAACCCGACGCTTAACTCCACAGATGTAGGAGTCGCGTGACATTGGTTTCCTGAGCCCCGAAAAGCAGCGACGTGCTCTTAATCCTCTGAATGTGTTGGGTGGTGGAGCGTACCTGTGTTGCGGTTTCTTGTTATAACAGGAGCTTTGATAGAGATGCATTTGGCTCCAGTCTCTGCTTTACCCAGAATTCTGTTTCTGGGAAAACAGCTCCTGCACTGTCGCAAGTATACACAATGTATCAAAGTATGTTTTTTGTTTTTTTTGTGTTTTTTAAAAAATTATTCAAAATTTATATCCGCACATCGGACTGAAGGTAGACGCGCACACACTCGCATACGGAAGGATGTTTGTCAGGTTCTATTTCGGAGTGCGTGGTTATTATGTGCCGTCCAAGAATGATCCGAAGGTTCTATTTTGGAACATGTGGACCGGCAGGGGCTGTTGCAGACCGTTGCATAAGACTGGTGGCCCCTCTCTTTCAGTTTAATACCAGGGAGATGGTCTACATCGACCTTACAAACGTAGACTTCGGTGGTTCAATAAAACCATTCTCCCCCCCCCGTTAAAGGGAGACTGGAGAAGTGTGGGGAGGTGAGCCTTAACAAAGGGAGGATGAAAGACAACAAGCAGACTGTTTCTAAGCAATAGAAGGGTCAATGGAGCCTTTGTGCCAATGACCTGCTGTGAAGCCAAACCCACAAATACAGCAGAGGTGGCCCAGCTTATACAGCGTGTTATATTT
>CM056376.1:16774847-16826642 GCA_029718625.1 Synaphobranchus kaupii
TCAGTATGGAGATGATTAATGGCGGCTGTATGATGGCGGGAACAGATGACGGTGACAGTGCCCAGGCCAGGGAACCGAGGGTCAGGCTTCCTCGCGCTAAAAAACGCACAGACACACGGACCTTTCATCTGACCCATGTCCACCCTGAATATTCCTCTGGCTTTGCTCTGTGTACCTGCTTTAGGGACAAATGCCCGTTTAATAAGGCATGCCACGACTGTCCAGGTACAGCGTCACTGTAAGACAATGGCCAGCTTTGTCTCCACCTATTCCTCACACTCGATGTTGATAATTCATTTGGTTCATTTGCTATCAGTGTTCTGGTGGCTAATGGGTTTCCAGGGAAAGTGCTATTTGGAGAGAGGCTGGTTTGTGGGTGATTTGAGGGAGGTTGGGGGGTGTGGTTGACTGGGTTGTTGGAGTGTGAGTGAGAGGATTATTGTGCATTGTCAGATGGAGCTGTGAGCAAACACAATCTGAACCTGGCTTCAGGTGACAATACTGAGCTTTTAAACACTCTACCAATACACTTGTGTGTATATAATAATAATAATAATAATAATAATAATAATAATAATAATAATAATAATAATAATAGCAGGTCACAAAGCTGCTGCACAAATATTAACATTATAATGAATTCTGTCTCTTGAATGCAGGTGTGCAAAGGGCAAAAGAAAACCTACATGTAAAAATGCACACCGTTTCCCCCTTGGAATAGTAAAGGCAGATCTAGATGTTGACCTGTGCTCTACAATATCGTGCAGAAGAACAGGTTTTTTGAGGCCTGAGTGTTGGCACGACTTAAATGTAGAGCATATTTCTGTCTCGGTTTGACATGTGCCTCGACAAGCAGAATCAGGGGCTCTGGCCCCGGGTTAGACAAAGAGATTGAACATTAAAGCAGACAGGATCACAGAGGCGCTCCCTTGTTTCTGCTTAGCTCAGCAGAAAGAGACATCGGCTCCCAAGGTAAAAAAAACAACAAAAAAAAAACAACAAAAACAACAGGAGAAGGGAGAGGTTTCCTCCTTCTTAGAAAATCTAATTAGTCACGGAACATAAAATACCTGCAACACAGAGGACGCCAAAGGGGCCACTCATTGAAAAAGTGGCTGTCGCTCCCCGTACAATTATCACTTAATGAGCATGTGTAATTGAAGCGGTAAAGCCATTTTACATTTTCTCGAGAAAGGAATTGGTGTTTTAAAATGGAGCCCAAGGGAAAGTGCTGTAGCAAACACACAGCAGGTAAGGCAGCAGCACTTAGAAGGCTGATTATTAAATGTGTGCTTTGTCCAATGAAATCCCCCCCTCCCTCCCCCCAGGTTTTCAAAATACTCCTTTCACAAACAATAGTGAAATAGTCTAGGTCAATAGTGAAATAGTCCAGGTCAATAGTATAATACAGGTGATAGGAAGGTCGCTTTATATTGTTGAACCAGCTGGTCTGAGTCAACCTTGTCTTTTGCAGTGAACACCCACTTTGAGCCTGCAAAAATTTCTAAGCCGTATTTCTGAGCCATAATTAATATTAGTTGTACCCACTAACTTTAAAAACGGCATAGTTTAGCTTTGACTGTCCAAGGCTGGTCACAATCTTAAAAGTGGTAAAACTGGTGTGCTTTTGCAGTAAACCAGATTTCAATGCAGTGAGTAGTATGTGTGTGTGTGTGTGTTTGGGAAATACATTTTTGAAGGCCATGTTGGCAAATCTGTCAGTGTAATTTTAAAAATGTAAACAATTTTTCATGTTCCCTCCTGTTTAGCTGCCTTACCTCCTTCTGAACTCCACGGGCTCGGACATCAAGGCCCGTATGCACCCTGTGTTCTTTGGAGAGAGCATCAAGGTGAACCCCAAACCAGAGCAAGAGATCAGGTGAGTTGTTGCCCTCTGTGTGTCACACTGTGCAATACTGAATGTTACTAATTCATGCAGAATATCGACTGTGATTCCTCTGCACTAATAACTGGTATATAAGAGACAAAAAAAAGCCAACATCTGCCTGCAATCAAGTCAGTTTTACTGTGCAACGTAATACTGCATAATGGAACCTGAATGATCTTTCATTTAGGTACTTTTTGGTCCTAACAGTGCCACCTGGTGACTGCCTCTGGAATTTTGTTGACGTGTGATTGTTTGTTACTATTGTTCTTTACAATCATGAATGCACATAGTTATTGTAACCCTGTACGCTTGCACCAGGTGCAATTCGGAGGTGAAATATGACTCAGACAAGCACTACCGGGACCAGGTCTACTGCGCACCGGTTCCCACGGTGACCTCCTACAGCGAGACGGTCGTGGCGGTGCAGAACTGCACGTGGCGGAGCTACAAATCAGAGCTGCATTTCGAGCCGCGCCAGAGGGCCCTGCGCTTCCAGAGCACCACCATCATCTTCCCCAAGCACGCCAAGAACACTTACCGAACCACGCTCCACTACAACGCCTCGGGGAGCCGCCGCTGGTTCGTCTCCAGCGTCCAGCTGGAGTCTAGCGAGGATGCCAGCCCTTGCATCATCTACACAGAGGACCTTTAAAAATGCCCTTTGCCCCCCACTTTCATAACCCTCTTCCCCCCTGGGTAGACAGAACATGCGTGTGAGAGAGCGAGAGAGAGAGTAAGAGAGATGGCTTAGGGAACCTTTTTCTCTGGGTGAATAGGTACTTGAAAATGTGCAAATTCTGCATCGCACACACACGATTTGTGAGCAAGTATTTCATTATTTACCTCACTCTTTACGCGCCTTTGATCTACCAAGTTATTGGTCAAGTCTAAATGGATGAGGGAAAGGTAATAAGCTTGTGTACAAGCGACAATACCCGTGCTCCTATCAGTCCATGGGCATGGCTTAACCACAAGGGTGAAAGACAAGGAGCTAAATTATGTGTGAGCTTTGCACTGGCCCCTGAATCCCCATCAGGAATGACCGATATGGCAGACAGAAATATGAGAAGCTTAGTAAGCAAATTAAATCAATATTAAAACTCCTACTCTTTATTGTACACCAACAAAAGAGAGAGAAATAAATCAGAAAAGCAGTGTGTGTTTCTAGCCGATTCACACACGGAAATAGGTCCGAAATGCAAAACAAACAGCATCAACACTGAAGCGGAGATTTAACACAATGTGTGTGCATGTATTTCACATAACGACAGAATAAGGCTTTAAAAAGCCACTGTACTGTCCTGACATACAGAAATCAGAGCGGTTTCATTGGTTTATGTTTGTATTAATATTTAAACAAGAGCAGTACGAACACAAAAAAATTAGAATGCTCATCCAGCCAGCTGAACGGCAGTACGAAAACCTGTTTAAATTAAAGATGTGTGGAAGTCTGCTTGCATCAGCAGTAAAGTGGAAATTGGTCCGGTTCTAGCTTACAGGCTTTGCTTCGTGGTTCATTTGTCCCATTTAGTGGAACCGACTTCCATAAACACTGTAGTCTCCCCACCTCCCCAAGTCCAGGAATGGTACTGGCTAAGCAGAATTCCTTAAAGGCTTGAAAGTACTAGGTCGCACATTTTTATTGCTCGCATAACAGTGGCCGATATATCTTGGTGCCTGTAAAATTTTTATATGCAGCATAAAGCATTCCGAGTTGGAATGCGACAGTGAAGAGGAATACACTTGCAAATGCGATCTGGAACTCGTTACTGTCTCGGGAGAAAATCTGGGGTGATTTCAGGTATACACCGACACTCACTCATGTCATTATAAATACAAACATTTCCTTTATTTCTATACACATTTGATGGTGTTGGCAAGGAGAAAGGCAAACAAAGACACCTTAAAAGGCACATCAAAGGTTGGACCAAAGATCATCATAATGCAGGGAGGTCTCTGCCCTTGAAGCAGTCCCAGCCGTTCACAGTGATATCAGGTTCCAAGATGGTCACGACTGATATTGTCAGTGCCACGCACTGGAGCATCTCTCAGTGACCACAGATTTCCCAGCATCAAACATATAACCGTCCGGGAACCCACTACAACTGTTCTCTGAAGTAACTCAGCCAGTCTCATAGTTCCAACCAGTATGATCTCACTGACATGTTCACACTGTACACTGAATCTGGAGTGACTCTGGATTGGGATCAGTTTGACCATGGCACACTGCATGACACGCGCTGTTAGAGTGTGACGGGCAACGCAGCGAGAGCTGTTGAAGAAAAGCAGAGTTTATGGCTTTTTAATGTGGCTGGCGCGTTTGCTCATAGCATGGGATCCAGGGACAGACGAGAAGCACTACGAACGGCAAATCTGCCTTTTACGGCTTGTCAGCACTGCGGATAAATGCTGTTGATACTTTGTTAGTAAAGGCCTATTTTCCACCTGGAACACAGTGTGCCCACATAGGCTTGATCAGCCAAGGAGAAGAAATGGGCTCACAGTTTTCCTGTGTTCCTTTATTTTAATGTTTTAAAAAGAAATAGAGTGTTATTCAAAGAGATGTTGTATTCATGTCAACGCGCTGTCATACTCGCATGAATACAACTTGACCTGCCAAACATTTCTAATTTTGGAAAATGGTTACCTATCACCCAGAGAAAGAGAGAGAGACATACGGAGAAAGCGATACAGACCGAGAGAGAGAGAGAGAGAGAGCAGTGTCTACTCCGAGGAACACCAAGTCCAGAGAGAAAGATCCAAACTTTTTCCAGTGCACAGAGTCTAATGAAAGGATTTAATCATATTTGTCATGTGTCCATCTTCGTTGTTTGCTTTGCAAATCATTACGGCTTTGGCAGGAAAGCACTCCTGGCAGTAGGAGCCGGGACTTGTGCTTTTAATGGTGACCAAAGTTTGACTGAGAGAAACAGAGACAGAATTACTAGACTACACAAGGGTTTAAAAAAAAAGCACGTTGTTTCTCAGAAAAGGAAAGCAAGAAAAAGAAGTCAAAGATTCAATTTAAAACACACGCACAAACAGCAAAGGACATCTGTAAGTTTGACATCTCTGCATTCTGCCCTTCAGACTGTATTTTCTTTACTTTGAAAAGAATGCAGGGAGGGGGGGGGGGGGGGAATCCGTTGGACAGAAATGGCTGCTGTGTACGGGGAGGGGGCGGGGTAGGGGCAGGCCTATAGAATGGTGAGGTTGAAACCCAAGGAAACTGGGCTTAATGTCTAAAACAGATCCCTCATGTAGGTGAGCCAGCTGCAGGTCCAGGCACCCTTGTGTTAGATTTCGGAATGGCTGCTCATTCGTACAGCAGAACGGGGTTTGCTATTGTGTGTCTGTGTGTGTGTGTGTGTGTAGTAGGGGTGGGTGTGGGTCTGAAGTACTGGTGTGCAGCCCGGAGGGGCGGGGCAGCACGCAGATTCAGCTGCTGGAACTGAACCTGTGTAGCACTGAGGGAGGGAAGACCAGCTGTGACTGCGACCGTCTGTGACTGTGCTCCTCACAGACTAATGTCGTGAGGAGAGAGAGGCTGTCCCAGAGTCACCCTTTTACCTCTGTTTTCAACATCCTGGGCCTGCTGGGGTCTTATGGAGATCATAGAAGGTTGAGTACTATGGTTTTAAAATGACATGAAGAGAACCAAAAAGGTCATATTCCGATTCTGCCTCCCTCCAATATTTACTGACATGATAAGTCCATCGCTATTGAGAGCTCACGGATGGTGTGAGGGTAAAATTGTGAGTAGGTTCTGGGGCTTAGCGCAGTCATCCATGTTCCTAAACCATATGGTCGCCCAGCTCCGAGCAACTGGGTTGAACTTTGAGGAAGGGGAAAATACACAGAAAAAATGAGGTGTGATGTTCTGAAGTGAGCAAGCACACTTTTAATTTGAAATACTCCCGCAGAAGTGCGTAAGCTCGCTTCTAAACTTAAACGCACCAATGACTTGCTGGGGTTTGCTCGATGTACAAAGGGAGCCGAGGCTTTGGTTTACCGTCTCGTCCGGCTATGCGGCTCTGAGCTGCTATGCGGCCGGCTTGTATCGTTTTCCGCACGGTCTCCGTTTCATGGCCTTTCCGTGGCCCGTACACCCTTTCTTTGGGAAAATATAGTCCTTCTGTGGCACTCTGGTAAACACGACTATAAAACCAGCCATGTGAGCTGGAAGACTGCTCTAATCAGTCACAGACAACCAGTAGTGTAACACAATATGTAGCGAATAGACATAGAGAATAGACATCTGTAAACAGGGGGGGAAAAAAAAAAAAAAAAGCTTACATTTCTGTTCAGTGTTTTCCTTTCGAGTATTCTTTTCAGATTATTTTTTATTTGGGATAGCTTGGTCTGTGTCGTGTTATGTCCGACCTGACAACTTACCTTTTGTCCGTCTTATACGTATATATATTTGAATTATAAAAGTTTAAATATTGAATCTGAAATATTGAATTTGAATTTCTTACCTCACTTTTTATTTTATTTTAAATTAGCTCCTTTCATTATCTTGTAAACACAAACAAAACAAAAAACAACAACACTGTATTCCCTTGCTTTCAGTTTGAATGCCAATACCCACTCTTTTGAAGTGTTACGTATTTGTTTTAGACTAAACAAACAAGTAAGGAGTTACAGGTGATGAGACAAAGGGAGTGCATTCGGGGTGTGTTGAAATTAGTCAATATACTCAAAAAGACAATGCGTTTTGAAGACGTTTGAGTACGGACGGCTGTAGCTTTGAAGCTGGAAGTTGGTTAAGAAATGATTTAAAATGTGTAATGAGAGTTTGAAGACTGAAGCAAGATCATTTGCTAGTCATAATTACATACTTGGCTAATGACTTGTGCACAGTTAGCTCACTGCATTTGCAATGAAAGCAGCGGTGTAATTATGACTCAGTCTGACATGCAGCGTAACTGGATCACTTGCCTTGTAGTGGCTGGAGAGGAAGTGATGGATTATAGTCTTTGCTTAAAGTTACGATGAGAGGCTTAGTAAGATGTCAAGGGTATGAGTGACGTGACAGGAGGGAATGAGAATTGGTGGGATGAAAGGCATTGGGTTTGGTTCTATTTGGGTGTAAATTGCTTTTAATAACAGATTTTGTTTTTGTTTCCTAACATCTTGACAATTAATGTTCTTGTAAAATACTTTCATGTTGTATATGTGGCAATAAGGCACTTCATAATTCTCTTTATATTTTTGTATATTTTCCCATGTCAGTGCTCTTTTTTGTTTTGGACAACAGATGAGAAAATAATTTAAAGAAACAAATGTATATCTTAATTAAAAAAAAACCCTAAAGCCCAAAATGCATTGTAATTTTACCTTCTTTCATCTTGCCTGCAGTTTATTCAATGTATGAGCTTGGGACACATTTAGTTCACCATATCCTGCTATTATTAACCCAAGAGACAAAGTGTGGTTTTGGACATATTTGCCATCGTGTTCTTGTGTGACTGTACCAATATTACACATGATTAATATGAGTTTTTTTTTTACAGACATTAGAAGAAATTAAATTTCCACTATCATTCAAGAGAGGCCACCATTTTGCTTTCGGGCTTCACTGTCAAAGAAATGTACTTAATTTACCCTTTTTCAGAAAGGGGAAGTCCCTCAGACACACACACCATAGAAAAGGTCATGAAATTAATGTGGTCTGGCTATTCAAAAAAGAAGCCCTGGAAAAACTGGCCCAAGATTTCAGGAAGGAGTCCCACAGAGTCTTTGAAGTCAGGGCCTCAGCTGCAGAAGTCCGACACTGGTTGTTACGGTCCAAGCAGCCTCTCCTTAAATCTGTCACTGTGACCCGTGAGTATCACTCCCCGGTCTGTCTCCCTCTCGCACACGCCGCCGTTAGCGGTCAGGGTGGTTTCACCCTGCTTATTTTCTTTCTCTTGTGCAGCAACAGTAAAGACAGACATCCTATGGGACATTACAGTGGTAAAGGAATGTGAGATTTAACCGGAGAAGACTGCGCAAATTCAAAAAGTGAGCCAGGCTGCGGCCTACTGAATAAATCCATGAAGACCTTCAGACCCTCTGACCCAAGTCATTAACAGTGATGAAGCAAGGCACACTTGTGCTTACTGTTCTTACCACACGATTCAGAGCAGACATTAAGTTCTTTACGTTCCCCATAGGGTAACTTACACTTCACCTTTCTTAATGTGTACTAAAGCAATTACAGTGCAGCATCAGATTCCCCCTATGATTCAAACTTGGGCTGTGTCCGAATCAGAGCCCTATCTACTGCGCCCTGTCTCCTGCGAAGAGTGCACTGGCAGAAGTGTGCTGTTTAATGTGCACTGTTTAGCAGGACGCGAAAAATATCCGCTATGCTATTTCCAAACCATACTGTGGAAGTGTCGTAAGCAGGTCATAAGACGTCCCACCAGCGTTGCCATGTCCGCGGTTTTACAGCTAAATTGGGGTACTTTCAAAGTGCAGTCACGGGTAAAAATGAAAGGTCGCAAAGCACGCACTTATTTAAAAAAGTAAAAACATTATGATTTCTATTTAAAATACATTGGTTTCGGTTAAAAATAGCCTATAAATTGGCTAGTTTTGAGTCGCCATTTGGCTGGAAAGTCTTACAAGATCTGGCAACCCTGCGCCCCACTCTCGTGCTGCCATGTCACGTGTTGTTTTTGTTGTATTTGAAGGATAATGTCAGCAAAGCTGAGCCTCATTTTTAAAAAACAAAACTTCACGTCATATTCATGTGACCAAAATGTTCGTCTACTTCTTGAAGTGTGCTCCCGAATGTACTCAGCGAAGTAAGTGTGTCATCTGGGTGTTTGAAGTATACTGCAATTTGAAAAGAATTTGCATACTCTACAACTTTCTCGCCCTATCTACTCAGCAAGGCTACTCAACAGTGTGGAAGAGTGCTGATTCGGACACGGCCCTAGTCTTCTGATTTCAAGCCCAGTCCTCAAATCTCTACTCCACTCTACATTCCTTTTTTATCCAGTGTGTGCTCGTAGAATTAGTCTTAGGAGCAAATGTTATAACTCTTCACTTGTGAATGCTTATAATAAAGTACATCATATCGTATCTTAAGCAGGGATTCATTAAGCTTTCCCATTTCCCCTTGTTCTTGTGAGAAATAAAAATCAATAAGCTGCATTCCTGGCGCAGACTCCAAAGCCAAAGAGCCTTTCATCCTAACTTAGCCTTTTCCTGTCTCGTTCAGGCACTCTGCCTTTATTTTTACATTTTCTCAAACCCATAGCGCCCTGTGGAGATTCAGAATGGGAACAGTATGCAATTACAGTTAGAAATGCAATATAGCATTCATAATACAAATCAAAAGAACCACACCATATAATTAAATACAAAAAAAAAGAAAATAATTCTGGGTCACGAGCAAGCTAAATATATCAGCTCACGGGAGAAATCCAATACGTGGATCCATATTGCTGGTGACTAAGTGTCAATTTGGTCAGGTTCCTGCTGCTGTCCATGACTTGTAAAGGTCACCTTTAGAAGGAATCAGGGGTATTGATTTCAAGCTGAAAAATCTCCAAGGAGACAGCCAGAGGGAAAGAGCAACCCTTGATCCCAGCCCTGAACCCTGTGGACTTACTCTGCATCGGTTACTAAAACAGACCTGGGCCACTAACAGCACTTTTTACTTTCCCTGTATAACCAAAGAACTGGAAACCTGTTAGCTACATGTTAACTGATTTTACAGCATTTCCTTTTAACATGCTAAGTCAGATATGACAATTCGTCCCACGGCTGGGGCCACACCTGTCCAAATAACCCTTTTTAAAGAATATACACTCACCCAACCCAGCCCTGTAATAGTCAAAGCTGTTTGTCCAAAAGAAGCAAGAAGTGGTATGAATCCATCTTTATAAAGCTGTTCCTTGCCGATTTCATTTTCACATAAACACACAGCATACCCTCACCACAAGACCATTTACCAAGGGTAGCATCAGAGATTTGAGCTTTCCTTGTCTGTACCTACAACAGGGGAAACAAAAAATGTAAATGCAACATAAGGAATAGTAGGCGTATAATAGGCTTTCAATTACTAATCTGACCCCTATAAATTGAGCGGCCAGCACGGATTACTTATGACAGAATCCTGATCTCTGAACCGTTAAACCAGGTCTGGCGATTGGCAACTGAGAAACATGGCTGTAGGTCGAAAATTAACATGATCAATCTGTGCCGAATGTTAACTTTATGTGCATGTAGGATCGCGGCACTTGGTGGCCAATGATTTAACAGATACGTCTGATACCGATTCCATGGTCATCTTCTCAGTTCCAAAGATCAACCATTGAGCAGGAACACCAGGTTATCAACCTCCCTGGCCCTCTTTCTAACAAGGCTTTTGATCACTCCACAAAATGTTGAAACCAGTCTGGATAACCTAATGCAGAAAACAATATGTATTTTTACAGAGTGGGGCACCATTGATGACCTGTTTCATATCTGTCTGTGTGTGTGTGTGTGTGTGTATGAGGGGTAGGGGGGTGTTTGTGTTAAAAAAAAGTGTATAAAGTATGAAAGAAAAAAGTGTCAGAAAATTTTTTTCACTTTCCATACAAGCCACAGTTATGTCATGAAATATTCCAAAATGTGATGCTTACTCATTTTTCTCCTCAAACTGGATACTAGAATTACATGCACACTATAATTAATTGCGAGACTATTTCAGTCTTCAAAAAGAAGAACTAAACTAGAAGCTAAGGAATCTTTTTTTTGTTTTTTTTTGTTTTCTTTTTCCAGTGTCTGGGAAATGACCCCAGATTTTCTAAAAGGCTGTCTAGACAATAATGTATCCAAAGTGCTGAGTTTAGAAATTCCACACACGATGTTAAAATAAAAAAGGAAAATAACCATAAAATGAGCACTAGGACTAAAAAGTGATTGACTCTAGCTTGAGTAAAGCAGTTGGGAGTCAAATTTGACAAATCTTATCACTTTCTGCTTTCTTTACACACTGAAATCAATTATTAACAAGCCCTACATTGCAGTACATGTGATAAGTGTGTGACAGGATGAGAAATAGCATTAACCATCGACAAACTTGTGACAAGGACTTGTCAAAACAGCAGAATGTCCGTAATAATTTGAGCGGGCTTCATAAAAAAATGTATGGCAAATTGCATCACTGGAGTTTATTTACAGTAATAACACTGTATACATTATAACAACTTACATTAAATATTCGATGCTTTCCTAATGGTCATTTATAGACCTGAAAGTATTTTTTCTGAACATTCCAATGACTATTTTAAACAAGTTGGCCCCTTCCAGCAAATCTCACTTTTTGTTTGTTTAACCGTGTACTACAGTTCTGACATATTACAGCACAGATAAGGACACACCCAAGACAATGACATTGTAGATGTCACAAACAAGACGACAGAAATATACCGCACGTGACGCAAGTCTGACTATATAGCGCCATCTAGTGGACAATGCTTTGCCCCTTCTGTTCACATTGCCGATCATGAATCGTCATGGTGACTGGTTATACAGAGCCCATCTTCCACGAATTTGTCAACTTTTGGGAAGTTAATAGCTCAAAGGGCACGAGTGTTACAATGTGGGCACTACAACTTAAATGAACTGCATTTGGCATCAAGTCTTTGAGGGTTTCATTTTGTATGCTTTCAACGTGTATTATTCGAGACAAATGCAGTTGCACTGTTGAAATCAACCGCAAAGATGAATAGGAATTGTTTCATTCGATTCGTAGCCTACGTGGCTCAAGGTACATAGTGTTGGCAAGAATAACTTTTAAATCGGATTCAATTTGTTTCCCTTGCAGAACAAATAAAATGTGGAAAACATAATTGGCGGTGCCGTCTTGTCTGTGACTTCGCGCGAGTCAGCAGGCTGCGGCATTTAGGCTACTTCTGCTGCAATGTTTGCAATCAAAAGGCGTCCGGTAATATGGAATGTTATCTGTCGACGACTTAATTCGCCCAGCTGTTTATTTTATTTATTTATTTATAAATAATTTTTCGCTTCGATTAGAGTTCAAGGAAATAATGAATGTTTAGGATTAGGTGGAGGAGGGATGAGGCAGAGGGAAGCTGGGGACCGAGTAGTTTTACCATGAGTACAGTACACACACGCGAAATACCTTCTTTGTGTTACAAACTTGAACTGTCGTGTTGGCTGTGCACATGCCGTAGTATCACCGTCTTTCTACGTGTGAATTTTGAAAGATTTTCGGACTTTCGCTCCGAAGATAAAGAGAAAAACGTTTTTGAGGGGTAATGTAGATCACTTTCTTATCCTAGCTTTGTTTCTGGATTGATTCTTATGCTTACGTGTCCATAAAATTAAACTTAGATAGTTCCTTGCTCTCTTCTCTAAAAAAATGCATATTTACTGATGTGTCAGGACGCTAGCTTTTTGTGAAATCGGGACAAATGTGCAAGGTGGTCAGTTACAAAGTGTTACAACTGTAGGCTACTCACGGTCGGAAAACACCAACAGCCCAAAATCACGACCTCTGGTCCGGAAGCGCTGATAGAGACCAGCACTGATTTAATTGGACATCCAGATGTCGGTTCAGAAAAAAAAAAAAAAGTTAAAGCATTTATCACAGTACAATAAAACAAGTTTTCTAGAGCCAAACTTCTAATTTGAATCTGTTTTATTCGAGTTTTTTTTAAATTTATTAAAATAAAAATAAAAAAGGTTCATATTTTACAGCCTAAACATTTGTGTAAGGTGTAGAGTAATCTGGGGGCAATTGTAACAGGGGTCAATTGTAACACCATTCTTTGTTACATTGACCCCAACCCTGAACACATGAAACTAGCTAGCTTGCTGGATAGAATCTCAGCTCGAGCTTGTTTCAGATTGGTGCAATTTTATGGTGTTGCAATTGCCCCGTTACAATTGCCCCCAGAATACTCTATGTTTACATCAGATTGACACATTTGCAATGGAACAATATTTAATAGCAAACTGAATTGAAATTAAATATACAAATATAGGAAAATTGTTGTGGAGGATAAAGCTATGTTATTTGGATTAGGCTACCTATAGTTTCGAGCTTTAAATGAGTGTTACAACTGTCCCTGACATAATGACAATTGTAACAAAGGTATTCATTGTCTTTACACACTAATTGTGGAATATATAAACTATTTACATCCATTTTTTGTTTACCATTAATAGTTTTTGTGTTATCATGCAAAAAGGAAAAAGTGGACACCTTATTGGATAACTTCAGTGGTGTCATGGTGGCATCATTGCTGTTACCACGTAGCTGCGTTCCAGATAGCTACCTCGGACACGCGTAATTACGAGTTCCAGATACTCTGGACCGACCTGTTAACTCGGGAAGGTCGGGCATCATTTCACAGCTCCGGGTTGCCGAGTAGGAGGAAGGTGACGTCATTCAAAATGGATGAATCTGTATTTTCATGGGAAAATGCTTAACAAGAGCTTGAAACGCAATTTAATTCAGTGGTAGTTTCAATGTTTGTGAGTGCCCACATCCTTCGTTGACAACATGCATAGAGAATATAGACAAGCTACTGGGTTTAAACAGTTTGCATGAGTAAAATATGGAAATACATTTTTTTTTTTAATAGGCCTAGAAATATATGTAGACTAGATCTAGGCTATTCAACTAACTTTCCGTATGCGTTTGTTCCCTTCCTCTAGTTGTTGAGCGTATGAGACAAAGTAGCTCTGAAGTTTTTGGTGCTCAGAAAGTATTAGAGCTAATGACAGCTCCTAGCCTGCAGCCATGGTTGCTACGATACCACTGGAACGCTCCGAGCTCCCATGTCGGAGCTACGAGCACGTAGCATAATAAGTGGATGTTACAAAATAAAAACAATACGTGGATGTTACGGATAATACCTCCTCGTCTCAAAAGATGAAAGTGATGGGGCAAATTGGCAACATTGTTGGTGTTATTGTCCACTGGGGTTCTTTTCCAATTGTTTGCAACGATTAGCCATTGGCTTTGGTATTTATTGGCATTATTTTTTGGTAATATGTAGGCTAATTGTTCCTGTTATAGTGGTTAAAATAAATGTAAAGATTACTTTAAAGTTAGTTTCGTTTTTTTTTGACGATTAATAGTTTTTATAAATTAGGCCTTACAGGAGTCGGGATTCAGCCAAATTATTAGTGATCATTTCTGTATTTGGCAGATCCACCAAAATTGGTAGGCTACAACACTAAACACAAGCAATAGGCTACTATAATCGATTGTCGCAAGATAACACAAAGAAAAGAGAGGGAGCGCATGGGTCAATGGCAATAAGCTTTTTATTTAAACATTAAGGCAGTGCTTTTTTCTTTTTTTAAATTTCATTTTTTACACTGCTATCCACGAAGCTTGCTGGTGGGCATGTAGAGTTAAACAGTGAATACAGTCTTCCTGTGAATACCGACCTTGCAGCAAGCCACATAAATATTTACATCTTTTCAGTTCTATATACAGTCCTTGCTATAATACACCGGGTTAGAATAATAATAAAAAATAAAACGAAAATCATTATGCACAATATGGTTGTTCAAACTATATGCCGCCTCCCACCACCAGCACCCCGCTGGCCCTCCCCCTTGTGGGTTTCTGGAACATGATATTGGCTATTCTCTCTTTAGTTGTCTTTTAAAATCATTTCTTTAATTGAAAAAGAAATAACACTAACATATTTAACTTTAAAAGTGAAAAGTCGCTCTCGATTGCATGATAGAATGAAATCAAAAGCAGGCAGCACAAGAGCAAACAGGATCCACAAAAGAGAAAAACAAAACAAGGTCGTCAATAAAAAATGAACACGCACACGCGCACGCACGCACAGAAAAAATCCAGACACTTTTAAAAACAACGCATTTCTAGAACTATTGTTTTAAGTGTTAAAAATCTGGATATGAATTAGTCTTTGTTTCACTTCTGACAGTCCTCAAGAGTTAAACCTCTCTTTACGGCTCCTGCTTAGGATTTAACCCGTAAAGGTCTTGAGACTGAAAAAAGTTCAGAGGTCGCGTTGACAATTCCACAGCATTTGAGTACAGTGTTCGTAGACAGTGCTGTATGATTGACTAAATTATTTAGCAAATGTGTTTTATATAAAACAATAACCTCACGTTTAATGATGATAAAACACTCTCCTCCCATCACTCTACTTGTACATGATGACCATAATTTGGCTTCGATTCTCAATTAGAATAAATGGGATGTGCACTTCTAGTCCTGTCCAGAGGGCGGCGCTGATGTTCACAGCCCAGGGTCGGAAAGTGGCGTTATCTAACACCATTGTCATGACAGCTGTGTTCCATTCTCCCATTCATTACCACCACAACCCACCAACCCCTCCCTCCCGAACGTATACAACAGAGCCAGACAAGATTCATGGAGGGAGGGTTAAAAAAAAAAGATCATCTTTTCCTTCCTATTGTGTGTGCCGCTCTTAAGATCAGGCAGCGCTGTTAGAAGTTCCATTACTAGCCACAGAGCAGACAGAGATACCCATCAAACAGACAGAGGGGGACAGTTCACGTGCACTCCATCTCAAGACAAACAGCGCTGACACGGCTGTCATACGGCCTTCGCATCAAGTATAAATGAGGGTGTTCCTAAACGGTATTACCAATTTACCAGCGAGGAAACCAAATCACAGAGAGGTCCATTATTTCACGTGTCCCAGCAGTGATGACACTGGGGAGCTGCGCTAACCCTACTGTGGAGCAGCTAAATTATGAGACTGTGTGCCTGGCTCGCCGAACCCCTGCAAACAGAGGCTGGGGCCTGCTGCCTTCTCTGCCAGCCACCCTGCTCTCAATAGTGTTTATATCTTAGGGACAGGACTAACTCAATGGTACATAACTCATTTGGTCTAATGCAGAGAGGCATAACTGTTGAAACTGCCACTGTCACTATGAATCGCCATTATTGTACAAGCACTGTACAGTCAACTCAACACAACTTAACAAGCTTGGGGGGGGGGGGGGGGGGGGTAACTGGTCCAGAAAGACAAAAAAAAAAAAACAACTGATTTTAACAGATTTGAAAGTAATCATCTGTAGGATGACAATAGGGATGCTTCCCTTACCCTTCCAAATCCCCAGCACCTCATCTATAATCCCGGCATGTAATTGTGCGTAGTTGCTTGGTAACTTCAGTACTGTATATGCAAAATAAATGGCACTTAACACTAGGAATATTTCAAAACTGTACAAAAGAATATAGGTTATAAGTTTGTCTTTTTACACCTGGTATGACAGCACTGGTGTGACTGCACCTGAACACAGAAGGTTTAGAGAGCAATCCTCACATTTGCAGGCAGACTTGTAAGGAAAGGGCCTAATTCTAGAACAAGACTACTGCTAGCAGTGCCATCTACTGAGAATAAAATGCGGGGATGGCATCCATTTTATAGCAGAGAAGTGTTTCTTTTGTATTATGTATTTGACTTTTTTTGAGCAGAATTCAAACGCGGACACTGGGAAGTCTCCACAAAGCTGCGTTTAAGTCTACCACCGTCTGGTCAGCAGGGCTTATTTTAAAACTCATCTGTGATTGTGGCCTGTGCTCAGGTTTGAAAGCGAGTAACGGCCTGAATGAAAACAACGCTAGGCTCTGCCACCCTTTGCTCCGCTTCCGTCAGGATCCGCTAGCGTCTGCCTGAACTCGTGTCCGTCTAAAATGCCGCTGTGAAGACCGATGTCTAAGTGCTCAATGTCAAAAAACAGTCTCAATACAGTCAAACATATATACATTGTAAATATAAAAGAAGGAGAGAAAAAGAGTAGGCCTCAGTCTTAATGACTTAAGCTCGCCAATTTCTCTTTTTTTTTTTTTTTTTTTTTTTTGCTTCAAGACAATACGTCTCCACCTGCCTTTAAAAAAAGAAAAAAAAAACACTTTTCTGAATGTATGATAACACTAACAATGAACAGCATGTATACCCTGTAAACCAATGAAATAACACACCCAAGTAATACCCCCGGTATAGCTAATCGCAAATAAACAAAGACAACGACTGACACGAAAGTCACCATCAAAAAGTATTTAAAGGTCTCAGCTCACTTTCAAACACAGGACTGGACTGGCTTGACTTAAAAAAAACAAAAACAACATTGGGAAACAAGATGCTTTTTTCTCCTTTCATTCTTTTCGTCCGTCCGTCCGTCCGCCCTCTCGCCCGCCCGCCTGTCTCCAGGAGGTTCAGACTGCATTCTGTGGGTGGGGTTCAGACTGCGTTCTGTGGGTGGGGTAAACGCGACAGGAGAGAACAGGACAGCGGGTGGAGTGGCTGGTGGCGTGTGAGGGCTTTCACTCCAGCCAGACTTCCCTCTCTCCTGAGCCCCTCGCTGCTCCCCATGTGTCTGCGAAAGGCGTCGGCGAGCTTGGCAGAGAGGGCGGGGCGAACGCCAGGAGAGTCTGTTCTGCCGCACAGCTCCGCCCCGGTCGCTGTGGCTCCGTGCTCCGTGCAGGCAGGGCCAAACCCAGAGGCCGTAGTGCCCGGAAGGCTTGGCTGGTTTGGTGAAACTGCCCGTGTTTTTATATTTTTATATTGAATTATTATAATTTTTAGTTTTTTATTTATTTATTTTTTTAAAAGGCCCAAGTTCCTGAGTCCGTGGCTGTGAGGTGGAGGCACCATTGTACTTCCTCTTTTTCTGGGGGTGGGGCGGGGGCAGTTCCTGTGTCAGAGCGCCCTCATTGAGGGGTGAGAGAGGGCGAGCGGGTGCTGCATGTGGTGTGTGGAAATACGAGGAACGTCCTGGGAAAAAGTTTACTGGTTAAAAAAAAAAAAAAAAGAGGTTGGCATCTGACTATGGGGTCGTACCAAGTCCCTTCCACAGACAGTCCAAGACGTAAAACGCAGCATGACTGTACACAAAAATGCAAAGTGAGTTGGTGTGTTTCTCCATTGATAAGGCCAGCAAGAGAAAAACATTAAAAAAAGAAAGTGATTTATCCTACGAATAGTCCTGGAGTGACTGTGCATGCGCGCGCACACACACACACATACACACACACACGCGTGTGCGCACGCACGCAGACACGCACGCACGCACGCACGCGCACGCACGCACTCACTCACGCACGCACACACGCACGCACGCACGCACACACACACACACACACACACACACGCACTCACGCACACACACACACGCACACACGCACGCACACACTCAGCAGCTGTGCTCCATCAGAGCCTCCCTCCCTGCATCCTCTGCAGCAGGCGGCCCGTCGGGAGGAGAGCTCTTTTTCGGGCTTGGTGACAGTCGAGGAGCCCTGAGGAACTGGGGGGCCGGGGGGGGGGGGGGGTACAGGGAGGGGAGGTGCGCTGTGTCTGCGTGAAGCAGCAGCGGGCTCGCTGGTCCGTGGCGGGCGTGGCCCTCTGGTCTCACTCGCTGTCGGACAGGGTCTCGTACTGAGAGCACAGCAGCGGTTTGGGCTCCTCGTCCCAGGCCCTCCCCTGGCCCTGGCCCTGGGCCCCGGGCTGGCCGGAGGACACCAGCCCGCCGGGGTAGCGCATGGTCATGGTGAGGGGGTTGCAGGGGAAGGGGGTGGAGCCTGGAGAAGAGGAAACATAGCGGTGAGAGACGACGCGGTGGCCAGCGCTATGCGGGCGGGGGAAGCCGCTCCTCCGTGTGCTGGTGCCTCATGCTCAATGATGGAATAAGGAGGGGGGGGGGGGGGGTCACTCAGACATGAAACATATAACAGATGGACAAGCTATTCATCAGGCCCCTGTGTGTACCTCTGTGTGTGTGTGTGTGTGTGTGTGTGTGAGCGTGTGTGTGTCTGTGTGTGAGCGTGTGTGTGTGTCTGTGTGTGAGCGTGTGTGTGTGTGTATACCTGTGGAGGAGGGCCGGTCCTCCCACACTCGGTTGGTGAGGGGCGTGCGGCGGTTGCAGTCCCCGTCGGAGTGCACGGAGGACACGGACGAGGGCCTCTCGCCCCCCGACAGCCCGGGCCCCGGGGACTTGGCCTTGCGCCCGTTGGAGCGGCCGCTGCCCTTCGCCTTGCCCACACCTGTAAGAACAGGGAACAGCGGCCTTCTGTTGAGTAGCCCCCCGCCACCCCAGAGCGCTGATGTGTGCCTTCCTCTGTGTGCGTCCAATCAGAGCTTCCGCTCACTCCGCAACCTCCACAACGGGTCTGGGGCCTTGTCTTACTTACATTCTTACACAGAAATGTAGGACGGCACAAACTGATTTACCGACATGCAGGCAGAGAGAAGCACTGCAGGGAGGGAATGGCGATGACTCTTAACAGCCACACAGGGAGGAGGAAAAGAACAAATCAAGAGACAAAAGAAAGTATATGAGAGTGATAGAGAGAGAGAGATAGAGATAGATAGGGGGAGGAAGAAAGAGTAAGAGAGCGAGAGCAAGAGAGAGAGAGCATGAGAGACGTGAGAGAGAGACAGCATGAGAGACGTGAGAGAGAGAGACGTCAGAGAGAGAGAGAGCATGAGAGACAGAGAGAGAGAGAGACAGAGAGAGAGAGAGGGAGGGAGGGAGAGAGGGAGGGAGCAGTTGTATGTTAAGGAGAGTGCATACCTGGTAGGGAGTAGGTGTCCTCGTTGCGACCCTCAGCTCCGGGCATAGCAGCAGGCACACTGGCAGCCAGGGGGTTAATAGCGTTGGCGGCGGAGTGGTCCTCGGCCTGGTCGTCATACTTGCCCATCAGGGCTTTCCTAATGATGGCCTCCAGGCCTATGGTGCTGCCCGTGGTTTCAGGAGGAGGATGGCTTCGAGTAGTGACAGACCCTGTGAGAAAGAGGGGAGGCCAAACCCAACCATTGAGCAGTGTTAGGGGGAAGTAAGTGCAGAGAGAGAGAGAGAGAAAGAGAGAGGGAAAGCAATAGAGAGCCAGAAAGAGAGAGAGAAAGAGAGAGGAAAAGCAAGAGAGCCAGAGAGAGAGAGAGAGCAAACGACCGGCAGAAAAAAGGTGCCAAAGACGTTTGTCCATAATGACTAACTGCTGTGGGATAACATGCAGATTCACTCAGAGCGTTCGCACACATCTCCCAAGTGATTTCTGATTTATCAGCACATTACGATAAACTGGACGCACACTTTGCTCCTCAGCGACCTTCAGAACAAAGAATGCTGGTATGGCACCGGTATAAATACCTCCCCATTTCACCCAGGTGTGATGCCAACATTCCTTTCGCCTCAAAGAAAATCCCACGGAATTTGTTAGATTTATCCCTTTGTAAATTATTCAGAAGTTACTTGGACCCTTAGCATGTGGGCTCTTTCTTGATTTCCTTACTTGGCTTGAGAGTTATGAGCGTGTGTGTGTGTGTGTGTGTGTGTGTGTGTGCGTGTGCGTGTGTGCGTTTGTGTGTTTGTGTGAGTCTGTGTGTTAATGTATCGTTTTAGCTACTCAATGAAAGAAGGGATGATTTTACCAGGGATAATTATTGCTCTGAAAACCTTTATGCACTCAGATGACAAACCACAACACCACAGTACTGAACAGAAACAGACGATGGTATAGACTACTGTCACAAGCGGTCCCGTAGTGCGAATATCTTACCTGCGGTCGTTGAAGCGGGCATGTTGAATATCTCGGTCCCTGGCTGTCCCGAATCTGAACGGGGAAGAGAGGATAGGACAAGGTTCAAATGCGCTTTCCACATTTACAGGACAGGGTTCAAATGCGCTTTCCGCATTTACAAGACAGAGTTAAAATGCGCTTTCCATATTTACAGGACGGGGTTCAAATGCGCTTTCCACATTTACAGGACAGGGTTCAAATGCGCTTTCCGCTTTTACAAGAGAGGGTTCAAATGCGCTTTCCGCATTTACAGGACGGGGTTCAAATGCGCTTTCCGCATTTACAAGACAGGGTTCAAATGCGCTTTCCGCATTTACAGGACTGGGTTCAAATGCACCTTCCGCATTTACAGGACAGGGTTCAAATGCGCTTTCCGCATTTACAAGACAGGATTCAAATGCGCTTTCCGCATTTACAGGACATGGTTCAATTGCACTTTCCGCATTTACAAGACAGGGTTCAAATGCGCTTTCTGCATTTACAGGACGGGTTCAAATGCGCTTTCCGCATTTACAGGACAGGGTTCAAATGCGCTTTCCGCATTTACAGGCAGAGTACAGTGCTCAAGTACAGGGTCTGTCTGATACTGTATGAAAGGAAGTGTACGGCTGGGTTCAAATACAGAGTCTATACTGATGTTTAATGCCCCCGCTGACAGCAGAGAGTATATATGCCTGGGTGTGCCTACGGCGTTCTCTTGCCCCGTTGACACCGTGATGGATGGACTCACTGTATTCTGTCTCATTGCCACTGACGGTCATCTTCTTGATCATCTCCTGCTTCTTGGACTTGACGATGGCTGAATTGCTCTCGGTCAGCTTGCTGAAGAAGGCGGGAGGCTGCGAGCTGTTGGCCGGGGAGCGGGAGCCCATCCTGAAGGGACAGGTGGAGATGAGTGTGGTGAGGTGAGGGTGGAGGAGAAACATCTTTATCTGTACATGTGGTATGGAGACCGCAACAGCCAATTCCATCGCTTCCTGTATGACTTCAGGAAAACAGTTACTGAGCATGTTGTGTATTTTCCGCAAAATGGGCCGTTCTGTTCATATATGCATGCGTATTGAATTTGGCTGCATTTGACCCATACCACACGCATTTGTAATTGCTGTGCATGTGCGTTTGAATTAGACTGAACTATATTTTTCTGTGCACGTATGTGGAAAGTGCGCGCATTAGTGTGTGAGCTTGTGTGTATATATGTGTATACGTGTGTGCTTGCGTGGTGTGTTTGTGCGTATGCGCGTGTGTGTGTATATGGTAAAAGTGTCTTACGCCTGGTCCCCCTGCTCGTTGGAGTAAGAGCCCCCTTGCATCTCAGATTCAGACAGCCCGCCGGCAGGTGACACGGGCTCGATGCCATCGGCAGAGAGGCTCTCTGGAGACACCTTACTCTGAAGAGGAGACCTGCGCACAGACACACAGCACACCGTCCTGAGTACCTTAATACATATCCAAACATTCAGTGTCCTAGTACGTTCCCCTTAGTTCAGGGTGGTAAGCACGTCCCTGGCCAGACACGGTCGGTCTAGACAGTGGGAGAAAATAAATCACAACTGGACTTTTGACACTTTTTCCTGACTCAAAAGCACCTGTAAATCAGTCTCACACTGAGAGATAAAAAATCCCAAGAAAAATATTTAGAAAGAAAAACAGGTGCCAGAGAGAAAGAGAGAGAGAGCGAGAGACCGTGCCATACCTGTCTCGGACCCGCTCTCCGGACGCTCCCTCAGGGTAGTGCAAGCCCTGGCCGGGGTCCTGAGATGGCTGCTGAGGCTGGGGGGTGCTGGGGGGGCGCGTCAGGTCCAGCACCGGCGACGTCTGCAAGGTGTACGCCGGCTGCTGGGTTTGCTGCCGGGTGTAGTCCTTCGTGATCACTTCCTGTTAGGGACAGGAAGCACAGGGGAGAGGGCATTAGCAGTGGACTGCAGTCTGGGTGAGGGGAAACGCCATTCAATTCTGCTGTTCTCCAAAATGCATGTCCTATCATTCCATACTGACCACAGCAGTACTGATATCTGGCCAGCGCACAGTGAAGCACGTGCTTTGAGGACCACTGTAGTTAGGAATGCTGTATCTGAAGGTAGGACTCTGATTAGCGCTGGGGTTAGCGATGCTCTATCTGAAGGTAGGACTCTGATTAGCGCTGGGGTTAGCGATGCTGTATCTGAATGTAGTACTCTGATTAGCGCTGGGGTTAGCGATGCTCTATCTGAATGTAGTACTCTGATTAGCGCTGGGGTTAGCGATGCTGTATCTGAAGGTAGGACTCTGATTAGCGCTGGGGTTAGCGATGCTCTATCTGAAGGTAGGACTCTGATTAGCGCTGGGGTTAGCGATGCTCTATCTGAAGGTAGGACTCTGATTAGCGCTGGGGTTAGCGATGCTCTATCTGAAGGTAGGACTCTGATTAGCGCTGGGGTTAGCGATGCTGTATCTGAAGGTAGTACTCTGATTAGCGCTGGGGTTAGCGATGCTCTATCTGAATGTAGTACTCTGATTAGCGCTGGGGTTAGCGATGCTGTATCTGAAGGTAGGACTCTGATTAGCGCTGGGGTTAGTGATGCTGTATCTGAAGGTAGGACTCTGATTAGCGCTGGGGTTAGGGACGCTGTATCTGAAGGTAGGACTCTGATTAGCGCTGGGGTTAGCGATGCTGTATCTGAAGGTAGTACTCTGATTAGCGCTGGGGTTAGCGATGCTCTATCTGAAGGTAGTACTCTGATTAGCGCTGGGGTTAGCGATGCTCTATCTGAAGGTAGGACTCTGATTAGCGCTGGGGTTAGCGATGCTGTATCTGAAGGTAGGACTCTGATTAGCGCTGGGGTTAGCGATGCTGTATCTGAAGGTAGGACTCTGATTAGCGCTGGGGTTAGCGATGCTGTATCTGAAGGTAGTACTCTGATTAGCGCTGGGGTTAGCGATGCTGTATCTGAAGGTAGTACTCTGATTAGCGCTGGGGTTAGCGATGCTGTATCTGAAGGTAGTACTCTGATTAGCGCTGGGGTTAGCGATGCTCTATCTGAAGGTAGGACTCTGATTAGCGCTGGGGTTAGCGATGCTGTATCTGAAGGTAGGACTCTGATTAGCGCTGGGGTTAGCGATGCTGTATCTGAAGGTAGGACTCTGATTAGCGCTGGGGTTAGCGATGCTGTATCTGAAGGTAGGACTCTGATTAGCGCTGGGGTTAGTGATGCTGTATCTGAAGGTAGGACTCTGATTAGCGCTGGGGTTAGCGATGCTGTATCTGAAGGTAGGACTCTGATTAGCGCTGGGGTTAGGGATGCTGTATCTGAAGGTAGGACTCTGATTAGCGCTGGGGTTAGCGATGCTGTATCTGAAGGTAGGACTCTGATTAGCGCTGGGGTTAGGGGTGCTGTATCTGAAGGAAAGACGGTGGACCGCGCGATCTCTGCAGGACAGCGTTCAGGACCGAGGCAGCGGGCTTACGCTGATGTGCTGGGCCAGCGTCACCACCCTCTGCTGGCTGCTCTTGGAGTAGGGGGTGGCGGACTGCTGGCCGGGGTGCGTGGGGGAGAGACTCTCTTCGGAGGGGGGGGCGATAGTGGCCATGCTGCTGCTCCATGGACACCATCTTCTGCTGGGCTGCGGAGGTCGGAGAAACACCCGAAAAGCACACGGGACACGTAGCGAGGGTGTAGACGGGGGCACGCGAAACACACACACACCACAGAGGAAGAAGAGCCGACACACATTGTACACACAGACGTACAGAGGAGGGGGAAAAGAGAGGGAAAAATTCAGTTGCTGGTTTCCACATATAGCACAGCCAAGAAACAGCTTCACGATGAACACAGCAGCAGCATGTAGCACTGGCAAGCTGGGCATTACATTACTGTGCGCATTTCCCCTGCTATTCCATTTCAATTACACGTCCCCCGGAGACACGTCTCCCTGACAAATGCGGGTACGTCATGAGATCAGTGCAAAGATAGAAATGCTTATAAAATGCAGCCAAAGATTTGAAACGCACAAATCATTAAATGTAAAGAAACATGAGAACAGAAAGATCATGTATTAAAAAGATGTAAAAAAATATATAAATAATTAAATAATTAAAACCCAAAAACAGTGATAAACAGAATTTATTGATTCAAGAACTCATCCAAAAAATCAATAGAGGTCTGGGGTGCAGTTTGTTTTCTAAATGTAAAAGATACTGGTGAAAGGATCTGGGAAATGTGTTTCTTTGCATAGCTAGCATGGATATCCAATTCAGAGAGAGGGAAATGCGTAGCTAGCATGGATATCCTATTCTAGGTTGAATTCTGCCTCGTTTTTGTCAATCTGTTAAAGTCCTAATTTAAGAAATCACTGTGATTTCTTAGAAAGAAAAAATCAAGAGTGATTTGTAAATGTGTGTTGTATATGTGATTGGCATAACTGACAGCAGAGCACAAATAAAAACAAGTCCGTAACATAAGCATTCGGCTGCCAGATCTCCAGCACCTCACACTGGCTCAGCTATATTACTGAGATCGCTGATTGCTAAATTCCCTGCTCACGTACACTTGTACCAGGTTTAGGCTTTGCCTCTAATAGGACATCTGACTGAGATTTGCCTGAAGTATTCAGCACTTGAAAGGTCAGACTCCTAACTAAGCTCCAAAGACAGACATGCCTACACCTCCAGCCACCAACTGCCCACCAGGATAATATTACTGAGAAACCGCATGAGGATTACATGCATCTCAAACTTGTTAAATTGCCAAGTCATATCTCAAACCCCATTACTAGGGCTTAAGTTTGTCAGACATCTACTGGCGCACGCACGCACACACACTGTAACTGTATTTATTACATTATTTAAGCACAGGGACTTGAACAAACTACTGATAGATGGCCTTGCTGAATGGATACAACTGTCAATTATTTTAAAATGTTGCTTTATAATGTTACTATTTGGGTGCTGATGTTTTCAAAAAATCCCTTCCGAAATATCCTCAAATAATAAAAAACATGCTCCATGCTAGTGATGCACAAAATTATCTAAGCTAGGTCAAAGCTCAAACTTACTGAACCAAGCTTTGAAGAAATTTCAAGACTTACAGGTTTATAAAGCCCTCCATTCAGATTCAACTCTTTAGTTATGTCCTAGAGCTCCATCTAGAATTAGCCGGGCATTTCAATCACAATAATCATGGCCTAAAGCCACAGCCTTGTGCAGATCATTTTAAACCTCTACCTGCAAAGCCTCTGGCTCCTTTTCAATTACTAACCGGCTTTTCGAGGTGAATCTTATTTTGCACGTCTCGACAGTTAGAGCCTGGCTCTTGCAGTTAGGGGGGCCCCCGAGGGCCACGGGCCCCAGCGAAGTTGAACTTGTACTCTGCGCCTGCCGCTTGTCTACAAGATTATGCACTTTGTGGGCCTGCTGCGCCTGTCTGGGGCCTTTCTCATGGGTCTATACAGGCGAGTCAGCTGGACTTATCGCCTCAATCCCGTCCAAACTATTTGAGTTATAACCTCTGGAGGGAACTGTTAAAAATCGAAACGGAACGTTAACACAGGTGGGTGATGATGGACTAATAATCCCTGCTTTGGTCATTCCCCTGGATGTAAAACAACATTTAAGCTTGAAGGCGACTGTGCTGGGACTCGATGCCGGGGTGAGGAGTGGGTGAAGGGGACGGGGGTCGGGTCGGGTGAGCTGACGTTGGGCACGTTCATTAATATATGCTAAAACCAAAACACTGAATCCCACAGGTTGGAAGCATATAACATTGGTTATGACACTGGTCCGTATGCATTATTTTTAAATCCCTACTTAAGACCCACCTCTTCAGTATAACTTATTTGATTAGTATACTTTACTCTGCACACTCTTCTGTCTTACTGTCCTATGTCTCTGCTTTGTGTTTTTTTCTTTCCCTTTTTAACTTTGTTAAGCGACCTGGGGCTCTAGAATAAAATGTAGTATTATTATCATCATCATCATCATCATCATCATCATCAAGAGATGCACATTATTTATTAGTACAGGTTTAATGGGCCTGGGCTCATCCCTTTACTGGACTCTTCTGCACCGGCACACAGCAGCACTGCCGCCTGTACTGAGGATGTCTCAAACTGTTCTGGCTCTGTAAAGAGCAGGCCAGCACGCGCAATATTCCTCCCTGTGCTAGCCAAAACGGCGCCAGCATCACATCGTCTGCGATAGTCATAGCCTCCCAAAAGCAACAAGAGTATCTGGGATTCTATTCTACGCAGATGAGCAGGAGCCGTGCCATATTTCCGAAGTGCTCATTTCAAAGCTCGCGACACGCACGGCAACGGTCGGTAAGGTGTTGACTAGGCGTGAGAGAGAACGGCTTCGGTCGGTTGATAAGTGAAAGGTGTTCGGCGTTTTTGACACGCATTTTCGGGATCTGGGATTCAGTAACCCTTCATACTTATGAACCTTTGGCTACATTTTTCAGAACTGCAAATGGCTTCCATACGAGCTGGACTGGGATGCAACCACTGGGAGGATACTAACCACTTCAGAATAATGCAAGCAATGTGGTAGCGGCAAGTTCTCCGTTTATGAAAAGGGCCATGTTCCTGAAAAACGCTGCCTATTTCAATCTTTTTTTCTGAAATGGCCATTTTTCCTCATTTTCAAAAATGTAAATATTAGAGTTCTGCCTATGAATGTTACAGTAAGGCAATGTAAACATACGTAAGATGGTACATAGTGGAATACTGTATAAAACCAACCCTTTCAGTGTACCCAGCTAATGCTACATCTGTGAGTAGAAGGACGTGCACACGGTCCTCTAAGATTACCTTTATAAGAACACTTTTTAGTGCTTTTACAGATGTGTAGGCCGAAGTAAAGCCGGTTACTCATGGTGAAGGAGAACCATGTTCAAAGAAGCCTCTAATACAAGGGTGTAAGAAACCACAGTGGGTATTATGGACACGAGCGTGGTACAATGACTCAGAACAGCTGAAAGGCTGCTTGTCTTCAGATGTTCCGCTAGTTTCCGCAAGGAGTACTGGGTTTTAAAGTTAGGTCTTAAGGACGTACAGTATTAAGGGTTCCGTATAGAAATGTTGTAGGGAGATGCACTACACCTGATCTATGGAGAAGCGATGCATCTTGCTCATGCCTGCTACCGTACTGTAAGTTGTGCATTTAGAAGACTAGCTACAGAAAAACAGTGTCAGTCATTAAAATGACTATTAAAACAATCCAAACATATGAACCCAGAATGAAAATAACAGGGAAAAGGCCTCTGATGCGTTTGGGAAGTTTTTTCCCTCCACACGCACTTACGCTCATACTACATCCTATCAATTATATTCCAATGTTATCTGAGGAAATAATGCTGGACAGGGACAGTGTTAAATTCAGAGGGATTAGACCTCAGGTGATACTCCTTTTTGGTTTTTAGGTTGCCCTAGGCCAGTTCCTGTAATCACCCAGAGTTTCATTAAACCACAGCACTGTATGCATGTGTGTGTGTGTGTGCGTGCGTGCGCGTATGTGTGCATATGCATGTGCGTGCATCTGTGTGTGTGTGTGTGTGTCTGTGCACATGTATGTGTATGTGTGCGTGCCTTTGTGTGTCTGTGAGTGTGTGCGTATGCCTGCGTGAGCTTGTGTATGCGTGTGTGTGTGTCCTTCAGAGAACGCCCTGTACTCAAGGCCTTTGTCAAAAGACTCGCTGACATAACAACCTAGAAAGCGAGGACCGGGTATTATATACATCAAGCCACACCGTGAGCCGTCTCCTCGGCTCTCCTGCCTGGAAACTACATACGCAGCGCTAAGGGGTTCACACGTGGACACAAAGCCTCAGGCTAATTACTTTTTTCTGTGAAAATCAGCTTTCTCCATTTTAAAAATCGCTCGTGTGCTTTCCACCACAGTGATCTCTGTCCTCTTAACATGCACATATAGACACATTTCAACAACAAAACAAATGATAAAAAAGGACAAATAACATCAGTGCAAGAGCAGAATCAGAAAAAGTGTTTTTGCCATGTAGCCAAGGACATATATATATATATATATATATATATATAAGCCAATATCTTACATTTCACAAGTTGTTTCACCTATGAAAGCAGTTTTTGTCTTTAAAATGAATATCGAGGTTATGCATATGTACGTGTGAGTGTAAGTGGCCTGTGTATATGTGCAATGTACACCTGTTGTGCACATTCCTGTGAGGGTGGAATAAACACTCATGTTCCTATGTGTGTAAATATGGAAAAGGGGGAAAAGATCAAAGCAGGAAGAAAGGGATTTGATTGACAGATGAAGCTGGAGGTGTGGAGCATGCAGAGAACAGGGCGGGCAGCGACAGCACCCCCTCTCCCCCTCTCCCCCTTTCTTTATATCTTTCTTTCACTGACCCTCTGATCCACAGGCACACCATTCGGGCCATACCTCACCACCAATTTACACTGTTTTCTACAGTCACTTGCCAGTCAGTGTCCATTAATCACTGGTGGTGGCCAATGCTGACTGTATTTACATTTCAGGTGAATCCTATCATTGAATATGTACATCTGTGACCGTGAATAACTTTTACGAGTTACTCTGCAGAGACCTGCTGGTAAGCAGCCCTGCCAATGGCTGGCCCATTACAGAGCTGTTAGAAATATATTATCAAACTCACAGACACCTCAGACTTGAGATTCCACTGGCAGTATAATGACATCATGAGTTATAAATGCATTAATTACAAAGGCTGGGGATATTGTCAGACAGTTGTCTAAGTAGCTCAATGAGCTGCTGTAAAATGTGATTTGTTATGGGTTGATGTATTAATTCTTTTGATAGTATTAGCTGCACAGCATACGCTGTTTTGCCAGTAGCCAGGTAAGCACCTATGCCCTATGCTTATAGGGGAGGGGGGTCACTATGAAAGCCAATAACAATACAGTTTGAAATTAAAGTACAGTAAAAAAATAAATAATAATAATTTAAATCTATTAAATATCCCACCCACCTTCCCATGCGTTAAAATATTAAGTTAAAAGCGCATTCGTTTAAGTGTAAATCACAAAGAAAGCAAAAGATTATTGGTGCTTTAACTATACATTTATATGGATATAATCGATCTTATGATGCCAACCACCACAACGTGCAATAGGTCACAAACGGGGGGGTGGGGAAGGGGGAAAGGGGAGAGGGGGAGATTTGGGGGGGTGGAGGCGGGGGTTTAGGGGACCCTGGATTCCAGAGCGTCTTACCATTGCACTCGCCTTCGGCTGTGGGCGAGCCCGTCTCTCGCATCCCCGTATCACAAGAAATTTGACGCATGATAATCGCGTTTATGAAGTTGGCCGCAGTCATGGTGGTCTTACCGAGTGCTCGGAGCTCCACTTCCTGTGTGGACATCAGTTTGTCATGAGTCTTTTCCCTACTGGGAGTGCCGCCGTCGCCACGGCCGGGCGCATTCTCCGGCTGGGGAGGGTGCTGGTGGGGGGGGCAGCAGCGGGTGGGGCCGGCCCGGGTGGTGGCCCATGTGGGCGACCGGCGGGTAGGGCCCGCCGTACACTATCCCAGGGGGCGGGCTCACGAGCTTGGGCTCAGACTTGCAGGAGGAGGAGGAGGAGGAGGAACCGTGCTGGTCTTGGGGGTGTTTGGACTGCCCGCTGCTGCCTCCCCTGCTGTGAACTTTGCCCCCTTCGGCGCCCCGGCTCAGCTCTTTAGCCATGACGGGGTCCATGCTGAGGTAGGACAGGTGGCCGCCGTAGCCCGGGTAACGAGAAGAACCCGACGTCAGAGACCTGGGGCGTAACGCACAGACGCAGAGAAAACAGGAGAGAGGGAAGTCAAAAACAGAGTTCAGAACAAACGTCTGATACATTACCACACAGTACAATGCAACGCTACAGTGCTCATTGCATGGGGGCAGCACAGCAGACACAGGCTGCGAGTCTGACCTGAGGACGGAGGCGTTGGCGTGTTCGGCGGAGACAGACATGCTCTTGCCGCCGGTGTTGTGCAGCACGCTGGGCCGCTGCTGCAGGCTGTCCTGGGTGCGAGGCGACACGGGCGAGTGCTGGTGGCCGTAGGAGTGGGAGGAGCTACGGCCGCCGCCGCCGCTCCCAGCAGAGCTCTGCTCTGTGCCTGAGGGAGGGGAGGAGCCATTACAGCCTCCAACATGCACGGCTATACCTCCAACACATGGGACTAAGAGAGCTAGCATGCACGGCTATACCTCCAACACATGGGACTAAGAGAGCTAGCATGCACGGCTATACCTCCAACACATGGGACTAAGAGAGCTAGCATGCACGGCTATACCTCCAACACATGGGCCTAAGAGAGCTAGCATACACGGCTATACCTCCAATACATGGGCCTAAGAGAGCTAGCATGCACGGCTATACCTCCAATACATGGGACATAAGAGCTAGCATACACGGCTATACCTCCAATATATGGGACATACGGCTATACCTCCAATACATGGGACATAAGAGCTAACATACACAGCTATAGCTCCAATACATGGGACACAAGAGAGCTAGCGTACACGGCCATACCTCCAATACATGGGACATAAGAGCTAGCATACACGGCTATACCCCCAACACATGGGACATAAGAGCTAATATACACGGCTATACCTCCAATACATGGGACACAAGAGAGCAAAAATACACGGCTATACCTCCAATACATGGGACACAAGAGCTAGCATACAGGGCTATACCCCCAACACATGGGACATAAGAGCTAATATACACGGCTATACCTCCAATACATGGGACACAAGAGAGCAAAAATACATGGCTATACCTCCAATACATGGGACACAAGAGCTAGCATACAGGGCTATACCTCCAATATATGGGACATAAGAGAGCTAACATACACGGCTATACCATGTATAAATATAAATAAAAATTTTAACTGAAAACACTGTATGTGTAATGGAATCATAACCAATAAGCAAGCAATGTTAAAAACTGTTACAAATGATTAAAAATAAATAAAAGAGCAGGCGCCATGTTGTACTGACCAGGTCTCCAGATGGGCGCGTGTTCCACAGTGCCCTGTCCCAGAGAGCTGGGCTTCTCCCGGTCTCTCTCCCTCTCACGCTCCCTCTCTCTCTCTCGGTCGCGGTCTCGTTCTCTCTCACGCTCCCGTTCCCTGTCCCGTTCTCTCTCTCTGTCCCTCTCCCTCTCCCTGTCTCTGTCTCTCTCGCGGTCCCGGTCCCTCTCTCTCTCTCTCTCCGACGAGGAGGATCCTTGCGCCTTGCTCATATGTGAGGGCCCGCCTGGAGGAAACAGAGGGAGCTGGGTAATCAGGGCTTCTCCTAACTCACTCCTCCAGAAGGAGCTCATGTATACACTGGCTTTTATTTGTACCAATTAACTGAGTGTATGCCCCAGCAGTGGTTCACTCATATGTCGGACAACAGTAAAATGTTTTAGATAAGGACGTAAACACAGTATTCACATGTCATCTATAATTTTGGCCAAAAAGTTAAGCTAATTAGCTAATAAAGAGAAGCGGCTGGTATAATTATTATAATTTTTAAAATCCTTGTGTACCACTGGTTTATCTAACAAGACCTGACCCTTCATGTGTGATGCTAAAAGCTAACGGGGATACCTGGAGAGATGGGGGACGTGGTGTACGGCCGGCTGGGGAAGGCACTGGAGGCTCCTGGGATGTAGGTGATGCGGTCCATGGGGGAGCCGGACGCCCCTGCGGAGGGAGGGACCAGGACAGGTAAGTGTGGCACCTGAGACAGATCGATGATCCCTGGGGAAGGAGGAGGAGAGCGATGCGTTACGAGCCTGGACTGCCACAGCGTGATGAGCACCACTGCCCACTGAACGGTTACAAAGCCAGCGGTGCAATCACGTTACATATTACCCAGTGCTGGGTAATATGCAAATGACCAGTGCTGGGTAAGGTGGGAATGGCCAGTGCTGGGTCATGTGAGAATGGCCAGCGCTGGTCATTCTGCAGTGCTTGTCCGGCCACATGGGGGCAGAGGTGAGCAGACTGAAAAGGCTGTTTAAACATGCGAGCGCGTTTGGCGGAGCCTCACTGCGGGGGGCCGCTGAGTAGGGCAGTGCGAGGGGCTGTTCCCGCGGCGACAGGCCTCTCAGCAGGTCCGAGCGCTGGGCGGCCATGGCGGCCGCCGGCCACTGGTGCATCTGCTGGGAGGTGATGTAGTCGTTGAGCAGCGTCTGGCGGTTCTCCAGGGCCGCCGTGTCGGGGAAGCCGCGGATCAGGTAGGGCGGGTAGTGGTGCGCGTAGCCCGGGTTGGGGGCCAGGTGGCGGGGAAGGTAGTAGGCAGCTGGTGAGAAGCCAAGGAGAGAGACTTTAAAGGCACGTTGAGGAAGTCGCCGCAGGCGGTTGTGAAAGCGGTCCCTCCAGGGGGGGCCCTCTGTACCTGGGTCGATGGGGATGCCCCTGGGCAGGGCGGCGGGGTCGAAGGCCAAGGGGATCTGCCCGCGGTACACGTCCGCCCCCAGGCCCTGGAGCAGGCGCTCGTACGTGGCCATAGATGCGTGGTGCTCGGCCACGCCCTGCAGCGGGGACTTTGTGGAGCTCATCTCCCGTGGGGTGGGGGTGGCCTTGCGCTCCTGGGGTTGGGATTTACTGGCACCTACAGGGAGCAGAGCACGGGAGGGGGAGGGTCATTAATGCAAGAGAGGGACTGCAGAGGCTTATACGGCACACCGTAGGAGAATGGCGTTTAAAGACAGGCTGAAGACGGCAGTGTAACAAAGCAGTTTGACGCCGCGCCGTACCTTCATGCTGCCGCTGCCCAGACACAGGCGAGCCGCGGTGGGCGGGGCCGGGCCCGGGGTAGGGGGCCCGCAGCGAGCCCTTGTGCTCCTCGTAGCCCAGCGGGCTGTGGTGGGCCTTGGCCGCCTGCTCGGGCCCCAGGGCCAGCGGGGAGGCCCTAGCCATGGAGCTGGCGGTGCTGACTACGGCGCTGGGCCGGACCTTCAGGCCCTCCTCGTAGCGGGCGCGCTCGGACCCCCGCGGCTCCGGCCGCAGGTCCAGGTGCGGGGGCACAATGTGGTAGGAGCGCGGGGAGCTGGCGATGATGGACCGCACGTCGTGCCGCTTCCCTGAGCCGCCCGACTCCTGCTTCATGGGTGTACCCTAAAACAGAGGACAGCCACAGGGTCCATATTACATACTCACAGTGCTCATTTAGAAACAACCAAAATTTGAACATTTCTGTCAATATGAGAAGTGAACGTTTATTATTAGTAAATGTTTTCAGTAATCTTAATTTATTTCACTTTATATCCTTTAATTACCATTTTAAATTACTGCATGGGTTATATATAATATTTTTTTATTTAATCTACGTTGTACTACTTATATTCTTTCTAAATGTGTTGTTATATTTTGTGTGTGTACATTCGGCACACTTGTAAAAGAGGGCACCTGCACTCAATGTGTCTCAGCATTTTAAATAAAGGTTGTATGTTACTTTAAGTATTTTTAGCAAAAATAATTTTATGTTTTTGGATGGTTTAGTATTTTATTTAAACAGGTTGTACAGTGACTGGCAGGCTGGTGCTTGGGTTTGTATGTAAGGATGTACAGTGACTGGTGCTTGGGTTTGTATGCAAGGATATACAGTGACTGGTACTTGGTTTGTATGTAAGGATGTACAGTGACTGGTACTTGGGTTTATATGTAAGGATGTACAGTGACTGGTGCTTGGGTTTGTATGTAAGGATGTACAGTGACTGGTACTTGGGTTTGTATGCAAGGATATACAGTGACTGGTACTTGGGTTTGTATGTAAGGATGTACAGTGACTGGTGCTTCGGTTTGTATGTAAGGATGTACAGTGACTGGTACTTGGGTTTGTATGCAAGAATATACAGTGACTGGTACTTGTGTTTGTATGTAAGGATGTACAGTGACTGGTACTTGGGTTTATATGTAAGGATGTACAGTGACTGGTGCTTCGGTTTGTATGTAAGGATGTACAGTGACTGGTACTTGGGTTTGTATGTAAGGATGTACAGTGACTGGTGCTTGGGTTTGTATGTAAGGATGTACAGTGACTGGTACTTGGGTTTGTATGTAAGGATGTACAGTGACTGGTACTTGGGTTTGTATTAGTGCTGTCAATTGATTACATTTTTTAATCGTGATTAATCTCACAATTCTGATAGGTAATCATGATTAATCACGTATTTGATCAGACTTTGGAAGCACATTTTTTACAGCATTATTTTGTTGTGAATAAACATTAAGAGAAGATGGACTAGAAGTAATGTAAGCACAAGCAATCTATGATGATTCAGATCTTTTTTAACGATGGCCCTCCCCACCTTTCAGTATTTTGTAGTGTAGTCACAACACCAGCTTCAAAATTAAATTAAAAATTGAATTGGCAGCTTTTAATTCAATCAATCTGGTCTTCTTACACTTTAAATTGACTCTTATTATTCTTGTATATACCGTGGAACACAATGAACACAATCTTCCTCAAAATTGTCTACTATATCAAGACACTGCACTGTACAAAACAAGGTGGTAATGCACAATGAAAATAATATTTAAGATGAATTATTGAAAAAGAAATCACTTGATCATTAAAGTGAACTGAGGTACTGCATTGTCCCCATCATTTCAAAAACCTGAGCCACAATGTGAAGTCACTTCCTATTTATTTTTTTTAACCATTTGCTGAGACAAATTTAGTCTTAACATTATCAGTGAATAATCAAGCTCGCTTCTTTAGTAAAATACGATCAGAGAGGGACTGTTGTTGCATTTAGCCTATTTCCAAATATTTCTGTGTAAGATCTGCCAAGCATTCGCAGGCACCTGTGTGTAGATCACAGCAATAATTCGTAATAATGCAATAACAGCCATCGCATGTTTAAGGAGTTTCAATTTAGCGGCTTTCACATTTTAATCATGTATAGCTACATGAAACAACTGTAGCTCACAAAGGTACTGTATGTCGGTCGGCATATGCTATTTACAGAACATCCATATCAGTGTCTGCCAGTGTTATTCGGTTTGCAGTCTGTAGCAATCCATTTGACTGTAGCTGTGGTCAATTTGTTAGGTAGTCGCTAGCTATGGTTTAGCTTGCAGTTGGTATTTTAAAATCGTAGTGCTTCTGCGATATTGGAACTCTTTGACAAAGTAGCCTACATATTCTGAAACATTTTATAACGGAAGGAGTCTTTCAAAAAACCCAATTATTTCTTGTCTCCATTAGCCTACTGTTCAATCTGCTTTAGCTAGCGCAGTAAGTGTCAAAATCAGGTTTAGCCTACCTTACAACGGTTAAAGAAATTGTAGGAAATCTGGGCTGCGTTCGGATCTGAATTTTATTCTTTCTTCCTGTCTTTCCCTTCCCTTAAGGCAGGGATCTCAAACTCAAATCCTGGAGGGCCGCTGTGTCTGCTGGTTTTCGATGTGTTCCTGCACTTAAGTGTTTAATTTAAGTCATTGATTGGCTAAAGAGTCTGCACACCTTGTTTCCAAGGCCTAAATTGGCTGCTGATTGAAAGGAAATCACAAAAACCAGCAGACACAGCGGCCCTCCAGGACTGGAGTTTGAGATCCCTGCCTTAAAGGATTCCCCCATTGAAGCAAGCGAAGGGAAGGACAGAAAGAAAGAACTGAACTGAACGCCGCCCTGGTCATAGCCTAGATCTGTACTTATTGAGACCTCCACAGCCAAAATAAGAAAATGCGATTCATTGCGTTAAAAATTGTAACGCGTTAATCACTATGAGTTAACGCGTTAACGTTGGCAGCCCTAGTTTGTATGTAAGGATGTATTGATTAATGGGCAGGCTGGCGATGGTGTTGGTATATTCCCGTGCTGACCTGTGTGATGGAGCCCTCTTTGCCAGCCTTGCCCGTCAGCACGGCCTCGGGCACATGCCGCAGCTCCTCGCGGGGGATCTCGTGGATGGAGCGCCCGCCCTCCTTCACCGTGGGCACCATGCCCTCGTGGGGGCGGCCCTTCAGGGCATCGGTGGGGGGGCCCGAGCCGCGGGACGGGGAGCTCTCCCTCTTCATCTGCTTGACCTCCCTCCTCATGTACTCCTCCTGGGGGTCCACGTGGCGGGGGATGCCTGCGGGGGGGGGGGGGGGGGGGGGGGGGTAGAGTGGGGCGGCTCTTAGTCACGGCGTGCGGGGCACGAGCAGAGGAATGCTGTGGGATGTACAATGTGGGAGGGGCTCCTTACCTTGCGAGATCGAGCCGCGGATGTGGTGCGACTCCTTGAAGTGGTGTGGGCTGTGCCGCTCCTGGGGCATGGCTCTGCCAATCAGCCCTGGAACAGAGAGAGAGAGAGAGAGAGAGAGAGAGACTCAGCTGTGAGAACAGACCCAGAGAGAGAGAGGGAGAGGGAGAGGGAGAGAGAGCGCAGAGCGCTTGCTCCCCGGCTGCTTCAGAACTGTCCCCGATTCCTACATTACCCATAACGCACCTTCACAGTTTGCAGCTGACAGAGAGTCGCGGATGGGCAGGCCGCGGGAGATTCCCCCCTCCATGACATCGTAGGGGCGCTTCAGTCCTAGAATCTCACCAGGGGCTCCCCTACCCTCCTCTTTAGGATTCTGAGGGGTTGCTCCTGGTGACAAAACACGACACTGTCAGGAAGATCTCTTCAGCTGGGCATGACGTTCTTTCACCCTGGTGAGACCATCCGTGTCCATCTCATAAACAACCTCAGGTCCTCTCAAGTTACAAATCAAACGTTTAATTGTGTTTCAGTTTCTTACATCTCTTTAGATGCAGTATTTTGAGGCAAAATAAGAGTCATGAGCCAAAGTGTGAGGCACTTTCTACAAACGCTTCAGTGGCAAAACAAACACACAAAAAAATGAATAAATAAAACCCCAGGGTGCAGAGTAACTAAAACTGATTCCAATTATTGTGCAGGAAAAGGTGTAGGCTTGACACCTTTTAACAACTCAGTATAATAAAACACTGCAGCACTTCACAGTTTTCTTAGCCATATCGAGGTAAACTTTTTTTGAGACGCTCACTGTATACAGCTGGGAGAGAGACTGGATAATTACTGAATCAGTTCAGGGTGTGTTCTTTTTCTCCAGTGTGCAACAGCAGTGCTCCACCTGTCAATCAAGCCTTCAGTCCTTGCAGGTGGAACTCCTTAAACACCGAGAACCTGCCACCCAATGGGGAGTGACCCGGAGGAGGTCAGCTGACTTGCGGGTGTGGTACTCACTGTCATAAGAGTGTATGTGCCCGCTGATGCCCTCGTAGACCAGCTGACCCTTGGACAGGGCCTCCTCGCGCGCCCGCTCTGCCCGGCTGGGGCTGTCCTCCGTGATCAGGCGGGTGATGGTGCCCTTGTACAGGACGTCCGCCGGGGTGCCCTGTGCAGGCGGCAGGAGGGGGAGGGGGAGTGGGGGGGGGGGGACACAGGAAGTGTACGTCAGCGCGCCAGTCATCGCTGCTGCTTAGCGAGCTATAAACGTATTTCTTTGCCTCCTACTCATGTCCCTTCTTGATCTGCAACGGAGCCGTCAAGCGAATCGGTGGACAACAGCAGTGACTGAGCCACCGAAAATAAACAACCCGTACAAACAAGTGAGCAATGCCAACCCGATTATAACGCTGAGTCAATCTAGGTCCGCAATGTTCTCATGTTGGGTCTGCACATTAGTGGAATTGCTGCTTTACTGGTGATATGACACCAAATGACACTTGAGTGGCAAAAATACAAGGGGAGAGTGAAATATTCCAAGCTTATTTAAGCACAGTTGGGAGGGCGGGGGGGGGGGGGTGTTGGGGATTGTTCAGACGACCGTGCCATCTCCATGGAGAGCGACGGCCGTTCAGACGGGGCCGGGGGCGGACCGGAAAGCGTTGTCACCCCAGATGGCGTCTCCTCTCCTCCAGAGACGCACACCGCGGGCACCGCTCCCCTCCTCCAGCCGCGAAAAGGTCAGCCCCTGGGCTCGGGGCCCCCGGGAAGAGGGGGCTCCGGTTACCGGATTGGGTGACTGCGGCTGCCCGGCCCCAGCGCCCTTTATCGGCCCATCTGCCCCGGAGCGGCGAGGAGAAAGACGCCAGAGACACCTGATGCAACATGTGGCTTATCTGTGTGTACCCACAGCCGAAGGCCCGCCCGCCGGAGTCAGCCCAGGGCTACGCAAATAAAGCAGGAGCAAAGCATGGAGCTTTTCTGCCCTTTAATTACATGGCCTGTTCCCCCCTTTTGCTTAGTTATCTTTTCAGGCAGAAAATCAGCCTCCCTCCTCCACCTCCCTCTATTCCAACCTGGACACCTGGACACCAGGCTGACTCACTGCGAGATAAGTGGGTGAAAAGTGGTGTGATTCTGTGACGGTAGCAGGTGGATGAGAGAACAAACAGATGCATAAAAGAACAGAGGTTGGCAGGATGCGCCCGTTTCTATGGCGAGGGAGATATGGCGGCCGCGCGGTTATGTCACCCGTCGCGGGAGACCCTGCTTCTTGTTGCCATTGGTTACAGCACATCGGCTTTCAGCCCGTTAAATGGACGGAGAGCCGACAGCACTCTGAACCCCAGCGGCTCTGACACACACACACACACACACACACACACACACACACACACACACACACACACACACACACACACACACACACACACACACACACACACACACACACACACACACACACACACACACACACACACACACACACACACACACACACACACACACACACTTCTCACTAAATCTCCAGGCCTACGAGGAGCCCAGGGTTTCTCTGCTATTTTTAATGGCAATCACAGCAGTAGTCTTGAACTTACACAAGACAAAAACCAATGTTACTTCAGAAGATATTGGGGAAATTCGCACAAGTCAAAAACTGAGAACACTGCGAGAAGGCACACCTCTTGCACTTCACAATATGTGGATGAACTTGAAGGGGGTTTACATTACGCTAACCCCACTCAGCCTCGGTGCAGCACAGTACGATTGAGCCACCTTTAGGCTGGTCTGGCTACCCAGAGAGATTAAGCTGTGCACGCTGATATAACTGAAAAATTAATTCATTAATATTTTAACAGAATGGTCAAATTCTGTAAAAAATTGTAATTTTATTAATGAAGCATTATAACGCATCATAAAAACAATCAATCAGATTTGATCAATATGACATTTATGAGAACAACGCTCAGCTACATTTTTGCGGGCACATATTTGAAAAACAATGTGAGATGCAAATCAATATTAGGGCTAGGCGATATTTAGTACCGCATCAGGTAAAGAAAGGCAATACACCACACAGTGCCGATGATGGTTATTGTGGTAAAATAAATAGTTATTTAAGGTCCACCCTGGCCCTCAGACATACCTGAGTGATGGAACCCCCTCGGTAGGAGATGGGCGTGTCCTGGTGAACGCGGGTTCCCGGGAGACCCTTTGTGATGCTGCCACCTTGCACGGCGGACATGGACCCTGCAAAGCGGAGACGGGCGTGAGAAACGCTGCGTCACGGTGCCTTTAGGAAGGAGGGGGGGGGGGGGGGACACCAAAAACGAGACAGAGGTGGCGGCGTATCCTCACCCCGTCCGGCGGCACCCTCGTAGGACGTCCCCTGAGTGGACAGGTTCTCGGCCTGGGCGGCCTGCCCGCGCGGGGGACAGCTGCTCCTGCTTCACCACGGGGAACGGCCCTGGGGAGAACGACAGGAGGGGGCGGCGGCACGGTCAGGGAAAGGGGCGGGGGTGCACGGTCCGGCATTCCAAATATGTACGGGAAGAAAGGCCACTCACCAGCAAACCAAGGCTGGGAGTGAGTCACCCACTCCAGACACTTGGACTCACCCGGTTTCTTCTGCTCCATCCAGGACAGGCCCAGCGGGCCGGAGGGAATCTTCCCCTGTTCTGACCCGTGGGCCGGGCTGTGCAGCTGAACCGGGGTACCCTGGGACAGGGCGAGGGTACAGGGGCGCGGGTTAGCGAGCGGGGTGCTAGCGCGAGCGCTAAGGGCTAACAGTCTCTCCCCCCAGGGTTGTGCGGCTGCTCTAAAGCGAGCGGGCGGGCGGGCGGGCGGGGTTTACCTGCGTGATGGAGCCGCCCGGCTTGGAGGAGGAGATGAGGGGGGGCGGCTCGGGGATGTGCAGCGGCCGAACCGCCGCCATTCGGCTGCCGTCCTGCGGCATGCCGAGGGGGACGCCGTGCGCGGCGGGCTGGAAGGCTGCGGACACACAGGGAGGGTCAGCTGACCTGCGACTCAACGCGCGCGGGGGAAGGAGGGAGGGAGGGAGGAGCCTCCGGGAGAGGACGGCGCGCGCGGCCCACCTGGGTTGAAGTGCAGCAGGTGCTGGTCGTGGCTCAGCTTGGCCATGTCCCTGGGCGAGAGCTGGTAGGGCGACAGGACCGGGCGGCTCAGGTTGGCGGGTCGGGGGTCCTCGGCCCCCCTGCCCTGCTTCTTCCCCTCCCCGTGCGGAGGGAAGGCCCGAGACTTATCTGTGAGGGGAGGAGACGGACACACAGACGCGCACGGTCACACTCCCTGCCAGAGCCACCAGCGCGTGCACCCCTCCTCCTAAAGGACGCGTGTGTGTGGGGCCTCCTGAGGGGCCTCGCGGGCGGCGGCTCCGCCCTGCGGTCGGACCGCCGGGGTGCGGCGGCCACGCCCTCGCGGGAATAGCATGTGTGTGTGTTTGTTTGGCGCCGAGCGAGCCGCTGAGAAACGCTCGCGCTCAGAAGCGGGTAAAGGCTACTGTGTGTCACAAGCAGAAGTGGTGAAGTGGGGGGGGGGGGGGGGTGAACCTACGTAATCCGTGAAGCAGAGTCTGCAGCCACCGCTCGTTCCCCTCCAGCTCTGCGGGGACACAAACACACACACACACACACACACACACACACACACACATACACACACGGAAGCTGAACATGAGCTCCTGTCACCTCCTGCACCACAGCCTGGCTCCGCGGCGAGGAGGCGCTTCAGCTCCTCCTCCAGCGCTCTCTCACTTAGCGCTACCAGCATTTAGCTTTACCTTCATTTAGCAGTAAACACTTCATTACCTTTCTCTCTCATAAATGAGTAATACGTGCACTCTACCACTGTGTGACAAGCTACAAGCATTGATTCAAATAGATCAGTTCTGTTTCAAGACCGGGGCTGATTACTGTGTGAATGCACGTGGTTGCGCAAATGGGAATATGTTCCATCCAAAAATATACAAAAGAGGAAATGGCACATACAAGAACTACGACTAACAAAAGCCTACGTTTCCCTGTTCTGAAGCCTTTCCTGCATTTGGACATGGACTACACTGTTGTACACTATACAGTGACATAGGTGAAGCTCTCCTATTTATTTGTGACATGCAGCATAAAGGCACACATCTCCTCTCACACAGTGGCACACTAAAGCATAGCGCTCACCCACCATCACATCCTGCGCTCACCCACCATCACATCCTGCTCTCACCCACCATCACATCCTGCTCTCACCCACCATCACATCCTGCGCTCACCCACCATCACATCCTGCGCTCACCCACCATCACATCCTGCGCTCACCCACCATCACATCCTGCTCTCACCCACCATCACATCCTGCTCTCACCCACCATCACATCCTGCTCTCACCCACCATCACATCCTGCGCTCACCCACCATCACATCCTGCGCTCACCCACCATCACATCCTGCTCTCACCCACCATCACATCCTGCGCTCACCCACCATCACATCCTGCTCTCACCCACCATCACATCCTGCGCTCACCCACCATCACTTCCTGCTCTCACCCACCATCACATCCTGCTCTCACCCACCATCACATCCTGCACTCACCCACCATCACATCCTGCGCTCACCCACCATCACATCCTGCTCTCACCCACCATCACATCCTGCGCTCACCCACCATCACATCCTGCGCTCACCCACCATCACATCCTGCTCTCACCCACCATCACATCCTGCTCTCACCCACCATCACATCCTGCGCTCACCCACCATCACATCCTGCTCTCACCCACCATCACATCCTGCTCTCACCCACCATCACATCCTGCGCTCACCCACCATCACATCCTGCTCTCACTGGGGCCCTGTCATTCATTTTAAGCCTGAAGTTTCTGACCACAGACACTGATAAATAAACTTGCCTCTCTGCAGGGCAGGGCACATCAGTGCCCTCCCACTAACTACAGCCTGACCAATGACAGAGGAGCCAAATGTGAATTGGTAGAACAAACACATACATATTACAGCTGTTGAATTACATATCCAACACACATGCTTTGGCTCTGACTACTCATTCCAATCATTTTTAAAAGACCTGTGAAAGGGGTGTTTAAAAAAAAGGCCTTGTTCCTGTAGCGTTAGAGGGGGAGGCGGAGGTGGGTTGTGTCGTACCGTCCTTGTCGCTGGTGGTGGATGCGGGGCTGCGGGTCCTGACGCGGGGGCTGCTGCTGACGTGCGCGTCCCTGTCCTGCTGCTGCTGCTGCTGGGGGTGCACGTGCGCTTTCTGCTGCTTGCTGTGGGGGGAGCCCTCCTGGGACGACTCGTGCGCCATGGTGATCTGCTGCTGGTACAGCGCCAACGCGTGGGGAGGCACCTGCTGCTTACCGCCGCCCCGGGCCCCTCCCTGCGCCGCCACCTCCGGCATCTGAGGGAGACGGGACAGCGCCACCCGGTGACCACCCCGAGCAAGAGCATGTGCGAGCTGAGCGGACACGCGACGCTTTCCTGGCCATGCAGACAAATGACACAGACAGACGCACACACACAAACAGACGGAGACAGACAGACACACACACACAGTCAAGCACATGCACACACAAATATGCAGACACACGCACACACACATAACTGGCCATGAAAGCAGTGCCTGAGCTGGAAACTTGCCATGGTCTCCAGCCCTGCTGTTCCTCACTGTTTCCCTCACTGAGCACTAGCCTGCGCATCCCCCCGCTGCAGCTGATTATTTAAGCGTCCTCCTCGTTATCTCTGTCCCAGGGAAGGCTGGCTTTAATCCCTCTGGAACACAAACCTGCCCGCTGGACCTAATCTGCACGCTCATCTGCTACGGATGCCACGGGGGCATGTGGGCGCGCTGCGAGGGACAGGAGGACGCCCCCGGTGACCCTGTTGGGCCTGTGGCGCACTCACAGTCTCGCTCTGCCCACTGCTCCCGATGGCCATCGCTCACTCTCATTCTCCTACGCAAAAAGGACTTCACTGTGTCTGCGTTCTATAGGCCGTGGACCAACCGTTCCCTTTGCAGTTTGCCACATTTGATTGGCTGGTACGCTGTGCAGCGCGAGCCAACAGGAGGAAGCGCTAACCCAAGGCTGTGCTTTAACTGGGTTTGAGATGTGGGGCCCGGCTGCACACGTGCATACCTGCACATACCCACACAGACACACAAACACACATGCATACATGTGTGCACATGCACACACATATATACGCATGCAAACACGCACACATACACACACATGCACACACACACATGCATGCACACGTATACACATTCAACACACACATGCACGCACGCAGGCACACACACACACACACACACACTCACATGCACGCAGGCACACACACACACACACACTCACATGCACACAGGCACACACACATCAGCGTTTAAAGACTCACAATGGGAGGGATGGCTGCAGCCCTCTGTTTGAGCTGCTTGAGGTCCAAGGGTTTCTGCAGGGGGGAGGAGATGACCCCTTCGTGGGAGTAGTTGAGCAGGCTGGGCCTGGGTGAGGTCATCCTGGAGAGAGAGAGAGAGAGAGAGAGAGGGACGCCACAAGACGCCCGTTCACGGTGCGGCAGAAGCGGACGCAGGCAGCTTTTCCTTAATATGGCCTGGAACCGACTCTCCCTCTTATTTACTTTCCTGATAAACATGGATTAACCCCGCGTGGGAGAACTCCTGGCTATGAAAACACAAAGAGCGCGCGGACGTTTCGAGTGTATTTCCATCTTTCCTGCGCCCCGCCTCCCGCGTCCACCCCCCCACCCCACGTTTGCTTTGGCATCGGCCGGAGGAACGTTTCGCTCAGCTGTGCCAATAAACGCAGTCTGCTGTCATGGAAAAAAAGAACAAACGCTTGGCGAACGCTTTGGGACAATTCACCCCCCCCAAAAAAAAAACACACACCTCCCTGCTCCACACCCACACCCACACACACACACACACACACACACACACACACAGAGATTGTCACTGATCACATAATGGCTGCTGCTAATACTGTTAAAGGCGCCTGCGCCACGAGGCCTACATCCAGGAAGCCGCTGTGGTCAGTCATATGCATTAATAATCATTACTGATGAACACAACTAAGGGACTGATTCCACAACAGTTCTTTTAAATGTCTGTGCGGATACGCCATTATATCGGTTCCTACGATCCACAGTGGGTTGCACAATTGGACCACTGACATTGCCAGCTTGTGCTCACCAAGGAGCCATTACTCCATCTGAGCAAAACTCACTTATCAAACACGGTACGCAGGCTTTCCCAATTTCAAACCTTATTTTTAAATGTCGAATCACAAACCTACAACAGACGTCTGAGGGGGGGGGGGGTAAAAAAAATCCCCTTCAACAAAAGCTGAAACAGCTTTTTGATATTCCACTAGTGTTTTATTTGATGTGAAGTAAAATCACGGGCTGGAAATTCCCTGCAGGCATATTACCAAGCCACCCCTACGAGGGCTTCTGAAGAGTTTGAGGCAGCGAAGAGAGGATCGTTTTACATTACGGGAAGAGCGCGATCACTTTCACCGCGCCTAAATCTGTAAATCTCGCCAGTGTTAATTACCTTCGCTCACCAAGAAGTTGAAGCTGTAGCATTTTACTGCTCGTGTCTGATGCACACTCTGAAGCATAAAGGAGCTATTCAATTCAGCATTAACAAAAGTGGCCAGTCCACGGAGACAGGAGGAAAACTACATGGACCATGTACTTAATACTGGAGATATGCTATTACTGAAAATGCTTAAATGAACGGCACACTCGCAGAGGATAAGTTGGGGTGTGCAATTCAATGAACTGTGATGCCTATCGCTCCCAGAATAGTAGAGATTACGTAAATGGATGGCATGTGTCATTACCACCATTTTAGGCAAGCAGAGGTGAAAATACATTTTTAGCAGCTTAAGGTTTTCCATGTAATCAACTCAATTTAGCAAATGGATACGCTACCATTATGTTTCCCATTTCAGATTGGTCTTCGGGGGCCAGGTGGTGTGACACAATTTTGAATATTGATTTTAAACATCAAAACCAAAGGGGGAAAAAAAATGAAATAATATGTTGATTGAAGCAGCTGAAGTGATGCTAAATTGCTGGGAACAGATGCATCTGTTTTCATTAAGAGCCTGTGTCTCGCTTCCTCCTTTCCCCTCCCTGAGCTCTCCGAGGTTGAATGAATGTGACCCTGTTCTTTGGTCTCGAGCCGCAGGTGCTGTTTACGCTGTGGGGGCCAGAGACTCGGGTGTGAGAAGCATTTGCGGAAAAGGCACGCGGGCGGTGTGAGCCGAGAGGACTACCAGCGACAAGTATTTGGGAAGGTGGGCTGGTTTACAGTGTCGTAGCCGTGTCATCGCGCGGAGCGTTTAGGCCCGCCTCCCGCCCTCTCACCTGTGCTTGTCCGCGTTGTCCGTCTCCTCCACCTCGTCGGCGCTGCAGGTGGCGCTGGAGTCGCTGTCGGCGTTGGAGCCCGTCTTGGGCCCGTGGTCCCTCTTGGACCCCTTGCCGGACCCCTTCCCCCCCTCCGTTTCGGTGGGGGGCTTCTTGTCGGCGCATTCTACGAGCTGCTCCTTGCTGCCCTCCCCGGCCTCGCTCTTCACCTCCTGCTTGATGGCCTGCTCCGACTCCCGGAGGTTCGGGGGCTTCTCGTCGCCTTCTTGTCCGGCCTCGCCCAGGGCGGCGTCCTGGTCCCCCGCGGACCCCTCGGCTCCGCCCCCCTGGCTGGACTTGCTCTCCTCTTTTGATTTGCTCTCCTCCGAGGACCGGGGCGACGGCAGGCTCTCTGTGTCCGAGCTGTTGTTGGCTCCTGCTTTTGGGAGTTAGAGACGACAACGGCGAGCGAGTCAGGAGGGGGGGGGGGGGGGGCGCACAGAACGGACACGGCTGGGAAGGAAATTAAGTTCTGTTCTCTCCTGCCCGGTCACTTTTTCCAATAAGATTAATGGAAGTGCCAGTGCTGTGCGTAATCAGGTTACATTTCAGTGGCAGGGAAAACAAAGAGAAGGCCATTTCTCCCTCAGGCTTCTACAGCATGGGAGATAGAGCTACAAGATACAACCATGATACTCAGCAGGATTCCCAGGGTTCTGCTCTACCACAGTTCCTGTATAATCAGATACTGAGAGTCCTCAAAATAAATACAGAATTAAATTGGACAATAAGATGGGCTGATATTGTACAGGTTCAAATCCTTGTCCAGACTGGTGCATAGTAAAGAATAGCTGCAGACAGATGATGTTCTGGAACCACAGACACACACGATTCCAAACAAATATGGCTTCATTTACTCATTTTTTTATTCACAAAAGACTGCTACTCTTTATTAGGCAAACCCAATCTAGTAGTTCCATTCACCTATGAACACTTACTGGTGATCTATTGCTTTGGTACCCAGTTAATAAGAAGTCGCTAGTTATGTATAGAAATAATAAAATGGATGTTAAGTGCTCAATCATTGGGCATTTTGTTAACTGCTGACATTGTTAACTCATTTAATTTGTTCAAATTTGGTTCTTTATGGGTGTTGCCATCCAGGACTGTTGGGACTCAATCAAAAATAGACTAGCCCTTTTCACACATTCAGCCTTACGCAGAAACGTTCTGGAACTTTACCGTTTTGGGGTCATGTGTGAATGAGAACTGGAGTCTGTATTCTGGACAAGTATCTGCGGCAATTTGCTGGCTCAAGCCCTAGTCACATTTCCACAAATGTTCAGTTTCGACACTAGTGCGAAAAAGTCATAAAATTACAGGGATCAAACACGCAAATTTTAACTCGTTTCGACATCCATCAAGCCATCAAGTTGTTTTACTAGCATAGCCTACTGCAAAAAATAATAAACAGAGCATGTCTGTAAGATAAACGATTGCCTACCTTATTAACTAGCTATGTAGTACAAGCTTTCACAATTACACATCCATGTCATTATACAAAAGTTTATAAAGTTAGCGTAGATGTACTTGCATGTTAAAATATGCCAGGATATTAGCTCTTATGAGTAAGTTTTTCTACATTACCAAGTAGCTTAGTAAATGTTAGCCAGAGTTAACTAAATCATACCTCGCTAGACTTGTTCAGACAACAGTTAGCCTAATAGCACAGCCATGTGTGAATGCTGTCAACCCGGGAAAAGTAGCTGATAGTCCTTGGTTGTGTGAACAAGAGAAGCAACTAGATTTCCGGAACATTTAATACGCCAATGTTCCGTGTTCTATGTGTGAAAGCGGCTACTGAGATTCAATTCCTTTCATCTGAAATCACCCACCGGCTTAACATGGATGTACTTGTCAATTTATGGTAAATAGCCTGCCAATAAAGGACATGGATGATATAACAGGCTTATCCGTGCGTTATTTGACCTGAGTTCCCTGGTGAACCCAGTATGCAATATTCGAGCAAACAGAGAAGGAACAGATAAGGATTTTTATCCCATGGCATCCATTTACAACCACGACAATAGATTCCAGGTATTCTACGCGATGGGCTCTCTGTTAACCTCTATTATTGAATTAGTGTTCTTGGTGTACTAGCTACATCTCTGTGATTCCTTATACATTTGCACGTTTTAAGGCAGTGCTCTCAGAATCGCATGGTGCTCACTCAGTACAGTCCCTCCTTGTAATGCGATTGCCTGGGACTGTAACAGAGAAAGCTGCAGTGTTACAGTAGCAAGTCCTCTAGTCTGACTGGCGTTGTGCGGTGTGGGGTTATGGGACTGCAGAGCAGAGTTCCTCGTGTCATGCTAGCAGTCCCCTCGGTGACGGGGTTTAAGCTGCTTATGGTACCTTCTCCGTCATCCGCCGCCTCCTCCTCGTTGCCACTGGCTCCTGACACCTCCATCTCCTCCTCCTCGGCCGCAGACGGGGCGCTGGCCTCCTCGCTCGGAGCCGCCTTGCGCTTGCGCCGCGCCTTGCGCTCCCTCTCCTGTCGAACAGTGGGACAGGCATCCTCAGGCAAACATTCATCTTCCCCTCTCTCCGCTTGTCTCGACCTACCGTGTGTCCTCTGCAGCTTTGGCATTCTGGGGCAACAAAATGGATCTGCGGAGGGACGCGGTGCGCGCGCGAGCGAGCGTCTGAGCGAGCGCCACGAATGGATTTAAGGGTGCGAGTCTGCGCGTATGCGAGTGAACGCGTGTATGACCATGTGTGAGAGAGTGAGGGAGTGCGTGAGTGGGAGAGAAAGCCCAATCGTGTTGAGGGAGGAGAAAAAGTCACACAAAAGCATAGGTTATCACTTACAGTAAGTGTGCAGTTGGCACCATTTCATCACTTAGCCTAAACCATATAGACCAGTGGACTGAACATATGGACTAAATTGAAAATAAAGAATCACTGATCCACACTTTAGGGCATCGTTGTTCTTTGCCCTTTTTCTCATATGGGATTTCTGGAACCAAAGCCAAAGTATACATCAGCTCGATAATAGCATAACAGCTTCCAGGGGGCAAGCCCTTGAATGGAAGGGCCAAATCAAAATGATTACACTTTGGGATTAAATTATACATTTAATCAAGAGGGTCCACTTTTCAGCCACTTTAAAAGGCACACTTTCATATAATTTAAAAATGCACCGCCATCTTACGTGCATGTTCTAGGACCAGTAATCTGGACAAACCCGTCTCCATACAAAAATATACAGGCAGAAAAACCAGGAAAAATATCAGCTGCAGACACGTTTGAGGGGCTTACCGATTTCATTTTGTGCTGCTGCAAAATCTCGTCCAGTTTCTGCCTCTTCTTGTAGTTGAAGTAGAAGTTCTTGCACTGCGATACGGATTTGGAGCCCACCATTTTGGCAATGCAGGACCAGTTCCTACCATACTGAAGAAGGCCTGGAAAGAAGATACCAGAGGTCAAAGGTCAGGGCAGTTCAAACTAAACTTTCATTAGTAGAACTTTAACATTAACGGACAAAAAAATAAAAAATAAATAAATAAAAATAAATCAGTAAAACATGACCACCGCTTGTGGTCATGTTTCCCCATTTTACAGAACAAATTAATATTCCTTATTACGTAACATTTACGAGCAGCGGACAATCACTCATTACGCAATCCATTCTATAAAGCAGGGTTTGTTTTCTGTCATTTGAGATATGACGAAGCCCAATGAACCTTTCACAATGGGGCCCCGCTGAGGACTGAACTCACAGCCCTCCAGGTACTGCGGCTACCGTGGGCTACTGCGCCCACCCTGGCCTAAACTATAGCGAACCACTACGAGCGCGACTGCCTTAATCTCCACACCAGCAAACACAAACAGTCGCCGCCGAGGGTTATCGCCGCTGTAATTTTCCACGTTAGACCTTCACTGCACCCAAACACCGCAAAAGAAAGAAAAGGAGGCCTGTACTTTTCCCACCGCACAAGAGGCCCCGCCGCTGTGCTGTCTGTAATAGATCAACCTGTCACGGAAACATGGCTTGTTTGTCCCCCACCCCCCCGGTCTCCAGTCGCCAGAACAGTCAGCTCAGGGCAGCTTGTAAAACCAGCGATCGAGCGCCGCTGGACCCAGGCCGGCCTCCAGCTTTTAGGGGAGGGGCAGGCGGGAGGGCCCTCCTGGAAGCTCCGCTATCAGTCGGCACGTAGCCCGCGTCTCTCAGGCAACCTTGGCTGGCGGCGCGGCACGGCACGGCGAGGGGTTCAAAGGGTGCGAGGTTGGATTTCGGTTCCTGTTCCCGACGGAGGGCGGAGGGGCGAGGGCCTGTTTTCGCCAGCAGGCCGGCGGGGAGGCGGAGCGGTACCGTCGGCGCATCCGGCCGCGTCTCGACTCCATCCCTCGCCTAACCGTCCTGGAGGGGCTTCCACGCGCTCCCTCCAATCACAACAGAAGGCACATAAGTAAGCAGCCCTGCGGTCTGAAATGTGTCCAAAAGCATGCTTCCTTCCTCCCCACCCCCGGACGGTTTTAAGAGCGCGTTATCTGCAGGCAGGACGGAACGACGCACACAGACGGAGGCTCCGGCGCTGAAGTTAGCGGAGGGTTGGCGTTCGCCTTCGTTCTCTGGCGGGGGAAAGCGGCGTGAGCGCGGCTTGCTAAGGGTTTGAGTAACTGGAGTGTTTCCATTGAAATATTCATGGCGGGCTGCAGAACGCTGACCCCCAGTGCCCCCCTGTCGCACGGCACATTCTCAGAATGAAACAGACAGTGAAGAATCCGGGCTCCCTCAGGCCACCGTCAAACTTGACGACAAACCCGTTAACCTCGCGCAGCCTGGCCTGGCCTGGCGAGGGCCCGGCCGTGTGGCGCAGAGCCGAGCCTGGCGGCGGAATGAGGGATTAACTCCACCGCCGCTATAACGTCATTCACTTTACGGCAGACGGCAACGCTATCATTTTGGCCCCGTTTGTTAAATAATCAGATCAGATCTGTTCCGTGGAAAATGCCACGCCACGGGATTCACGCTCGCTCCGCCGTTAACGGCAAACAAGACCGGACGACCCAGAGCAGGCAGAACCGTAACGGTTACGAACGTGGAGCGATTTTGCCTTCCTGCGGGCGTTGTCGTCGGCGTTAAGCGACGGGACGGGCGGAGAAGGTGCGCTGTGGGTGCAGCCTGAAGTCCAGCAGGTTGGAGCAGAAACAGCAGCAGCAGCCAAAGAGCAGCAGGTGGCTCTCACAGCCCCCCCCCCCCCCCTCCCCTCCCCAACCCCACCCTGGAGCAGCTCCTGGCGTCCCGGCGCTCACGTGCCTGCATTCGGGCTGTCCTGTGCCCCCGGCTCTCGTGGCTCTTCCCTGATCGCTTTATCAGCCACGGGCTCAGCTCGGCGATCCGGACGGCTCGGCCCCCCACACCCCCCTCCTGGGCTCGGCGATCCGGACGGCTCGGCCCCCCACACCCCCCCTCCTGGGCTGATATTCGAGCTGTCGTCAGACGCACATGCTCCAAATGGCACATGCTACACTCGCCTCTCTTCTCTCTTCTCTCTCTCTCACTCCGTTAGAGCCATGCTGCTTCCGTCAGTCTTCCCTTTCCGCTCTGGCTGCAGTCAGAGAACTTTCACAGCAAGTGGGACGGCGAGGCGGCGCTACGTGCTCAGTCTCTCTCTCCCCTCATTTGATCTCTCTATCCCTCCCTCCCTCCCTCCCTCCCTCTCTCTCGCTCGCTCTCTGCCAGCAAACTGCACTCTGAGCTGCCCTCACACGCACACACGCACCCCCAGAAA
>CM056376.1:16827142-16902142 GCA_029718625.1 Synaphobranchus kaupii
CCAGAAAGACACGCACGCACGCACACACACAGTGAGTGTGTGGGTAAACAGAGACAGAGAGAGAGAGAGAGAGAGAAGCGAGGGGAGTAACGCTGCTAATGCACTCAGAGGGTTTCTCTTTTTTTAAAATTTTTTATTTCCTCCAACTGACCTGCTTCTCTTCTGTCTGAATGTGACCCCTAGACTGAGAGAAAGAAAACGAGAACGAGAGAGAGAGAGATACAGAGAGAGAGAGAGAGAGAGAGCGAGAGAGAGATACGCAGAAAAATGGGACTAATGCTTTCCAAGTCTTCCATAGCCTCTGCCAACATGGGCCTGTGCCACAGTTTTCCTCTCCCTGTTGACTCCTCCCCTCCACTCCCCCCTCAGCACACACTCAGTTCATTAGCAGAGGAAGCAGGCTGCGGACGACAGGAACCTGCATTTCTTGTGTTGGCAGCGAGTGACATGGAGGCCGATTACCCGGCCGCGGGAGTGCGGAGCGCTGGATTACCGCACTTACATAAAGGCCATGAGGGCACAACTCTCATTCCCATAAAAGCAGCGACACACGCAAGCCCGTGTACAGAGAGGGTCACGCAAACAACACACAAGGTTTTGCACACATGCACACACACGTGCACGCACACGCACACACACACGCACACACACACACGCACGCACGCACACACACACACACACACACGTACACTCACAAAAGGGGGACAGAGGATTTCCCCGAAGGCTCTTTAAAAGGCCCTGCCACTCCATGTAAGAGGTGAGCCTTACAACAGGAGAAGACGGGGGTGATCCATCTCTTTAAGCAATGCTGCCAGGAGGGGCCTTGCTGGCACAGCGCTGGAATGCTGAGGGCTGACCAGGTGCTCTAACTCCACTACACAGCAGCGAGTCATAAACACATTAGCATCAGGCCTCTTAAGCCTATATAAATGCACACAGTTCAGAAACACTGGAAGCGTGCGCCCATGTGACCACTCTGTCGGAAACCCCCGCCTGCGTGACGTCACAGCATTCCGCGTCAATCGGAGAACCACGCAACCAAACGCCGTTGGCTGCGACTGCCACAGCTGCAATGGCTATTGACTACTGGGGTTGCTCGTTAGCGGCAGGGAGTTCCCACGCCGGCCTGCGATGGGCTGCACCGCTGTGGCCCTCGCTGGGGGCCCCCTGTGGGTATGTAAACGCTTTAGAAGGGCCCGGGCTCATGCCCGACTGGAGGACTAATCCCGGGGGATGGCGCGACCCAGTAATCCCCTCCTCTGGGAGAATGGAGATGAGGACATTAAGTGGGATTACGACGGCCTCGCTCCAAATTATTAATCCTGCCGGGGGGGGGCAAGAACCAGCGGCTCGGTCCAGGAGGGCCGTGCGGAATGCAGGGGGGGTCGCTCGTGACGATTTCATGTTTCGGCTCGGTTCCAAACGACGGTTTGACTGAGCATTCTGTCCAAAAGTAAAGACTACGTCCATAATCGTCAATGCGGATTGTCAATGTCGTCGATGTGATCAGAAAAAAATACTTTGCTTTTTTGCACAGTTAGCACTAAGAAAACAGTGAGTTTTATGGTATACAGTGTCAATGACAGTGAGTGAGCGTGCCAATTACAATGGGCATAAAATCAACACACCATAACAAATAGTTTGGTTATGCAATGAACATCTTAACAGAATTTAATGGATAGATCTGAGCTTGCAACCTAGCTAGAGCCAATTGTTTTGGTACCAACTAATAAAAGAAAAACAAACCGTAAACAATTCAAAATAAAACACAATATTCTATTTTAGTGAAATAAATACTGTGTACAAATCATGAAACCGTTTAGTTTCCAGTACAATAGCCGACGTCACTGAATCGCAGAAGTGTGGTTCCTTTAGTCCAGAGGAAGAGGGGAATGTAGCCAAAACAGTTGGATATAAAGTGCAGGTCACGATTATCTTCAATGCCGCATGTGCAAGGGGCAGCAATGAAGTGCTGTCTCATTGCCCCTGCATGCCAAGTTATGTGCAAGAGAACTGGGCACGGCAATCATTATAGCAGTAGCAGGGTTTATAAGGCATGGCCTGCTCATTGCACAACTTTAGCAGATGAAGCAAGCCCACCATGGCTGCCCCCCCCCCAACAGAGGTCAGTGTAATACATAAAAGTATTACTGAACCCTCCCCTCTATGATACCTGGGACTTTAACGAGGCTGTGCATCAGTTTTGCAGCATATTTACAAAATCAACAATAAGGGTTTTCGCTTTAGAATAATCAAAGAATTGAGAATTTGAAAACAGAACAATTCCAAGAGGCCAAGGGTGTGGAGCCCATATCGCTGGCACTGAGTGATGGTGTTGGTTCATATATTGCGCCACAGATAGGAAGCATACAATAGGGATAGAGCACCGGTGAGCTCAGATCAGTTAGACCTACAGAATCACCTTGCGGTGTCACAAAGACTTGTTGGCAATGAGCCAGAATTCTAAAAAGAACCTTTTAAAAATACATCCCATTCCAGTCTGGCAACAGGACCCTGCCGACGCCAAGCCCACTACCGTTATTGTTTCCCAACAGCTGTACTGGATTCTCACGCGCTTTCCTCGTTCTCCGAAAACATAAATCTTTGCCCTGAAAATCCTTCAAAAAAAAAAACAACAAAGGAAATAGCAGAAGAGAGGCAGAGTAGAAGAGAGGCAGTCCTGTCTGACGCCGCGGAAGCCCGGACGCTCGTCTGCGCAAACGCAAACACAGGCCGCAGCCGACGAACCAGGAAGTCCCCGAGCGCGCGTTCGTAGCCGCTGTGCAGACGAGAAAAAATAAAAGCTGGTGGCTGGTCGCGAACACCGCCGAGGAAAGGAACGGAACGGGCTGACTAAAGTGACAGAAGGACAGAAAAACAAAACTAGCCGTGTACTTATGAACCCGTCTGCTTCATACCTTTTTTGGCGGTTTCCATTTCCTCCTCGGTCCAGCGAGAGCTCTCATTCATCTCCAGATTGGCTGGGAGGAAAAGCAGAAGTACATCAGAGTGGGCAAATGGTAAAGAGAGAGAGCAAGGGGGGGGGGGGGGGGAGAGAGAGAGAGAGACAGAGAGAGGGAGAGTGCAGAGAGAGAGAGAGAGAGAGAGAGCGAGAAATGGGGGCAGGGTTGAGTTTGCGTCTTGACGGTGGACCCGCCACAGACGCACTAGCCGGGGCTGTTTGTTTAAGAGGTATGAAAGCAGGAAGCCGGTGTAAAAGCCCGTTAATCATTACAGACATAACAACTGCTTTTATTTCCCCAAAACAGGCTGGCCTGACCTCAGGCGGAGGGAAGGCACAAGGTACAGACCCCAGGTCCCCATTGTGTGCCGTGAAGGGCGCGGGTGGGGGAGGACTGGAAATCATTACTCGGCCAAGAGGTGACGAGTCTCAGATCCAAGGACCAACCCTGGCCGGCCTCTGGGCTCGCAGGGGTTTTCCTGTGGCTGACACAGAAAGGGTTTCTACGGCAACAAACGCAAGGCTAAATGCCGCGGCGCGAGAGCAGGAATCGGATCCTCTGCCTGTGCACGTGCGCTATACCGTGCAGGCTTGGCTCAAAGCTAGCTTGGTGTTGTACCGTTGTCTTAAACACGTGAACCAATTCTGTATTATTCCGCAACTTTTCAGTTCAACGCGCTGACAAGGATTCTGTACTTTTAAGAGTTTTGCGGTATGTAACTAACAAGGTGGCTGTTACATTCAGCTCTCGTATCAGAGGCGAACACCTGCATGAAAAATGGCAAACACGCTGGACACAAGCGCCCCCAAGTGGTACAAAGATATAACTGTATGTTCCAAATGAGCTCAAACAGAACTCAAGTCCTTTTTGCGCCTTGGCTTGGACATGGTGGCTCATGCTTGAGTGAAGGGCGAAGCTGTAGGGTGCCCAAATCCGACCGGGCACCCTACAGCTTTTTATAGAAAAAAGCCTGGGGTATTAGACGTGCCGTGGTGTATACAGGCGCCAAAATTATTGCCAAACCAAGTCGGTAGGCAAACTGCATTGAATGCATTTCTGTGAAATGACTTTGGAATGGAACTGAGGCACACTGACAGGTTTGAAAAATCACTGTAGTAAGAATGAAAAAAAAACGTGAAAAAATGAAAAAATATGGGGGGAGAAAAAAAACGGGTCCTCATGGAGATAGGATGAACAGAGCATAATGGGTAAAATGTGGAAACGGGACAAGTGGAGCAGGGGACAAAGAGAGGGAAAGTCAGATATGACAGTGGTGGACAGAGAAAGCAGGTTAAAAAAGTGACAGCAAGAGACAGAGAACGCAGGGTAGAAGTGAGAGGACAGGAGGGAGAGAGCAGGTTAAAAGTGAGATTAGGAGACGGAGAGATCAGGTTAAAAGTGAGAGGACAGAGAGAGCAGGTTAAAAGTGAGAGAAGGAGACAGAGAGAGCAGGTTAAAAGTGAGAGGACAGAGAGAGCAGGTTAAAAGTGAGAGGACAGAGAGATCAGGTTAAAAGTGAGAGCAGGAGACGGAGAGATCAGGTTAAAAGTGAGAGGACAGAGAGAGCAGGTTAAAAGTGAGAGGACAGAGAGATCAGGTTAAAAGTGAGAGAAGGAGACAGAGAGAGCAGGTTAAAAGTGAGAGGACAGAGAGATCAGGTTAAAAGTGAGAGAAGGAGACAGAGAGAGCAGGTTAAAAGTGAGAGAAGGAGACAGAGAGAGCAGGTTAAAAGTGAGAGAAGGAGACAGAGAGAGCAGGTTAAAAGTGAGAGGACAGAGAGAGCAGGTTAAAAGTGAGAGGACAGAGAGATCAGGTTAAAAGTGAGAGAAGGAGACAGAGAGAGCAGGTTAAAAGTGAGGACAGAGAGATCAGGTTAAAAGTGAGAGAAGGAGACAGAGAGAGCAGGTTAAAAGTGAGAGCAGGAGACAGAGAGAGCAGGTTAAAAGTGAGAGGACAGAGAGATCAGGTTAAAAGTGAGAGGACAGAGAGAGCAGGTTAAAAGTGAGAGGACAGAGAGATCAGGTTAAAAGTGAGAGAAGGAGACAGAGAGATCAGGTTAAAAATGAGAGCAGGAGACAGAGAGCAGGTTAAAAGTGAGATTAGGAGACGAGAGATCAGGTTAAAAGTGAGAGAACAGAGAGAGCAGGTTAAAAGTGAGAGAAGGAGACAGAGAGAGCAGGTTAAAAGTGAGAGGACAGAGAGATCAGGTTAAAAGTGAGAGGACAGAGAGAGCAGGTTAAAAGTGAGAGGACAGAGAGATCAGGTTAAAAGTGAGAGAAGGAGACAGAGAGATCAGGTTAAAAATGAGAGCAGGAGACAGAGAGCAGGTTAAAAGTGAGATTAGGAGACGGAGAGATCAGGTTAAAAGTGAGAGGACAGAGAGAGCAGGTTAAAAGTGAGAGAAGGAGACAGAGAGAGCAGGTTAAAAGTGAGAGGACAGAGATATCAGGTTAAAAGTGAGAGCAGGAGACGGAGAGATCAGGTTAAAAGTGAGAGGACAGAGAGAGCAGGTTAAAAGTGAGAGGACAGAGAGATCAGGTTAAAAGTGAGAGAAGGAGACAGAGAGAGCAGGTTAAAAGTGAGAGGACAGAGAGATCAGGTTAAAAGTGAGAGAAGGAGACGGAGAGATCAGGTTAAAAGTGAGAGGACAGAGAGAGCAGGTTAAAAGTGAGAGGACAGAGAGATCAGGTTAAAAGTGAGAGAAGGAGACAGAGAGAGCAGGTTAAAAGTGAGGACAGAGAGATCAGGTTAAAAGTGAGAGAAGGAGACAGAGAGAGCAGGTTAAAAGTGAGAGCAGGAGACAGAGAGAGCAGGTTAAAAGTGAGAGGACAGAGAGATCAGGTTAAAAGTGAGAGGACAGAGAGAGCAGGTTAAAAGTGAGAGGACAGAGAGATCAGGTTAAAAGTGAGAGAAGGAGACAGAGAGAGCAGGTTAAAAGTGAGAGCAGGAGACAGAGAGAGCAGGTTAAAAGTGAGAGGACAGAGAGATCAGGTTAAAAGTGAGAGGACAGAGAGAGCAGGTTAAAAGTGAGAGGACAGAGAGATCAGGTTAAAAGTGAGAGAAGGAGACAGAGAGATCAGGTTAAAAATGAGAGCAGGAGACAGAGAGCAGGTTAAAAGTGAGATTAGGAGACGGAGAGATCAGGTTAAAAGTGAGAGAACAGAGAGAGCAGGTTAAAAGTGAGAGAAGGAGACAGAGAGAGCAGGTTAAAAGTGAGAGGACAGAGAGATCAGGTTAAAAGTGAGAGGACAGAGAGAGCAGGTTAAAAGTGAGAGGACAGAGAGATCAGGTTAAAAGTGAGAGAAGGAGACAGAGAGATCAGGTTAAAAATGAGAGCAGGAGACAGAGAGCAGGTTAAAAGTGAGATTAGGAGACGGAGAGATCAGGTTAAAAGTGAGAGGACAGAGAGAGCAGGTTAAAAGTGAGAGAAGGAGACAGAGAGAGCAGGTTAAAAGTGAGAGGACAGAGAGATCAGGTTAAAAGTGAGAGCAGGAGACGGAGAGATCAGGTTAAAAGTGAGAGGACAGAGAGAGCAGGTTAAAAGTGAGAGGACAGAGAGATCAGGTTAAAAGTGAGAGAAGGAGACAGAGAGAGCAGGTTAAAAGTGAGAGGACAGAGAGATCAGGTTAAAAGTGAGAGAAGGAGACGGAGAGATCAGGTTAAAAGTGAGAGGACAGAGAGAGCAGGTTAAAAGTGAGAGGACAGAGAGATCAGGTTAAAAGTGAGAGAAGGAGACAGAGAGAGCAGGTTAAAAGTGAGGACAGAGAGATCAGGTTAAAAGTGAGAGAAGGAGACAGAGAGAGCAGGTTAAAAGTGAGAGCAGGAGACAGAGAGAGCAGGTTAAAAGTGAGAGGACAGAGAGATCAGGTTAAAAGTGAGAGGACAGAGAGAGCAGGTTAAAAGTGAGAGGACAGAGAGATCAGGTTAAAAGTGAGAGAAGGAGACAGAGAGATCAGGTTAAAAATGAGAGCAGGAGACAGAGAGCAGGTTAAAAGTGAGAGCAGGAGACAGAGAGAGCAGGTTAAAAGTGAGAGGACAGAGAGATCAGGTTAAAAGTGAGAGAAGGAGACAGAGAGATCAGGTTAAAAATGAGAGCAGGAGACAGAGAGCAGGTTAAAAGTGAGAGCAGGAGACAGAGAGAGCAGGTTAAAAGTGAGTGGACAGAGAGAGAACAGGTCTAGTGGAGACTCACCCAGTTCGCTGCTGAGCGGTGGCGTGGTGGTCTCGTCTGCCTCATTGGCCATGGAGCGGGTGATGCGGCCCTTTCGCCGGCCCTGGCTGTTGGCCGTGCGGCGGCCCTTGAAGGCCACAGCGGGCTCCTTGTCCTCTCCGTCCTCCCCGGAGGTGTCGTCCCTGAGGGTGGAGACCACATCAGCAAAGTCCTCTACCTCCACACTGTCTGAAACTCTCCTCCCGCCTCTACCACTATGCGTCTATGTACACTAGCCACCGCTCTCAGTCTGAATGAGCCACAACGCATTAACCAGTCAAATAGACACATTTCCATTTTCACAGTAAAAAAAGAAAATCTCTTACTGATAAACTGTATCCTCAAATTCCTCAGACAACTTTACCTGGCAGCATGAAATGAACTAATGAGCACAGATATAAAACAAATGTCAGGCTTCCATTCAGATGCAGTACTGCATTTTCTTTGTTCAAACTGCTGTAACTGTAGAGCAGCGTCTCAGACGCTGTACGGAGATAGCATGCTAGCGGCTAATGTGATGCCTTCTCAGTTTTCTGAGGCGTATGTTGCAGCCGTTAATCACTGTCAAAAACGGGAACGTTTCAAGGCACTGTGGGGCAGAGCAGAGATACTGTGGGTCGATGTTGCTGGAGGAATATTATCTTAATTACCGCAGACCCTATTTAAGGCCAAATACTACTGTTCCCAGCGGTTTATCAGCCACACAATGTACACAATGGTTTGAGAGACTTAGAAAAAACATTACATAATATTTAATTTCAGGGGTCCTGACAAAAACACAGACAACACAAATGCAGAGAGACGGACAAACAAAGGGACAGCACAAGAAGGCATTGTGCATTTAACCACAATGACCCCATCTAAAAACCTCTGCAAAAACAACAAGATACTAAACCAAGCCAGCAGAAGACACACAGAGGAAGTATTTTTTCATTCATAACATCCCAAAAAATAATGTTTGGTTACCATCATTTAGGGATTGTTAAATGTTGCTACTGAACTATGTGTCATTATGAATTTGGCAGGACCGTTGTGTCTGCTTACTTCCTACAATACCGACACGAGAGCTATTGTTTAACGTAGCTAGTGCAGTTGTCACTTGATATATTTGTTAATTCTTTGCTGGTTTTGGTTTACAGAAGCTCCTGTGATCCCCAAAGGAATTCACCAACAATATAATACAATATCCGCCGTGACTGTTTTGAGTAAGTCCATTTTCGGGTACTGCAGGGGTTAAACGCATATTAGAATCAACTTGGTTCACACTTTCTCCACGATTAATAATCCCAGTTTAATCTACCCATAAGACTGAGAGGTTTACATGAATCCTAAACTATTACATAGACTTTCAATCGATATCATTAAAAGCACATATTATATAAAGACTATTAATCTCTTAAAGATTTAAATGATATTTTCAAGTTGTAGTGCAGGGCTACCCAACTCCAGGTCCTGCAGGCTGCATGTCTGCAGGTGTTTGCTCTAACCATGCACTACACCTGATTTCACCAATGAGCTTACTTCCTGAACCGAGGAGGCTAAATAATTAGTGACATCAGGTGGTGTGGTGCGCGGTTGGAGCAAATACCTGCAGACACTGCGGCCCGCAGGACCTGGAGTTGAGTAGCGTTGGTGTAGAGTAATCGGATATCACAGTCCTCGAATTTCCACAACTAATTTTGCATGCTTACATTTAGGTCTTTACTTTCAACAGTAACATACACCTATATAAGATGCAGAAGCTGTCCCCGATCTAAATACATCTACAATGTGCCTTACTTAAGTTCTGCAACTTTACCCTACATCCAATCTCTGCACGTTACTTATTCTGCCAGGGATAGCCATGATTCACCACCCAAGTCTGTAACCTCAACCCTAATAAAAAAGTATTTTCTGTCAGAGAAATATTTTTTTCTAGAAAGGAAGCATAAATTGTGAATATGCCAGTGCAATAAAAAAAAGCATCTCACTCAGTGGAGGTTAGTGAAGACAAATGACACCCGAGCCACTCTGGCTTCTTTCCACTTCGCCAAATTGACCAGTGTCGTTAACGCACCCTTTTTACAAAATCAAGACACGGGGCTGAGAGCTTATCTAAATAGGAGCAGGAAAGGAAACTGAAGTGTTTCGGGGGGGAGGGCGGGGGGGGCCTGTGGGACGGCTGTTTTTCGCTGGGCAGCGTTTCCACAGTCAGCAGAACGGTCAGCTGACAGGCGTTCCCACATTCATCATGCACGGGCCCCCATTAGTCTTCCTGAGAGGAACATGCCGGCATCCTAAATATAGGAGGGACCAGATGCTGTGGAGGGGCGGGGGGGGTCTCGCAGGAATCCGGGGGGTCCCCGTACATGCCCGCCTCTCCTCTCCTTAACGCCACCACCATGCTCTGGGGGAGGTGCTCAATCACTGACCGATGGCGTTGGGACCGAGCTCGGGTTGGGTACGGCCAAACTCCTGCGCTGCCAGTACACCCAAAGTGCCCTGTTCAGCCGGACACCTGGCATTGCGGCACTTTTAACAGCTTTACAAACAACCTTTAAACGAGGCTTATGACAAATCTACCCTGGCCGATGGATTTAAGCACCCTTAAAGCCTCTAGCTAATTTGTACATACAGGTTTCAGCGAACACCACTCAATTATGCTTGGCCACAGCGCAAGGCGTTCAAGCTTTTCTTACTTCCAAACTGGTGATCTTGATCCACCTTTTCACTGCGAGATGCGTTCGTGTTTATGCGATACTCCTTAGTTGTTGTAGCCCGGCCGGGGATTACTACAGATGGAAATGAGGTTGTGTATGGACTCATCTTGCATCATATGCATCGGTGGTGTGTAACTGGCTATTTTAACTTCCTCAGAGCACTCTCTCAAGAAAATAAAATGCATCACACCAAAAAAAGCTCAACCTGCCTCCTTTTCCGAGAATGAGTAACTAAAGTAAAAGGAAATGTTGGAAGCATTCCTTCTGATGAAACAATTGTATGACCGGTATAGTAATTGTTCCGGGAAAAGTCAAAGCTGCAGTACATATTCATTACTATGTTTAATAATCCTCCTACATAACTGTGTGCACATAATGAGTAATATCAGGAAGTTTTTTTTCCTTTCTTCCATGTTTGAATTGTAGTCTACAGGACACTGCATTTGACCAAGCAGGCATCGCATGTCCTCAAACAGGGTTAGTTGGAATTAAACAAACAATTAGCTAATCCTCTGACAGTCAGAGCAAATATACAATGCACCAATGTTGCTACCTTTAAAACAATAATTCACCCAAATTTGTTAAATGTACGTTACTTATGTTTGTTGTAGCAATCTAACCAATAACAAGCACAATTCCTCTGTTGTATTTTTAGATTCTGCTGTGCACAAAAAACGGTCTTCCAATTATTGCACCGTAATACAATTCCCATTTGACCCACATCACAGGCAATGAATGAACTATAGATGGCTGAAGCAAGGCAAACATGGAAATGGCTGCGAGTGCTGGCTTTCAAGTTTAAAAAACAGGAACAGTGTATTGCCAGATTGACAAGGACAAGCACCTGCATTGTTCCGACCCAAACACAACCCGTTCCTAACCCTGTTTTCCTTGATAAGGGGTGAGCCTAACCTAGTACTACAAATAGCTGACTAAAGTGTGAAGCATGAAGTGATAAGTTTGAGACTAAATACAACAAAAGGTCTGCATGCACATATAGGGAAGCGGCCCCTAAACCCGAAAACGACTCACCCGCCCCAAAGCTTCCCCACCGTACCGTTTTCCGTCTCCGCGGCGAGGTCGTTGTCTTTGGCTTTGTTTGTTTTAAAGTTTGTTCAAGTGCACGCTCCCCCCCGTGGCAGAGTGAGAATACGCCGCAGCCCAAAGACAATGAGGTTGGGAAAGGACAGGGAGAAGTGGGGCCAAACACCTCCACGCTCTAATGGCGTCCTGACCCGGACATCGCAGCACAGCACCCAGGCTCTTTTAGGGGTGTACCTCAACCAGCGCAGGAGTCGGTGCGCGTTTGTGTCCAAGAGCGCCGACCAAAAGCAAACGAGGAACCGGCCGCCTTGCCCAACGGCCGCTGCTGCCCAACTACGCAATTCCTAAAACCACCATCTTCGTTTTAGGTCACGAGTTTGCCTCAAAAAGAAAAACCCCGGGACGGGACTGCCCCCCCCCCCCCCTCCCGCTATGTCACTTGACTTCCGTAGCGGGCCAAAATAAAAGAACATGTTTGTGTTGTGTTCCTAAGCGGTTCCTCACAGCGTGTGTACATATGACTGATTTTGAAATTGCAGAGATACTGGTAAATTACTGAGAGCATGAATGACAAATCACGTTTCCTATTTAGCAGGAACAGGAGTTCTTCCCAACAATGTCAGTGGGAGCTTTGTGGCGCCACCTTGTAAAACAGGGCATCGTATTCATTGTGCTTCGCATGCTTGCACTATCCTGCACTGGAAGTGAAAATAGTTTTTTTTATTTTGTTTTTGGGTCAATTTTCCTTTAATGGCTTGAGAGGCATGCCAAATACATTTAGCACAAGCGTTTCCTGTGGTTCATGTGAAAATATTACTTAAATGACACTTTGTTGGGGCCTTCCAAGAAAATATTTAGGATATTTCCAACATATGTCTGCTTTTATAAATGACAGACTGTTCTCTTTCAGCAGTGTATAGGTGGGTATGCCTTTAAGCCGATTACACTTATCTTGCTCTTGTTCCCATCTCTGTCCCGGAGCCATACTATTTGTTAAAGATCTTAGCACATAGCTTGTGGGGCCTGAGCGCAGGGGAACAGGAAGACAATGGGTGCTTTGTCACTTTCGGGTGACGTGGCTCTGTAGTGGCTATTTTAGAGAGGTGGGCGGGAGAGGAAGGCAGGACTAACGGCCTCACGCTCGCTTCAGACACACGGCTTGCATCCCTCACATTCAGGGCATGAAATTAACTTTGGGAGTGCCTTGTGGATTCAAAAAATCACCGGCCATTTTCAACATTTTACCCGCCACATTACCTTTTACAATATAACACAACCTGGTTGGTCATCTGTCGAAGCGGCTGCTAGTGTAGCGAATATCACCCACATATTAGCCACAATCTAAATTTTAACAGCATTTGGCTGGTAGCGGGAGTTAATATCACACCCTGCTCAGGCTGGAGAGGCACGTCACACGTAATTACCGCTCCAGCCCTCCACGGGGCGGCCTGTTCTTTCTGCCGCCTCCACCCAAAACCTAATGACCGGGACAACCTGCTGCACACCACAACAGGCGTGAAAGAGAGACTCACTTCAGCACGTCCTCCTTGTCGTCGCCCTCGGTCTTCTCCTCCTCCCTCTCTCCCTCCTTCTCCTTGTCTTTCTCATCCTTCTCTTCCTGGCTGCTGCGGCTCACCTGTTGCTGCTGCTGCTGTTGCTGCTGCTGCTGCTGCGGAGAAAAGGGAGAAAGGTTCGACGGTGAACAGCAGGCGGGGTGAAAAGAGGGGTCGGACGAGCTGTTCTGAAAACGCACATTCAGAACGGCCATTTTACGGGACCAGGGCGCTTGACAGGAGCAGAAATGCAGTAAACAAGACCCCTGGCTTCTGGTAGAACCTCACCTGCACCCCACGCCCCTACCACGGACAAGAATGAGACACAAGAGGAGGGGTATAACAGAGAGGAAAACTAAGGAGGAGGGAGTTAGAGAGAGAGAGAGGGGGAGAGAGAAAGGGCCAGAGGGAGGGAAAGGAGGCCTCAAATTCCTTCATTCCTCAAATCCACCACAACAGGAAACACGGAGGTCCGTGGTCTTTCCTTTTGAAAACTGATGGGTGCTGCTAATGCGCGTGTCACAAGTGAACACCTGCGTACGCGGCTCCTTCCCTCCAGAGGGCTCTTTCCCATGGGACGCGCTCCTGGAACCGCTGCGTTTACTCATCTTCTGACGCCGCTCTCTGTGGGTTCTGTGTACGCTCAAGGCCTTGGCGCCCAATAAAACAAGCAGCACGCAACATCTTCGCCGTCTCCCCTACACTTCTCCTGAGCCAGGAGCCTGGAGAGTGCAGGTCAGGTAAATACGTGAATAGCTCGTCCGCTGGCCTGGCACTGCATTTTTCCCAGATAAAGTGCAGATTAGCACGTTAGCCTTTCAAAGCCGGGCTACCAGCATGTCTCATCCTCCTGTAAGGTCTGAGCAGCAGCCCAGAAAGTAACTTCCCATGAACTCATATGTGGCCCCAGAGCAACTGCACACTACTCTGTGAAATTGAGCAATATTATTTCCATGTGTTGCGCTTTTACCCGCAGATGAGCCATGGGTATGAAGGAAAATATCCAATTCAGAGAGTCATCAAATCCACAGAGACAAACCTCCCTCCCCCTCCCCCTCCCCCTCCCCTGAGTGACACATGCACAAACATGCGCTGTGTGCCCGGTGGCGAGTAGATTACGCCCGTGCCGGTAGATTATGCCACGCCACGGCCGCTCTGCTAAAAGACCGCTTCAAAAAGCCTCGCGTGGAAACAGACGGGCAGCCTGGGAAACGGCTACGCAGGCTGCCGCGCTCGTTATTTCTCCCTACCTTGCGATCCGCGCGCTGACTGACGGTTACCGAGCCGGCCCTCCTCATTTCTGCAGTGTGATCATTCACTCAAAGCAGCCACCCCCCGCAGCTCACGGACCACAGTTCTCCGGCTCTCTCTCTCGCGCTGCCCGGAGCACACTTTTCCCCTCTCTGTTGTTTTCTGCATATTGAGGCTGTCAAACGCAGCCACAGCATTCCAGCTATGATTCTGCAATTTACTGGAATATTGGAGCAGCTTTGGCCTATGATTCATCATAGCAGGGGAAAAAAACTACTGCAACCCAAAAAAACCACATAGCTGCTGGCGAGAGAGAGAGAGAGAGAGAGAGAATGAGAGAAAGAGAATGAGAGAGAGAGAGAGGAGATAGAGACAGATAGAGACAGTTTGTGTGTGTGTGTGTGTGTGTGTGTGTGTGTGTGTGTGTGTGTGTGTGTGTGTGTGTGTGTGTGTGTGTGTATATGTGTGAGAGAGACAGAGAGAGACAGAGAGAGAGAGAGAGAGAGAGAGAAAGAGACAGTTTGTGTGTGCGTGTGTGTATATGTGTGAGAGACACAGAGAGAGACAGATAGAGAGACAGTTTGTGTGTGTGTGTGTGTATATGTGTGAGAGAGACAGAGAGAGAGAGAGAGACCCTGCCAACAAAGCAATGGGTGCAGCACCATTGTGTCAAGCAACATAAATTACAACATAAAAACAATATTAGGAAAATGTAAATCCACAGAGCACTATAACACTGCGCAGAAGAGACAGAAGTGCATTTCTGCTCTGTGCTGTCGCTTACATTCTCCCCACCATGAACAAGCCATCAGTGGAGTTTTATATAGAAGTGCATTTCTGCTCTGTGCTGTAGCTTACATTCTCCGCACCATGAACAAGCCATCAGTGGAGTTTTATATAGAAGTGCATTTCTGCTCTGTGCTGTCGCTTACATTCTCCCCACCATGCACAAGCCATCAGTGGAGTTCTATAATCATCGCTACAATGCTGTGAAATAACAGTATATTAAGAAAATATGTTAAAAAATTTCCAAGAAATTACGATTTCTTATTGTGTCCAATCTGTAAGGACATGGTAAAAAAACAGTAGTGAATAAAGGAAGAAAGGAAGTGAGATTAATCACGCACTGAAAAGCTTCTCTAAAGCAGAGATTATTGCAGGTGAATCCGACTGGAAGCTGATCGTGTCACACACACTTACGCTCATTCAGCCCAGACCCTCGGCCTCACGCATCTCCCACTGCCCTCTCTGCCCACTGCCATTCTATCAGCTCATTCCTCTTACCTGAATTATCCCATTCAAATAATCACATATGAATTTAAATGCATCTTGCTTTTGGTGTAATATTGTATAGTGCTATATAAATGGAATTTATTGTTAGAATTTTTAAGTGCCCTCCAAATAATGTGATAGACTACAGCCACCATTTACGATGTAATGTCTTCGTACACCCACACACAGAGAGACGTGTACAGCAACACGGAAACGCAGCACATACACGCATACATATTTGGCACACAGGCGCGCGTGCACGCAGGATAACACACACATAACACACCACGCGTGCTCCGTGGCGGCCAGTCCCCTGGGGGGCGCCACCACCTCACGCTCACCGTTCTCAGCACAGCAGCCCTGGGTCAGGGAGTCTTTCCCACATAATTTCACCATTAAATAAAGGACTCGGCGAGAAAAGAAAAAAAAATAAAAAATAAAAAAAAAATAAAGGTGAAAAAGAAGAATGAGAAAAAGCATGAAAGAAAGAAGAACAGATAAATATGGGGCAGACGGAAAGGAGGAATACAAGCGGCCCGGGTTTCCTGCTGACATCTTTATCACGTCCTTATTGTGCTGCCCTAATCTCATTTCTCCTCTTCTGAAAGAACAGCTCCGAGCGGCGAAGCCCAGACAAACCTAATAACCCAGCATCTGAATACCTGGGATGAACCTGCAGCCGCAGAAAGGCTCGGCGCTTCCTTCCTCCCCGTCGACAGAGGGAGGCGGGGAAGAGAAGGGGGGGGGAAAAAAATAAAATAAATAAAAAAAAAAACTGTTCTAATCGCCTCCTAATAATTACCCACATTCTCCCCTCGCCCCGGAGTTGTGCATCTAAACAGATCAATAGCACCTTCAAAGCCGGCTCATTTCGACCGTGATATTTAACGACCCCCCCCCCCCTCTGGGTCTACGCTGCTCTATTGAAAGGAGGAGAAAAAAAAAACTCCATTTAGGCCAGGGTCTTGTTATCTTTCTGTGCGGTGAGAGCTGAGCTGGCTTCTGTGAAGCAGCTACTCCTCGCCTCGCCTCGCTCGCTCGCTCGCTCTCGTAGCAGATGCCATTAGCGTTAGCCCGTACGCGGCTCATTAAGGAGGCCGAGGTGCTTAGAGGGGACGGGCTGGTAATGAGCGGAGGTGTCACGGGGAGAGATGCTCTCCCTCCACCCCCGCCCCCCCCCCCCCCCCCCCCCCTCCCCTCCAGAAAAAGCGGCAGTCCTTTTCGCGGGGCGATTAGCACGTCTTTTCATTAACGCCCACCCCTCCGGCAGGAAACAGCAGACCCGCCCGTAATGACGGCGGCTAATTATTTTAATGGAGCCAGAAAACGTCGATACGCTTCAGTGTTGGTGGAGCACGACGTTGCGAAGGGTGCATTTCTCTGCTGACCTATATATCCCACAGCACCGCTAAGCTTGCTGTGCCGCTGACGGATCGTGGAGGTTGAGCGCCGCCTGAGCTTGACGTGCGAGAAGGGCGGGGTGGGGAGCCTCAATTTTCCTGTAGAACCTGCCGGGTTCTCGCGGTCACAAGGATGCTTCTCTCCTCTGAAACAGCAGCAGCGGAGCGGATGGTGTTAACGGGGCTGGAAGAGGAGGGAAGTTACCTGGCTTCGGCCCCGGCGGCGGTAGTTCCTGCGCACGATGTTTTTGTAATTCTCGTTCTTCTTGGTCAGGTAGTAAAAGAGCACGCACTCCGCCACCGTCTGAAAAAGCACCCAATATTGACACGGTCAACTCATCTGACCCCCAACTCAAAACCACACTGAAGACCACACTGAAATTAAAAAAGCCTGTTACGTGGGCTAACACCCCCCAAAATCCCTGCGGCTATTTGGCCATCATTGGTGATAAACCAAGAGGGGTCTATTAGGAATAACCGAAGAGACAGAGAAATCCTGAGTGTGCAGAGTTAGAAGCTAGGGACCTAACGCTTATTAGAATAAGATGCCCCTGGAGGAACCCTGACACACACCTTTCTCTCCAGGAAGGACGCGATCAGGCCAAAGTTCTTTGGGTGTTGGATGAACCTGTTGGTAGAGGGGAAAAAGAAAGAAATAGTAAAAAACATGAGGAAAAAAAATTCCATTTGGTGGAATGCTGTAACTAAAATTCCAGACTTGCAGGGTGTTCCATTTGGACAGGAACAGAGTAAGGATGATCCCATGATAACAGAGGACAGCAGGGCTCATCAAAGCCCACAGAGAGGGGGACAGAGGGATACGCTGGCAGTTTTTAATGCCCCCCAAGAACGTAGCCTTAGCACTTCAATGTCTTGATTCGAACTGGAAAGTGGTAGATATACGCTGTCTCTTTAAAAGCTGGGGGAGTAAAGAGCCCTCTTCAGAATAATTTAATATGCAGACCCTGTAATACATGCAACTGTTGAACTAAACAGATTAACCCATAAGGCTAACAGGCCAGGGAGGCGGGCTGGCGGGCGGTTACTCCACTTCCTCCCGGGAAGGTGTCCTTCTCCTGCTCGCTCCACATGTTCATGACCTGCCGGTCCTTGTACACCTTCATGGGGTCTTCCATCAGCCCGTTCATGTTGATGAATTTGATGCGCTGCTGCTCGGCGTCGAACAGCATAGGCGGGTATGACGGCCAGCTGCCTCATCTGCTTCTCCGAGTTCTGAGAAAACGGAGGCGCGTTAGCGGCCGAGCGGCGCGGGGGGCCGGGGAGGCGGCTAGCGCGCGGGCCTACGGCTCAAGCGGGGCGGCGAAGATGACGCCGCTTGTGGAATGTGTATCAGAGGTCACAGTCGAAAGGGGAAGTGCGGGGCAGAAGAGGAGGAGGACGTTTGCAGGGCCTGAGCTGTCAGGGAGATTTTTAATCAAAACGCGAAAGAAAGATCGCCCTTCCCTTCGGCTGACGATCAACGGCTTGTTCTTTTCTCCAAAAGCGGCTTGCTGTAACGTGCACCCTTACCCACTGTCGCCTCCAGGCCACAGGGTGCGGGGCGCAACGGCAGTGCCGGGAAGTTAGAATTCAGCAACAACAAAAAAAAACATCCCTTGTTGTGCAAGAGGCTGCACTGGTATCTACCGAGTTACTCCAACCTGTTAAGTAATATAAGGAGTAAGTTTTCTATGTTAAATTACGGTATCACTCGGGAGTCTCCGCGGCTGTACAGGAAGTGCTAGTGTGTTACGTTTGGCCTGGGTGGTTTGCAGTGGCCTGTATGTTGAATGAACAGTTATGTCATAAAAAGTTATTGAACTACACGGGGTGTCGTAATTGAGTTATGCGCAGCCATCTGCCTGGGGCTGCGTACTCACTGCTAACACTACAATGGAATGAGTTGACAGACTGCGAAAGCTGAGGACTGAAAGTGAAAATGTCGAGAGAGAGAGAGAGAGAGAGAGGGGAGGGGGAGAGAGATTAGAGAGAGGGAGGGAGGGGAGAGGGAGAGAGATAGAGAGAGGGAGGGAGAGGGAGAGAGAGCAAGAGAGAGAGAGAGAGAGAGAGAGAGAGAGAGAGAGAGGGAGAGGGAGAGGGAGAGGGAGAGGGAGAGGGAGAGGGAGGGAGGGAGAGGGGAGAGAGAGAGGGAGGGAGCGAGAGAGAGAGAGAGAGAGAGGGGGGAGAGGGAGAGAGAGAGAGTGAGAGAGGGAGAATAAGAGAGGTGTGGGGAGGCTCACCTCTTGCTCAGAGATGCCGTCGATGATCTCAGAAAACCTCGTGCTCACTGCGTGCCGCTGATGAGGCCAGACTCCCCCCACGCTGCCCCACCCTGCTGGAGAGGCAAGACGGCACTATAAACGCCCCTGCTTCACACGCACACACACACACAACAGACAAAAACAAAGAAACACAGACACACACCATAACGTTACATCATAACTTCACCACACACAAATGACCATACCCACAAAATCCAAATACATCAGTCCATTTACACATACATGTCAGTGACGTCGCAGATCAAGTGCACACGCATTAGGACACTAACTATTACACAAATATCTTCATAGCCAGACAACTTCTAAAATAAAATCACAAAACAAACAATACAAAGACTACACCACAAGACTGGATACCCCTTTAAGGGAAGGAGAGAGCACAAGATGATTTAAAGCCACAAATTGCACACGCACTTCTCCTATTTACAAATCTCAGATCTCGTACGAGATGACGAACAAGAACCCGCGCACAAGCGCACGACGCGACTCGCGCAGATCATAAGCAGTCAGCATGTGACACGGCGGACCCTGCCCCTTGATCCCTGACCCCTCACCTCTGCATTGCGCTCCTGCAGCTCCCTCTGCTTGCGGATCTCGGGGAACTGCTTCTCGTAGTACTCCCGCACTTTGCTCTCCTTGGCACGGCGACGCGGGTTGTTCTCGATGCGCTCCACCTTCTTCTCCCAAGCCTCCATCAGATGGTCGTAGCGCTGGCAGAATTTCTGTTCCTGGGGGATCCATTAAGGCTCCAGTTACGGAAGTGTGCCGGGTTTCAGACCTCCATTCAACTTTCAATCTCGGTCTGATTTAGCAGAAAAACGGGCCGTCCTCCACATGCACAGCAAGTGAAATAAAATGCACTATATGCACACTTATACCTAAAAATGAAAGATTAAACTTTTTGATCACACATCTATTCATATTACATATTGTGGTGCTGGGTCTTATTTCAATATTCATTGCAAATCCAAAAAAACCGTTGACCTTTTTTTTCTTCTTCAAAAAACGCATTTTTTTTCTGAATGCCTGGCAAGCAATTATTCCATGAACTTTCCCTTCATGCACCTGGGCAACAAACAGATATTATGTAGCCGTCTAACTTCCAACTTAATGGCTGAAGGCTATGCTTTTATAAGTGATGTGTATACGTCAACACCTTTTTCTAGAGGTATTGATGTACTGAAAGGCGCCTTTGTTCATGACGCACTCTGTACACTGTCAATCACAATGCTTTGTAATGGTTGTGTAACCATGCTTTAAAAGGCTCCAGTCACTAGCAGAGCTCCAAATAAGAACCGATACTTTCTGATCCCCCACTGCATAAATAATCTGAGGAAACTAAAACTGAAAGGAAACTGCATTGCAATCTATATTTAAACTATTGTGTTTTCGCCGTATACAAGCGCCGTATACAAGCTGCACCGAAAGCAGTCATGTTATTTAGTAAGGCTTACATACTGAAGAGAAAGAGAAGGTTATTCAATTTTTTTTAATTCCACGCCTCAGAGCAGAAGATGACAGAGGAAGCGCAACGCAGGAAATGGGAATGAAAGATTGGAGGAGCCAGGTTTAACTGTCACAAGCAGGAGCAGACCTGCACTTGGAGATTGAATAGCAGCTTCAAGATGCTTGTGGTACTTGCGGTAACCACAAATCAATTTTATCATTATTATTATTTTTTTAAACATGGGTGTGTTCTCAACATTCTACAATTTACATTTTGTGAAAGTTCATTGACAAAGAGAAACTCTCTTTTACATAATACCTTCGGTGCACTGTGTGTTGAACTCTATAACCCATTTCCTCTTTGAGGTGTCAAAAAGAGGAAGCGTGCAGAACTGTGTCAGCTCTGAGACGGTTTGAGGAGACAGCGTTTCCTGTCTGAGGGACGGGTTAAAAAAGTGAAACACGACTGGCAAGCCTGGCATCTGCAGAGACGCTGGGCCTAACAAGTTTCATGAACTTAGACTGCAGCGCTGGCCTCCGTAGACATGCCCTTCACCCGGCAAGCCTGGTCTAGCCAATCAATGTAACCAGTGCAACATGTAGAAAGGGTTCTTTCTGTTGGTTCAGAGTAGAGGACTAAAGTAACCCCCAAAGCGAAGCGACAGGCTAATCACTTTTGGCTGGCAGTCCTGATAATCAGCCAGTGAGGCAGTGAGTCCATCAGTCCCTCATTTCAGGCCTTGAAAAGTAGCTCAAGCTTTTCTGAAAGTCGTGGACTAGACTTTTACTCATTCTCCTCAAGGGAAATATTCTCTTTAATGCAGAATCCATCCTGAAACAAACATTACTCTTTAAGACTGTGACCTACCCAAACTGACTAATGGGAAGCAGTGTAATTGGGAAATAAGCCACTAAAAAACCCACAATATGCTTATTCTAGTCTGTAGCACTAGCATGCTACTCAGAATATAGGCTACACGTACGAAGTAAATCTGTAAATTATCTCTATATTCTTTAGCACTCAAAGCTAGCAAACAAACTTTGGTGCTTTCTCATGATGCACTGAACAGATGGATAAATATATATTTTGTCAACAGATCTAGAATGTGGGCAGAAAGCACACAGCCAAGTTGCTTAGATGTACGTATCCACCTTTTCAAACAAAACTATAGATATACAAATTCTGCCAAATATTGAGATGTAAAGACAAGTAATCATATTACAAAATGACAGGTAAATTCCTATTCAAGAGACAAATATTAGCATGTCACACACTACCCTATGGCCTCTGACACAACATGACTAGAAGTCGGATTCCACGAGTGGTTTCTCTTTACACTCAGAGACCACCCACCCACTGAGGGTGTCCCAGATATCTCGTATGCTGCCTTAAAACATGCATTTGACAAGAGACGTTTCCCTGTGGACAGTAAGAAAATTAAGCACTTATGGAAACACACCAAAAACCAGCAGCCACTGTGGCCATCAAGGATTTTGAGTTTGAGAACCCCGGCATAAAGACTCCTTTACAGTCTCATATTCAAGGCGGATGATTCAGAGTGAAACTTCTGAGGCTGTCAGACAGAACAAGTCGCTGTCTTCAGAGGTTAGCCTAAGTCAAATGAACTGTCAAGACAAAGGATTTCAAACCCAAGGAAGTTACCATCTTAAATTATTTATGCAAACACATTAACTGGTGCTGTGAAATAAGAGAAAGTGTCTTTGCATAATATAATAATTCATCTAGTGTCACTCCAGGGCAATGGTATAATTTTAGACTGCAGCATATATCAGTTCCTCAGCCAGCACCCTAAATCTATAATTAAAGTCTCATTTGTTGAGCCAAAGAACAGAAGCAGTGCAGTCGGTGACAGACTCTGAATATACTCCATTTATCAAGAGCTTCAATAGTAAATTGAGACGTGCCAAACTAAGAACCTAAAGGAATAAAGAAGGGATGGAGAAGAAAGGAGGGGGAAAAAGTAAAACCATCTTTCAAATGTGAAACCCGACGCTTCTGTCTCGGGCCAGGCTCTGAGGAGATGGATTCCGTTTGTACGGAGCAAACGCTTCCCGCCATCCCGTCCATGGCCAGAGCCAGTTCCATAGGGATGAAGGCACCACAGCTGCCCAGGCCACTGTTCTCTGTCCACAGGCTGGGAGCGTGCCACTGAAAACCCCACCGTTGGCCAGAACCGCCTTTGCCCTCCATTCTCCTCCCCCTCATGCACCCCCCCACCTGCACATTAACCAGTCCCCTTTCTCTCTCTCCTTTCTCTCACACTCTCTTGCGTGATAACCACAGTGACAAGCGTGTGGTCAGCACGCTCCAGGTCAGTGATTTTCTGAAGGGGGGGGGAGGGGGGGCGGGGCCTAACCTCGGCGTGGGACGGAATGCAGAGCGTCGGTGTTTACGGCTCCCCTCTCGCCAGCCGGCGCAGGGAGACCAATAAACCGAGAGGAAGCCGAATTCTCAGAGGGCCCTAAAAACAGCCCGCGCCGTCCCCTCCCTTTCCGCTGGCCCGGAACCATGTCCCACTTACTGCCGCGGAAGGGAGCGGGACGAGGCCGATCGCCGTCCCCCCCAGTTCGCCGTGTCACTTCTGGAACAAACGCTCGGCCGTCCTCTCTCTACTCAACCACAGTCTGGGCGCGCTGACTTCCAAACACAGACTGAAGGCAGCGTCCTTTTATTTTTTTCGCGGTCGTATTATTGTATTTCCTCCGTAACCACCTGTCAAGAGCAAGGCTTCTGTAATGCTAATGAAGAGGAGCCGTATAAATGCCGTATAAATACACGTCTGCACTTTTCCCTTCCCGGGTTTCAACTGCACAAACTCAGACAGAAAAAAGGAAGAGATTGATGAGCCGTAAAGATTTTCTGTCAGGCCCGGTGGTTTTGAAGATGTCTGCTTCATTTCGACATCGAGGTTTGGCCAATCGATCAGGGGGTATTTATAGTCTAACCCTGCCTCCGTGCCGCTCTCACGCATATGCACACGCACACACGCACATGGTGCGCGGGCACACGCACACGTGCATGCATGCATGCACACTCCCCCGCTACATCCGTTTACTCTTTCAACCATCTCAACTTGGGAAAACCTTCCGACAGTTTTAGGTGGCGTCCAAATGAATTTGCATTGTAAAACACCACATAAGGTTTCTCTCTTTCTTTCTATCTCTACCTCTCTGCGCGGCTCTCCTATGCGTGACATGCAGTTATCCCTCTGGCGGTCTGGATTAGAGCATTGCAGCTTTAAATCTCCCTTAATGCAGATCTCTGCTGTAGCCCTGACAACCAGCCCCTGCCTGGCTGACCTCTGACCCACAGAGCACCGGCTGCCCAAGAAGAGGAAGCCACACTTCCACCCCGCAGTGGAGCGAGAGAGAGCGAGAGAGAGAGAGAGAGAGAGAGAGGGAGGGAGGGAGAGGGAGGCCCTGAGGCAGGGCTGCTGAAAGCGCGCCAAAGCCAGCCTCCACTCCGCGTCACGGCCAGAGTGACAGGACTGGAACCTACGTGATTGAGATGAGGTCAAAGCGCATCGATGTGACACGCAAAATACACTCTAGCGCCCCAGTGGGAGGAGATAAAAAGGCCCCTGGTGCTCTATTGTGGCACCCGGAGCAGAGGCTGACATCAGACAGCAGCAGGGCACTTTAAAAGGAAAAGGTGCCTGAGAAACACCAGGCAGAGAGCGGCCTATCCGCTGTCCTGATTGCAGCCCTGCGCCACGGCAACAGCCCGGCCGGCTTCCTATCTGCGGTCCCAAGCTTGGCCTCTGACTGGCTGTCTTATCTCCGGGGCGCTCCCGGCGGACTCGACGCCACGTACTCACCCACTGTTTACGCGCATGGTTTCTCCTCTTGAAGTACAGAATGAGCTTCTTCCTCATCGCCTGGTTTCTGAGTAGAGGGAAGAGAGGCGAGCAGACCGGGGAGGGGAGAGAGAGGGAGTGAGTGCAGAAAGAGGCAGAGGGGGAGAGGGAAAGAGAGAGAAAGAGAGAGAGAAAGAGAGAGGGGGAAAATCAATACGGTGAAGCCAAGGATCAATTCTCAGACTGAGACCCCAAGCGCTGAATTACTGCATGCTTTATGCTTTGGGACCCCCATAATCGGTGTGTGGGGTTCCACGCCAGGCGACACTGAGCCAAGCCCACACCAACACTAACTGCCGCGCCAAGCAGCTCTCAGTTCCTATTGGCCGATTCATTTTTTTCCTTTATGCTGGCCGATTTAATTCAAATGTCTAAACTAAACAGTATAACATCATCAGACAGATCCCTGCTTCAGCGCAAACACTGTGAATAAAGCTGGTCAGATGAGCAATGTTGTATTTTAAAAATAAACACAGTGATACAAAATGAATGAAGGAAAACATCCCAGAGCAGACACAGGGGGAAATGTGAACTCAAACAAAAGTGCATGTACACACACGCGAGTACGCAGATGAGCACACACACGCACGCGCACACACACACGCATCCACACGCACATGCATCCACCCACGCATCCACACACACAAACACACACACAGTGCAGCAAGGGAGAGGAGAGGGCAGGTCGCCAAGTGTGTAACAAAGATACTCCCATACACTGGGTCCCTCTCGCCTCCACACACCCAGGCCCCAGGGCCACGCTGAGGGGTGAGCGGGGCCGTTAGCAGCTGCAGCGTGGTGTGCGGAGGCTGGAAGAGTCAGGCTAACTGACTAGCGTACGCGCAAAGAACGTTTCATCTCTATGGTCAGAGGTGGCATGACTACTCCTTCTGTTGACTCACCCAACTAACTGAAATGTGGAAAAAGTGAAGCAGAACAAGGTGATTCATTAGCTCCCCTGGGGTTCTGCTTCTTTCTCCTCAGGCACGCGGCTGAAGGGCTGCTGCGCTCAGATCGCCTTGAGCCCCTCCACAGAACGATTCGAGCCTTTACAGTGCAGTTTTAACGTCTCCAATAAGGAGTAGTAAAGAATTCAACCTAACATAGGTCCTGTTTGGTCACAGTTTGTATGGAGAACACCGTGGTGCTCACTGAAAAAAAGACTGTAATCATTATCATTCAAGCTGTTAAAATACAGAAATTTACTATTGTCAAAACAATCATTCTGGTAGTTAATAACTCTCTATAATAAATAATCGTTATCTCTCGAGGTCTTTTTCGCACGTCTCATTTTCCTGATAACGAGCGGTCGTAAAAATGAAATCTAAAGAAATTGTTACATGATCACAGGAGCAATAATTCATCTAAACATGACAACTGGGTAACACATATTAGGCTTAATATAAGTTACCATTCAAAAACAAACTATGTTATTTGTGGATTTATTTTATTGTGTATAATTATGATGCAGTTTTTCAGTGTTGGAAATGGATCAGCTCAAGAGTCATTTCTCCCTCCCAGAGCTGCTAACTGTGCCAATGCCTGCATTGCCTGGCCCTGCAGAACGGCAGCCCTGAAAGCTCACCTCATGCAAGCGGCCAGAGCCAGAGGTGTTCCTCTAATGCCAGGGCATAATCTGCTTAGGGAGCCCACCAATTCTCTCAGTCATTGGTGGAATATGGACACTTTTTTTCTCGACACTGAATCTGCCTGTTTTAAGGCCATGTTCGTCCCGATTAATGTAATCTTAGTCACAAAAGTTACCTCAGCTGTGACCCTCGCTCTGGGTCAGACACAAGGACATGATATTGCATGCAGCGGTGTGTGTGTGTGTCTATGTGTGTACATAGACAGAAGACAAAACAGAAGGAAGGAAAAACAGAAAGCACTTGTGAGGGAATGACTACAGAATCATCAAATAGCACGCACGCACGCACGCACGCACGCACGCACGCACGCAGCCTGAGGAGAGAAAAGGAGTGTTATGACAAAGCTTTCCTTCTGCTGCTAACAGACATTTTCAGACAGCTGAAAGATAAATTCTAGGCCCCATAACAAAAACTTCTCTTTCATCCTGGAAAGCCAGGCTGCTGAATTCACAGATAAACTGCTGTTTTATTTGCCCTTGTTCCTTTTATGCCAAAATGCAGGAATTCTGCTGTTCTTAGATACATTTTTAGTGTGTCGTAGGCAACTGCTTTCTTCGCGGGAAACAGGAAACGCAAACAAACAAGCGCGTGGAGATGTGAATCGCATGTAAACCCATCACCTGAATGCACGGACCAGAGGGGTCTCCTAGGCGCTCCGGTATAACAGACGGGGGAAGGCACTTTGGAACGGGTGTACATTTTGTGCTTGGCCTTTGGGACGCAATTGTATGCCTCGAATACAGTGAGGTCACCAACATCGCCCGGCGTTGTCCGAGTGCATGGATGTGAAATGAACGCGTGGGTGGGTTTGTGAGTGCGGGAATCTGAACGTCAGCGGCCGGTGCCAAAGCCGAGAGAGGGAGGGGGGAGGGGAGGGGAACAGGGCACAAAGCCGCTGCTTGTTGCGGATGAAAGGGATGCTCAGGTACTTAACAGCACACACACCTCTTTATCCTAATTGCTTTGAGCCAATAATACTAATCAAAAAATGAGGGAGATCAAAAGGGGAGTGCGGAGAGAGGAGGAGGGCGAGCCACCAGATGGCCGAGCTCGCCGTTTATTGCCCAGCTGGATGAAAGGGGGCGAGAGGACGGCACTTTTCTCTCAGCCTTTCAGCGGCTGGACATCACCACCTGCGCTGTGGAGAAGAGCAGTCTCCTCCGACCCAAATTCACTTTTGAGGGCAGGGCCCGCTAACATTTCCCAAAGCGCTGGAATCCGGGACCGGTGACTCGCCTATTGCCATTCCCCAAAGCGCTGGAACCCGGGACCGGTGACTCGTGCTCTATTGCCATTCCCCAAAGCGCTGGAACCCGGGACCGGTGACTCGCGCTCTATTGCCATTCCCCAAATGGTCTCTCTCCCCTCAGATGATGCTCTGGTATTTATAAAAGCCTGTGTGTACTATAGAGGGCCTGAGAGAGGAATACAAACACACACACACACACACACACACACACACACACACACACACACACACACACACACACACTACAGATACACACACACTACACACACACACTGCACACGCACACACACAATAAGTGCAAGCTCATTTCCATACAGTCTCAGGAATACTCACATTTTGATGTTCTCATGGTATTGCTTAGTGTCGGACGGCTGGTTGTAGAGAGGCTGGAATGACAGAGAGAGAGGGAGAGAGACCGGGATTAAGCATCATAGGCAGTGTCTTTCAAAGGGAGAGTTGTCCCCTGATCCCAGAGGGCCAATGGCTTGATTTCAGGCAGACCAGACATGCGATGGGAACGTGAATACCTAGGGGTGCGATTCTCCTCTCCCAACACCCCTGACCCAGAGGCCATTTCACCACACGCGTATCCATGTAGAACTGCTCATGCAATATCACAACCGGTGGCAAATCATACTATTACACTAGCAAAATTCAAGCTAAAGCAAAAGCTAGCTTGTCAGCCAGCTAGATATTCTACGAGCATACATTTTCTTCCTATACTTCATGTACCCACTCTGAATAGCACTAAGCCACTGTCTCTGGCTGTTAGCACATGCTAACTGGCACTGCAGCCTTATTCAGTATCACATAGTGAAGCTTGAATCCTCTATTTTCATTGCAAATAAAGACAACCTTTCACCATGCCAGCTAATGAATTTGTGTAGTTTGTCTCCTGTTGCTAAGGAGGGAGAGCTCAATAAGCCAGGTGTCTGAACTCTTCCAGCACTAGCCTCCTCACAGGTGCATCCTCAGTGTATTTGAGTGCATCACAAAATTTTCCAACATTTACGAAAGACATTGGTATGCAGCTTAGATAAGCTTCATGCTTTGGTGCTTGTAAACATTCACTTGTGTGAATAAAGTGGCCTTTTCCCACCGTTCTTACAATAGTGTATTGAGCATATCGTTCTGTCACTCGTCAGCGTTACAATAAGCGCAACTTATTTAACTTATTAGCATCAGTGCTAACATCAACAACAGCTGGCAAAATGGCCCTGGCTGGATGTGTTATGCATCCAAGGGAAATGAAGGTGCAGATTACCCAGACAGTGGCCCATATACTCATACCAAGCAAAGGATCTGACTGCAGACAGGTAGAACTGCACCAAAATTAAGCCGCATACAAAACCATTTGGTCCATGGCACGTGCTGACCCCGACCCCAACAAAAACCTAGATAGCTGGCTAGCTGCAGGGCCGTCATATTTGAGGACAGGCGTACAGCTGGCCCTGCGGTAAGCGTACAGTGTTGAGAGACCTCGAGTCCCCTCTAACCACAAGCCCACAGTGAGTCTGAGCTCCACTCCACTGGTCACACTCAAAGTGGAGCAGGTGCGGCAGTGTCACATGGGGTAGCCTACATTCAGTCTCGAGATGCAGCACAATATTAGTCAGGTTTACCTGGCTACAGAGACACAGCGATAACAGCTTATATTTGTGGCAACATTAGATCTACAATTTGGTAAGATATTATTACAAATCAAACGCATTAGAATAGCCGAGCATACTACAGCACAGCTTGCTGGCTTGTAAGACAGACATGTTACACATTGCGTTATTATAATCACAGTTGTATTAATGGTAAAAGAACTAAGTTTGTAAGAAAATCCACTACCAATCTGATGACACACACTGTAGCACAAATCCATCCTGCAATCATAATGATGTGTGGTTGAACAGAGTTTAATTGTAACAGCATCAGTCATAACAAATCCTGCAGTGCCAGTAGTCACAAACAAAAATCCATAAATCTGATCTACTTGGTTCTGTTATGACATGAACTCCACATTAATATAAAAAAAAACACACACACACACACACACACACGCACGCAGGCACGCACGCACGCACACGCATACATACACACACGGACTTACACTTGCACACAGACAAACACGCACGCACACACACACGCACGCACGCACACGCATACATACACACACGGACTTACACTTGCACACAGACAAACACGCACGCACACGCACATGCGCACCACGCCACGCTGTCTCACTGACCTGAGGAGCGCTTCCTCTCCCCCCCCCACCCCTAAAGGTGGGCCCTGCCCTCGCACGCAACCCGCAACATCCCGTCGCTTACCCTAACCCTGTGTTACCTGTCACAGGCCCGGCCCCTCGCTCTAGCCTCCTGTTTGCCCTGGGCCTAAAGAAAAGTTCCCCTCTCAGCTCTGCGCTCACCACACTTCTGATAAAGAGATGCCCAGAGATAGACAGAGAGAGGAGCAGGGGGAGGAGGCAGAGAGAGAGAGAGAGAGAGAGAGAGAGAGAGGAGAGAGAGAGAGAGAGAGAGAGAGAGGAGAGAGAGAGAGAGAGAGAGAGAGAGAGAGAGAGAGAGAGAGAGAGAGAGAGAGAGAGAGAGAGAGAGAGAGAGAGAGAGAGACGGAGACAGAGACAGAGGGTGGGAGAGAGAGCACATGATAAAGAGAGGGTGGGAGAGCACATGAGAGAGGGACAGAACATGAGGAGAGAGAGAGAGCGAGAGAGCGAGCGAGCGAGATGGAGAGAGAGAGAGAGAGAGAAGCAAACTCACCAGCTCCACTCTGGGTCCGAGCCCCTCCAGGATCCTGTGAGCTTCTTCGGCCTTTTTCTGAGGAGACAAAAGCGCACAGGGAGGCACGTTAGCGGCCCGCCCCCACAGGACATCTCACAACCCCATCCCAGAGTGGCTCACTCTCTTCTGTGCGTACCGTAGATTACTCACCTCCTCCTGCACACACAGAGAGAGAGAGAGAGAGAGAGAGAGAGAGGTCTGTAATCACTAATCCTGTACAGAGCCACTGACCACAGAGGAAGGGAAACAGAGAGAGAGCCTCACCTCTGTCTGTGCTTATCTGTGGTTTAACAGCGTGACGGAAAAGAGAGAAAAAAAAATAAAATCAACGCTTCCTGTGACAGACAGAATGTGAAAAACAGGAGCATGAAAACATCTGCGCTTTGTCCGCCAGCGACCTCTCATCAGCAGCGCTCTATACATTTATATTTAGCTTTTTCATGCTGTGTGCAATGTCCCTAACCTCTCTCTCTGCTTCTCTCTCTCTGCCTCTCTCTCTCTGCCTCTCTCTCTCTCTGCCTCTCTCTCTCTGCCTCTCTCTCTCTGCCTCTCTCTCTCTGCCTCTCTCTCTCTGCCTCTCTCTCTCTCTGCCTCTCTCTCTCTGCCTCTCTCTCTCTGCCTCTCTCTCTCTGCCTCTCTCTCTCTGCCTCTCTCTCTCTGCCTCTCTCTCTCTCGCCTGCTCATTCACTGAATGGCTTCCCCTCAGCAACAGCCCAATTCTCTTTCAGTTTCCATCCCACTTCATTTCCTTCAATTACCACAACACTATCACAGCCAGAGAGCGAGAGGGCGAGAGAAAGAGGGGGGGGGAGAGAGAGAGAGAGAGAGAGAGAGCAGGCAAGTGTAAGAACATTGCCCTTTCCATTTTTCATCATCCATGTGACTTTGTTTTTTGCGCTAACTGCCTCCCTCACTGCGGAGAAAAAAAAAGGTACTTGTCACTCTCATGCGCACGCAAGCAAGCACACACGCTCGTACGCATGCACGCATGAACGCACGCACGCACGCACGCACACGTATCCCTAACAGAGCTCTGGTGACAAACCGGGCTGCATTCTTGCGAATGCGCGGATGGAGTTCCTCTGAATAAAACAGGACCTGGTTTGTTGCAGTAACTCCTGTGTTGGGCTCGGCAGCCAGGAGATATGGCCTGTCCTTTGTAACATGCCACGCTGACTCTGCAACTTGAGAGCGGAGGGCGCAGTAAAAAGCAACAAAAGACCGTCCCTTTCTGCTAAATGATTTGAAATGAGATACGGAAACGTGCTCCCTATCCTTCCCCCCGGCCTTGTGCAGTCTCATCAAAGGGAAGGTGTTGGCCTGGTTCGTCAGGTACTGAACATCGTTCCTGAGCTTCGACAGTAAGCCACAGGCTTCAGGGGCAGACTGGAGCTCTTTAGCAGCGCTAATTAGTCCTGCTTTTTTCTCAGGAAAAAAAAGCAAACCACAGCCAACCACAGAAAATCGCTCGAAAGCACAGCTGTATGTGCAAGCGAGAATTTCAGTTTTGGAGTTTCGTACTCCGCTGCGTCGCTCATCAGCGGAAGTAAATGCACTTAAATTCAAATATAAAATGGCTGTGAGAACTTTAGAGCATTTTAGCATTAGATTAGCATATGATAATTATATTGCTGTGTGGTCAGAATAAATGCACATTCATTTAAAGCTCATACAGAGCGGTGTCGTACAGCAAAAAAATAGGATGGAAGAACGTGTCATCGGTTTGATAAATGATGCGACCCAGAGTCTTGTGAATCTTCATTATGCGCAGGAGACGAACGTCAACTAGACGGAGTTCAGGGGTGGCACAGGCGATTAACCAGCCAACAGAGTGCCAGTGACTTCAGATGGAAGAATGTGAGTGTCGAAAAAAACCAAAAAAAAAAAAAAACACCAGGTCAAGACCCATATCCTACTAAAAGCTTCCACACTGTAATCAACACCACTATGGCTTACAGCAGTGGACTACCTCAAGGGAATTGGCCACATTGGCTGGGAAAACAGGGGATCTGTGGCCCCCTTGTGGACAGGCAGGGGAACTGCAGCTAAGCTGAGAACCAGGCAGGGCACCTTACTGTAAAAAAAGACATTTGACCACCAGGGCCTCACCAGCTCCGAGGGCCTATCCCTTTCACACATATGGCAGCGAAGACCAGTAATCTGAGCCGCCGAGCAGAGCTCCGTTTGAAACAGATTAGCCATAGGAGGACATCCTAAATCAAACCATTAAACACCGGCCAGGAAGCAATGTTATTTTTGAACTGCCGCCTATGCGTTCGCCTGGGAGAATGTGTGTTTTTCAGCTGTGATGGCCATCTCTATAGGGGCTTCGCTTGGGAGAATGTGTGTTTTTCAGCTGTGACGGCCATCTCTATAGGGGCCAGTTTTTATTGGACGTTGAGTGGTGGGAGCTTATTTTTTTGGTATTTATTTATTTTCCCGTCTTAAGATGAAATGTTCCTGCAGAAACTGTTGCAAGATAACGTAAAATCAGCAACTGGATTTTACAGCTTTGTCAACTATTGAAAGTAATAATGGATGACGTTAAAAATAGAAATGAATGTGTGTGTGTGTGTCTATGTGTGAGGAGACGTGTGTGTGTGTGTGTGTGTGTGTGTCTATGTGTGAGGAGACGTGTGTGTGTGCCCTACAGCAAGTTATGTCCGTTTCCCTGTAATAACAGAGGATGGTGTGTGAAACTCTGCACCTGGGAAGGGATACAGAAAGACACCGAGCCGCAGGGGACAGATGACACCGGTGCCGGGTGTCATAAGTAATTACAGCGAAGTGCTGTAAAACACCTGCTACTCACACCCAACAAGTACAGAGTACAGGGCGGGGGCAACGGACGAGCAAACACACACAGCACGGCACGGCACGGCACATCAAGCCTATCTGACAGGCCTAACTGACAGGCCTCGTCTGTCCTCCCACAACACCCACCATCCCCCACCAAAAAAAACATGCACCTCTCTGTCTGCATTCCTTAAATAACTTGCAGTTTTTAAGAGGCTAATATAAGACAGGACAGCCCTGGGAGTCATATAACTCCCTGGAATGGGGCCAGGGAAGCTCTGAACAGACCACTCCCCCCCTGGACTTGGGTCTGACTCTCAGCAGGGGAAAGTCTGGGAGACCTTTGACCCTGGCCTTGGGCAGGGGGAGGGATGATGGGAGTTGAAGTTTGTCGTGAGCAGATGCACCCTCCTTTACATGCGGCGTGACTCATCCTCGCACCCACGAGTCATGGCTGGACCGAGCGCCTCAGGAGCTCTGGAGGGATGTGAGCTGAGCATGATGGGAGGCTAACCCACTCTACATCCTACTCGTCGGCTGAAGATATGTTAGTCAAAAGGGAGACTGCCAACTAATTCTTCGCCTTCCTTATAACACTGTAGGGTTCAGGGTTAAGTCCTCTCCTCTGGTACTGAAGTAGGCCTGAGGATGCCACTCGGTGAGGTCACTCTGAGGTCCAGGGTGTGAAATGAACACCCGCCACCAGCCAAATGTAGGTAAGATTTTGACTGTGGCTCGTAAGATTTCTACTCTAGCAGCCAATTTGGCAGGTAACCAACCAGGTTGCGTTATATTGTAAAAGGTAAATGCTGCTGGTAAAATGTTGAAAATGGCTAGTGATTTTGCGAATCCACAAGCCACTCTGGCCAGTGGGTGAAAAGTTGCATTTTGCACCCTGTTGAGGTTGCCCTCTCTGAAGGAGCCGGGGGAAGCGACACACAAGCTTTGTTCCTCTTTACATCATTTTGACCCATTTATGCAGACCTTTCTGTGGGGAGTCATTTCCCCGTTTGTGGCGAGTCATCATCTTCAGCGTGCCCGAGTCATCATCTTCAGTGTGCCAAGTGTCAGACACAATATATGAGCCCGCCACACCCACAGTTAACATAAATTCAACATAACTGGCAATAATATCGCCTTTTCAACAACAGCTCATTCCTCAACTTGCTCATGTAACTTGGCTACATTTCCATCACCACTAGGTGGAATAAGAGAATTAGAAATAAAGGTAATTTATCCACAACTGGCTAAAATAGAGAGGCATCACTCAGAATGAATAAAATTGGCATTCAGCAGCTTTTAAAATACATCTATTGATCCAATTTTAAAACAGAATTGAGAATTTGCTGCCAAAATAGATTCCATACAGGAAAAATGTGAGGACTACAACAGCACTAAATGGAGTTTGAAAAATGTTCACGTTAATATGGGCGGGAAAAGCATGCCGATCTATTCAGGGTTATTTTGTTATTTACACCAAAATACTCCCAAATACTGTTACAAGTACAGAAAATAAACATATCAAAGTCGATATGAAGGCCTGGGGTCATTTAGGTGTCTGAGTTTTAGGTGTTTAACATCCCAAGGGTGAAAAACTGAAGGTCGTTTTGTACAAGGTGAGGAGGGCCTTACGGGTAATACGAAGATGGAAGGCCAACATATGAATTATCCTCCCGATACAGAGAAAAATCGTATTTTCTTTATTTTTATAGAAAAAGATAAATTTTCTGTTGACAAAAAGGCCATTCAGATGCACTACAGTCATTAATATTCAGAATTACGCTGGTGGTTAGGGCATCACATTTAATGAGAGTTTGTGTAATACCAATTATTTATTTTCAAATGTGCTTGCTTGCAGAACTGTAACATTAAAATGTGTCCACTGATAACTGCACTGCTAAGGAATAATTAAAGCCTCCTTCACAGACTGAGTTCATTTTAATTTTCTGCAGGAAGTGGCAGTAGCATTAGCACTAAATAAAGAGGTTAGCGTGACTGGAATGCACTGCTCATTCTCACAGATTTTTACATTTCAAAGGAGGAAGAGTACACTTCCCATCAGAAACTTGGCACAGCATTAAGCAGCTGCATGTGAATAACTAATGTTGGCTGTTACGTTAACATGAGCATGCGACAAATACATTAAGCGATGGGATCACAATGGCGTGCTAACTTGTTCCACGTTTTTTAATATTGATGGCTTCCTGCCACTATCAATTATACAGCGTAAAACGAGAACAGACCATCACCAGACACACTTCAGCTCTTATAAAGACACACTTCAGCTCTTATAAAGGCCCGCAAATGATGCTTCTTGATTAAGGATTTATTCAAATTCTAATTAAATTAAAACAGCACCACACCTTAAAAAAACATATCAGTATAATTATCAGTGTGAGAATGTGTGTGAGAATGGTAGTGCACTAATATCAGTGTGAGTATGAGGATGGTAGTGCACTAATATAAGTGTGAGTATGAGTGTGAGGATGGCAGTGCACTAATATCAGTGTGAGTAAGTGTGTGAGGATGGTAGTGCACTAATATCAATGTGAGTATGAGTGTGAGGATGGTAGTGCACTAATATCAGTGTGAGTATGTGCGTGAGAATGGTAGTGCACTAATATCAGTGTGAGTATGAGTGTGAGGATGGTAGTGCACTAATATCAGTGTGAGTATGAGTGTGAGGATGGTAGTGCACTAATATCAGTGTGAGTATGAGTGTGAGGATGGTAATGCACTAATATCAGTGTGAGTATGAGTGTGAGGATGGTAATGCACTAATATCAGTGTGAGTATGAGTGTGAGGATGGTAGTGCACTAATATCAGTGTGAGAATGTGTGTGAGAATGGTAGTGCACTAATATCAGTGTGAGTATGAGTGTGAGGATGGTAGTACACTAATATCAGTGTGAGTATGAGTGTGAGGATGGTAGTGCACTAATATCAGTGTGAGTATGAGTGTGAGGATGGTAGTGCACTAATATCAGTGTGAGAATGTGTGTGAGAATGGTAGTGCACTAATATCAGTGTGAGTATGAGTGTGAGGATGGTAGTGCACTAATATCAGTGTGAGTATGAGTGTGAGGATGGCAGTGCACTAATATCAGGGTGAGTATGAGTGTGAGGATGGTAATGCACTAATATCAGTGTGAGAATGTGTGTGAGAATGGTAGTGCACTAATATCAGTGTGAGTATGAGTGTGAGGATGGTAGCGCACTAATATCAGTGTGAGTATGAGTGTGAGGATGGTAGTGCACTAATATCAGTGTGAGTATGAGTGTGAGGATGGTAATGCACTAATATCAGTGTGAGTATGAGGATGGTAGCGCACTAATATCAGTGTGAGTATGAGTGTGAAGATGGTAGTGCACTAATATCAGTGTGAGTATGAGGATGGTAGCGCACTAATATCAGTGTGAGTATGAGTGTGAAGATGGTAGTGCACTAATATCAGTGTGAGTATGAGTGTGAGGATGGTAATGCACTAATATCAGTGTGAGCATGAGGATGGTAGTGCACTAATATCAGTGTGAGTAAGAGTGTGAGGATGGTAGTGCACTAATATCAGTGTGAGTGTGAGGATGGTAGTGCACTAATATAATTGTGAGTATGAGTGTGAGGATGGTAGTGCACTAATATCAGTGTGTGTGTGAGGATGGTAGTGCACTAATATCAGTGTGAGAATGTGTGAGGATGGTAGTGCACTAATATCAGTGTGAGTATGAGTGTGAGGATGGTAGTGCACTAATATCAGTGTGAGTGTGAGGATGGTAATGCACTAATATCAGTGTGAGTATGAGGATGGTAGTGCACTAATATCAGTGTGAGTATGAGTGTGATGATGGTAATGCACTAATATCAGTGTGAGTATGAGTGTGAAAATGGTAATGCACTAATATCAGTGTGAGTATGAGGATGGTAGTGCACTAATATCAGTGTGAGTATGAGTGTGAGGATGGTAGTGCACTAATATCAGTGTGAGTATGAGTGTGAGGATGGTAATGCACTAATATCAGTGTGAGTGTGAGGATGGTAGTGCACTAATATCAGTGTGAGTATGAGGATGGTAGTGCACTAATATCAGTGTGAGTATGAGTGTGAGGATGGTAGTGCACTCATATCAGTGTGAGTATGAGTGTGAGGATGGTAATGCACTAATATCAGTGTGAGTGTGAGGATGGTAGTGCACTAATATCAGTGTGAGTATGAGGATGGTAGTGCACTAATATCAGTGTGAGTATGAGTGTGAGGATGGTAATGCACTAATATCAGTGTGAGGATGGTAGTGCACTAATATCAGTGTGAGTATGAGTGTGATGATGGTAGTGCACTAATATCAGTGTGAGTATGAGTGTGAGGATGGTAATGCACTAATATCAGTGTGAGTATGAGGATGGTAGTGCACTAATATCAGTGTGAGTATGAGTGTGAGGATGGTAATGCAGTAATATCAGAGTGAGTATGAGGATGGTAGTGCACTAATATCAGTGTGAGTATGAGTGTGAGGATGGTAATGCACTAATATCAGTGTGAGTATGAGGATGGTAGTGCACTAATATCAGTGTGAGTATGAGTGTGAGGATGGTAATGCACTAATATCAGTGTGAGTATGAGTGTGAGGATGGTAATGCACTAATATCAGTGTGAGCATGAGGATGGTAGTGCACTAATATCAGTGTGAGTAAGAGTGTGAGGATGGTAGTGCACTAATATCAGTGTGAGTGTGATGATGGTAATGCACTAATATCAGTGTGAGTATGAGTGTGAAAATGGTAATGCACTAATATCAGTGTGAGTATGAGGATGGTAGTGCACTAATATCAGTGTGAGTATGAGTGTGAGGATGGTAGTGCACTAATATCAGTGTGAGTATGAGTGTGAGGATGGTAATGCACTCATATCAGTGTGAGTGTGAGGATGGTAGTGCACTAATATCAGTGTGAGTATGAGGATGGTAGTGCAATAATATCAGTGTGAGTATGAGTGTGAGGATGGTAGTGCACTCATATCAGTGTGAGTATGAGTGTGAGTATGGTACTGCACTAATATCAGTGTGAGTGTGAGGATGGTAGTGCACTAATATCAGTGTGAGTATGAGGATGGTAGTGCACTAATATCAGTGTGAGTATGAGTGTGAGGATGGTAATGCACTAATATCAGTGTGAGTGTGAGGATGGTAGTGCACTAATATCAGTGTGAGTATGAGTGTGATGATGGTAGTGCACTAATATCAGTGTGAGTATGAGTGTGAGGATGGTAATGCACTAATATCAGTGTGAGTATGAGGATGGTAGTGCACTAATATCAGTGTGAGTATGAGTGTGAGGATGGTAATGCAGTAATATCAGTGTGAGTATGAGGATGGTAGTGCACTAATATCAGTGTGAGTATGAGTGTGAGGATGATAATGCACTAATATCAGTGTGAGTATGAGGATGGTAGTGCACTAATATCAGTGTGAGTATGAGTGTGAGGATGGTAATGCAGTAATATCAGTGTGAGTATGAGGATGGCAGTGCACTAATATCAGTGTGAGTATGAGTGTAAGGATGGTAATGCACTAATATCAGTGTGAGTATGAGTGTGAGGAGGGTAGTGCACTAATATCAGTGTGAGTATGAGTGTGAGGATGGTAATGCACTAATATCAGTGTGAGTATGAGGATGATAGTGCACTAATATCAGTGTGAGTATGAGTGTGAGGATGGTAGTGCACTAATATCAGTGTGAGTATGAGTGTGAGGATGGTAATGCACTAATATCAGTGTGAGTATGAGCTTGCCATCCATCCATTAGCTAACCCGCTTATTCCTGATCAGGGGCGCAGGGGGTGCTGGAGCCTATCCCAGTATGCATTGGGCGAGAGGCAGAAATACACCCTGGACAGGGCACACACACCATTCACTCACACACTCATACCTATGGGCAATTTAGGGTCTCCAATTAGCCTAACCTGTATGTCTTTGGACTGTGGGAGGAAACCGGAGTACCTGGAGGAAACCCACGCAGACACGGGGAGAACATGCAAACTCCGCACAGAAAGGCCCTCGGCTGGGATTCGAACTCGGTACCTTTCTTGCTGTGAGGCGACAGTGCTAACCACTGCACCACCGTGCTGCCCCTGTAGTGCAGGATGGTAGTGCACTAATATCAGTGTGAGTATGAGTGTGAGGATGGTAATGCACTAATATCAGTGTGAGTATGAGTGTGAGGATGGTAGTGCACTAATATCAGTGTGAGTATGAGGATGGTAGTGCACTAATATCAGTGTGAGTATGAGTGTGAGGATGGTAGTGCACTAATATCAGTGTGAGTATGAGTGTGAGGATGGTAATGCACTAATATCAGTGTGAGTATGAGTGTGAGGATGGTAATGCACTAATATCAGTGTGAGTATGAGTGTGAGGATGGTAATGCACTAATATCAGTGTGAGTATGAGTGTGAGGATGGTAGTGCACTAATATCAGTGTGAGTATGAGGATGGTAGTGCACTAATATCAGTGTGAGTATGAGTGTGAGGATGGTAGTGCACTAATATCAGTGTGAGTGTGAGAATGGTAGTGCACTAATATCAGTGTGAGTATGAGTGTGAGGATGGTAATGCACTAATATCTGTGTGAGTATGAGGATGGTAGTGCACTAATATCAGTGTGAGTATGAGTGTGAGGATGGTAGTGCACTAATATCAGTGTGAGTGTGAGTGTGAGGATGGTAGTGCACTAATATCAGTGTGAGTATGAGTGTGAGGATGGTAGTGCACTAATATCAGTGTGAGTGTGAGTGTGAGGATGGTAATGCACTAATATCAGTGTGAGTGTGAGGATGGTAGTGCACTAATACCAGTCTGGTTGGTGTAGGCTGGTGTGGACACTCACCCTGTTCTCGTCATAGATGATCTGCACCAGGCTTCTGTGCTTGGCCTCGCTGGGTGGGGGAGAGATGGACCTCTCTGGCTCCTGCGGTTTGGCTGCTTCCTCCTCTAGCTGTTGCTGTGGGTTTCACACACAAGAGATGATTGTCATTATGGGCCCCTTACAATGCAGGCTCCAGGCCTGTGGTAGCCTACGCCCACCTACCCGCAAACCAATAGTGACTGCAGGACTGCGGCTCTCCGCACACTCAAAGGGACACGTGGGAGCTTCAATGATACGTAATCAATGCTTACGTGACACATACCTCTCGATATGGTCACACGCACGCAACATTGCATCACTTTAGCGGCTCTATTGTTTCCAGGGAGACAGGTTACCTTGGTGATAACCCCTTTCTCTGTCAACAGAAATGCCGCTCCAGATGAAAGGGTCTAATTAGTTTAAATTGCGATTAATTCCTCAGGGCTCAGTTAATCAAGGGGTTACCATGGCATCAAATAAATAAAGACAAACGGCGCACACAGAAGGTTTCTCTCTTTGTGAGCAAAATACTGCGTGCGTGTGTGTGCATGTGTGTACGCGCATACGTGTGTGTATGCACGCACGCGCGAGTGTGTTTGTGTGTGTGTACGCATGCGCACCTAATGATTTCATATACAGTATTCAAACTCTCAAATTAAAAACTAAAATAGACTGCTTTACACAGCAAACCGAGCCAATTTCCAACATCTGACTGCGCAAGACTGTGCTCCTCTGTAATGAAGACGGAAGCAGTCCAAGTGGAGAGCCGCTCTAGTACAGCTGCCCTTTTTTTGCTCCCTCTGGACGGATCGTTCTGTCCGACCACATAGTGTCAGACACAGCACAATATCGCACAGCTTGCACTTCCGTTCTGCCAGGTTCCTGAGGACACGGGCAGCACTGCCAAGAGCGAGCGCTTCTCTTTGAAATGCTAAAAGTAATCCTGGCACTGTCTCAGGCCATTCAAAAGCATCTTAGCGAACGACTCAATTAAGAGGCACGTCCAGGGCACGGGGAGGGCCAGGGCTCTGTAATGAGCAGAAACTACTGGAAATAGTGCTGAGCAGGATGAGAGTTTACTGGACAACTACCATGTGGTATGTGTGCAACATCTGAAACTCCAAAGGCTGTGTCCAAATCAGAGCCCTATCTACTGTGTCCTGTGTACTAGCATACTGTGTACTGTTTACTGCATACCGATTAGTCACATGCAGCATGCAAAAAATATCCTCCATACTATTATCAGCGAAAACCCGGAAGTATATCATGCGGGAATTTTACGTACACTGCCTTTAGTGAACATTTTGCCTGTTTAACTTGCTCATCCAGAGGACTCAACAAGCACACTCGGTAGTATGGAAGGGCGTTGATTTGGACACAGCACTAGTCCACCGTGACCGAAAAAGGTATTGCCACTGATTTCCTGATTGTGATGTCACAGCAGGACTCCGGCGGCTGCGTTTTGTAACATTCCGAGCATTACTCAACAGGTTCCTATCTCAAGAAAGGTCCAATCGAAGCAGGCTTTCTGATGAAGAGGGATGGAGTCCCGCTGTTTTAATTCATTCCATTAGGCTTTAGGGCTTTGTTCCAACACTTACTCCAGGCCAGGTTGCGTAGGAAAAAAAAAAACAAAGCCGGCAATCAACAACCACACTGAACTAAAGCCAGAGGAAACAGTGAAATTAGACATTTGTCAAAAGCTTAAGAGATAACCAAAGCAGAACACATTCTATTGGCGAAGGGCAGGCATAGAAGCTAATAACAGCCGGCATTTAAAAGCATTATGAGCAGAGGAAGGTGCACTGATGAGGCGGTATTGATCCTTTCCTTTCTCAGGAAGAGGACTAAATTAGAGCCCTCATCTTAAAGCACTCATACAGTAGCAGGAAGACTTGGTGTTCACATTTATGTCGGATCTTAAAGGCATCATATGCGGCAGCGCTCATGAATAGGTGTCTTGCCCGCACCATTACAGGCATTCCACCAGTGGGGAAGGACCTCAATTGAAATCATATTGCATTTGGCCAATTCTTCCACCGTTAGAAAGTTTATGTGGTTGTGTAGATTTCTTGTCTCGTCCTGCATCTGGGTCACGCCTCAGTCAGCTGTGCGTTGCTACTAGAGAGTGGGCGTGGCTTCCCCCGGTGATAAGGAATGTGTCGCTACTAGAGAGTGGGCGTGGCTTCCCCCGGTGATAAGGAATGTGTCGCTACTAGAGAGTGGGCGTGGCTTCCCCCGGTGATAAGGAATGTGTCGCTACTAGAGAGTGGGCGTGGCTTCCCCCGGTGATACGGAACGTGTCGCTCCAAGAGAGAGTGGGCGTGGCTTCCCCCGGTGATAAGGAATGTGTCGCTACTAGAGAGTGGGCGTGGCTTCCCCCGGTGATAAGGAATGTGTCGCTCCAAGAGAGAGTACAGGAAAAGAAACCGATATGTAGAGGATTGCTGTTATAATCGGCATGCATTTTCTTTTCTTTTATTGTTTTAACCATACTATCAGTGAACAGATCAATTTACCATAACACAAATTTCCTGTGTAACTGGTTCTTCTCTGTGGCTGGGGGCTGGGGGCTGGAGGCGGGGCGGGCGGGCGGGCGGGATGCAGGTGAGAGGGGGCTGGAGGCAGAGCGGGGGAGGGATATGGGTGAGAGGGTGCTGGAGGCGGGGCAGGGATGCGGGCGACAGGGCAGCGGCCCAGGCGGTAACCTGATCTACAGTAAACGGGGCTTTAGCCTCACTACCTGCCCCTCCAGAGGCACACGGGGCGGGGGTGAGGCGTTCTGGGGCCGGGGGGGGGGGGGGGGGTTGGATGAGCATCTGAGGAAGAGGAGAAGCACAGTCCCAGACCCGTGCGCCCCCACCCCCCAGCCCACCACAGAGTTAAATAAAATAAAGCAGCCGTCTCCGGCCTCGCTGCCTGTAACCTGAGCTCCCAGCCTGCCTCACTGCCAGCGCTCTTTAAATAAAGCTTTACTGCACCGCTTAATTGCTCCAGATGTTTTAATGCTTGGGCTGGGGGGGGGGGGGGGGCACATCTTGAAGACTGAAGGCATCTGTAGAGGGGTGGGGTGGGGGAGAGCTGTACTTTATTTTTCTTGCTAGAACAGCTTACTGTTGAAACCCTTCTAAGCCCCCTCCTCTCGCCCCCTGCCCCCTGCCCCCTGCCCCCTCCCCCCCTCCCCCCCTCCCCCCTCCCCCCAGCCGTGGGGCCGTTGCCACGAGAGCGCACAGGTGTCTTTGATTTATGAAGTCGTGAGGTGACTTGCTGCCAGGGAGGAGACGGGAGAGAACAGGGAAGACGGTGATATCCCCTTAATAAGAGAGCTGCGGTGGAATGCTCTTCTATAAAACATGACGTGACTGCCAGCCAAGAGGGAGTCGGCGAGGAAGGAATACTACGAGCGTTTTAACAGCCACAAAAACTGCCATAATCCCCCCCCTCCACGCACCGACTCCCCTGGGGAGCTCTTTATTTATGGCCTCATACATTTTAACCTACTTTTCTCACCCCCCCCCTAAAAAAGATGCAGACGGAGGAGAAAGTTGCCTTAACTGCACAGAGGCCTGGCAGCGGGGCAGGGGGGGGATCAGCCAATCAGAACCACAGGCTGCTTTCACACCCTTTCAGTCCAAACCAGCAGGCTACTGAGGGTAACTGAGCCACAATGGAGGCAGTCGAAGTATTGCACGAGCACTGAATGTGGATCTAGTTCCAGGCGACTCTCACGCGCACGCACGCACGTAAGTGATTGGTCGGAGGAGAGAAGGCGACGTGGCGAACCTGTTTCTTGCGCAGTTTGCAGATCTGCTGCTCCACCATGGTGATCTCCCGGTCCACACGGTCCATGTTCTGGATCAGCTCCTCCTTGGAGAAGCGCGCCGGTACCATGTCCAGGTCCGTGTCCATCTGGGCCGGGCTGACGGGAGAGATGGGCTCCAGCTTTCCCATGCCGCTCCCTCGGTCCTGGAGTTAAAGAAAGGAAACGGTGACGTGGGTTTGGAGGAACGCGACTAGAGTACCACGCGCAGCTACGATGACACTCGGCTGCGTGGTGTACAACACTGGGACAGACACACGCAATAACCTTGGTGGAAATGGAACTTTATTACAAGACAATACAATACTACTTTATTTAACCCCTTGAGGCAATTTCTTACAGGGCAAATAGCAATGCACATAACATTTAATACTGTGTGGTCGTTGACAAAATTTTACATTCACATAACGCATAACATACACATAACGCATAGATCAGCCATCCGGCGCATCTGATATACACCTGGCCTTATTCTGCACTGAAGGTGTGAGCACCAGTGCATGGGCTGCAGCAGAACCGCCAAACTGCATTAACAAAATTCTGTGCTCAGCTTATCCTCGGCGGACCAGAGACAACCAAGCAACTGCAATTATCCCCATTGAGAAATAAAGGCGTAGTGTTGGCGCTCCTCTGTCATGGGACCAGCACTTACAGGTTACAGCTCCTCTGTCATGGGACCAGCACTTACAGGTTACAGCTCCTCGGTCATGGGACCAGCACTTACAGGTTACAGCTCCTCGGTCATGGGACCAGCACTTACAGGTTACAGCTCCCCAATCAAGCCTGTGTTCAGTACCTCTCAGCGCACTACACCACCATATCTGCAGACCCCGCAGCTTCAACCCATCCTTTCTTCCGATTAAAAACGAAGACCCCCAACTACTAGGGACTGGACGGCTAAACGCACCGCTGCATTTCACAGCAGTATAGTGATATAAATCATGTAATATAGGCCTTACCGCACACAGAGAAACAAAGCAGGCCATAAAATGACATATCCAAATGTAGCTGAACGGCTTGTGGGTTAAGCACACTGTATAAATCACTATGCAAATCAAAGTCGGGGACAGGCTAGGCCTAATAAAAAGAGCGGGGCTAGTTGAGCCGCCGGTGATTCGGTTAGTACGTTGTAAGCATAAAACGCGCTTGGAGCTCCAGCGCGGGTTTTTGCGTAGGTTTGGTTATTCACCCGTTCTCTTCTCCCTCAGCCTTTTCCCTCATAAATTAAGACGGGGCTTCTTGATCCAGCCCTCTCAGCTTTCTCAGGGCTTACGGTCCATTACTCCCTGATCACATTTGTCTAAATGAGATGTGGGCGCTTTTTACACGTTCTCCCTCCATCGCGACGTTTGCTTCCTTTGATTTACTGTTACCGTACGAGTGCCGTCACTACCCCCCACTCTCCCCCACTTCTGATGTTTCAATATTCAGACACAATAGATTTCCAAGTGGTGCCACTGTCAAATAAACTTTTAAGCATTGGAAATAAATGAGATGCAGATGCATATGACCTACATACTGTATGGCTTATATACCATGGCGGTATACTCTCTCCTGCTGCCCTACGCTAGGAGTAGCGGCACGTTGAATAACAACAAAGCGGTCCAGTGTAAGGTTACGTTAGAGCTGAGGTGCGCGGAGTTATTAGTTTATGTGTCACTCGCTGTCTCCGGGGCTGTGGCAGGCCATAAACTGTCCTGCCAGTAGGAGGACAAGTCATTTTTCATTTTTTAGTGTGTGTGTGTGTGTGTGTGCGCGTGTGTGTGTTTGTGTGTCTGTGTGTGTGTGGGGGGGGGGGGGGAGTGAGACTCTTATATCCCTGTGCATTTTGCTGTGAAGTGCAGCTCAGTGTAAATCTCTTGTAGACTCTCTTCCCAGAGAACGGCGTGCCCGTGCTCTATATCGGACACTTTCCTGTAGACCCTTTCTGTGCGTTTCCCGCTCCCGTTCGCCGTATACGTGGGCGGGAGCCTTTGTCCGAGAGCTTGTTTGCGTGCCTGCTCTCCAACTGAGCAAGAGAACAGGGATTAAGAGGTTCCTCCAGAACCACACTTCACAACTCTGATGGTGGGGAAGGGGGATTTAATTTGGCTCTGACAAGAACAATCACCTGCTTCAAACAATGGCCACCTGCCATTGATCAGTGCGTGTGAGAGGGAGGGGGGGGGGGGAAGTGAGAGACAGCTTGGGTTTTGCTCCGTGTTATTTTTAAACCGCTGAAATGGACGTTATGTAACTGGGCTAATCTGAAGGAGGAGGACCCTCTCTGGCTCTCTGTCTGAAATACCAGGCTTTGGGGGAGGGAAGCAGCCCATGGACTGCTCGATCACAGCTCAAGCCATCCCCGGCCACGCTTAATTTCCTTCTGCACAAACTGCGTGCTCAAATATCAGAGGGTCGGATTATAAAATGTCTTACCACAGAACTTTCTGAGGATGTGAACCCCTTAAACCCTTTGAAATGGCTCAGGGTTGCTCCTTTGACTGGAGTCTAACCTAGTTACCATTCTGTGGTCCAGGAGGAATTAACAAACGCTGATAAAACTTCAACACAAGAGGGACCAAATTCTTCCTACTTAAAGGCTGCAGTACACTGAATGGCCAGTGCAAACTTTTCTGTCCCAAGGGGCCCTCATAAGGGGTAAGATTTTTCCTAAACCTAGTTACCATCCTGTGGTCTGGCACCAACCGAGAGGCGGAAAGAGGAAACGGGTGTGAAAGGTGGAAAAAGCTTGCGAGAGAGATGCATAAAGAGAGAGAGAGGGGTAGAAGGAAGTGTCTGACAGACAGTGTGTCTGCCCTCACAACCCCCTGCCATGCAGGTCAGGGCACTTTTTCAGTTACGAAATGACACGCAGTAAAGAAGAAAAAAAGATGCCAGTGTCACAATTGAAATGAGACTTGGTCTCAGGGGTGCTGCCTTTAAAAAAAAGAAAGAATGAAATAAGGCAGCCTATTTTTCACTTTGCGTTATGTTCCAGACAGGAAAGCGGCGTGAGTTTTTATTTTTGTGAGGGAGGAAATATCCCTGACACCTTTTGTTCGAGGAAGGCCTTGGCGTGGAGCTTGGCAGGCCAACTGAGTGGGGGGAGGGGCTGTGTCACTGAGAGCCGCGTACCTACCTCAGAACTTTTACAGTTAACCGTGAATAAACCAGAGATTTATGCCCTCATTTTCTTCAAATAATACATCCATTTACCATTAAAATGTCAGCTGAAAATGTTCTTTACATCTTTTCAGGTTTAAAAAAGTGGGCTAGAAACTGAAATAGCAGAACAAATATATAAAAAATTAAATAAAAAATGAGATGGCAGGCATTATGCTGAAAACTGTATAACAGAATTAAATGGAGGGAGAAACAGAATAAGGACATCATCTTTACAGGCCTCCCTTGGCGTTTAAGCAGAGATGGATTGCAGAGCTTGCTTTCTTCCTCTACAAACACTATTACAGCACGACTGCATAGCTCAAGGACATCCGAGTTCACATAAAATGTTCCTGCTGGAGGTCCGCTGGGATATAAGTGGAAGAAAAGAGCATCTATCGATGGGAGTGAGCTCTCCCGAGCTCACAGCGCTCCTCTGGGTCCAGACCACTCACTGTCAGCTGCCCTTGTCAAGACCAATAGTCCTCTTAAGGGTGTGAGATTGTGTGTGTGTGTGTGTGTGTGTGTCTGTGTGTGTGTGTGTGTGTGCCTGTGTGTGTGCGTGTGTGTGTGTGTGTGTGTGTGTGTGTGTGTGTGTGTGTGTGCGCGTGTGTGTGCGCCTGTGTGTGTGTGTGTGTGTGTGTGTGTGCGTGTCTGTGTGCGCGTGTGTGTGTGTGTGCGAGAGAGAGAGTGAGTGTCGTATATACAGTACGTGTATGCACACGTGACATGCGTGACCTCTGCGTTTCACGTGTGCGTGTGTATTGTTCTCTGGGCTGCTGCTGCTGCTGCTGCTGCTGCGTGCCTCGATCTCTCTCTCATGCATACAGAGACAGAAGCTGATCCCCATGTGAACCGCAGGTCCCCTTCATGGTGTTTTCCACCGGCAGGCACGCGGGGGGGGGAGGAGCGTGTGCGGGGGGTCCGCGTCGCCGTGTCAGGCGTGAGCGTCACGCAGACCCGAGAGGGCGCGCCCGTGACCGCTCGTCACGCCTCGCGCTAACAGAGCCATTTCCTGAAACCCGAGTCCGCAGGTGAGACCACAACAACCCTACTTACGAAACAAAGACTGTGCCATTAAACACAATAGCGCTTTTTAACGTTCGCACACGAACAATAACAGGAAACAAAGTCTCCCAATGGCCCAGTAGTCTCTTGTTCCTTTCAGAAAGCAGCCGTAACATTCCCAAGGAATACGCTTGATCCGATATACAGGAATGAAGCCGAGGGGAAATGCCCATGGCGTGGACTCATGGTAGGACCGAGGTGGGAGGGCAAAGAGACTCTTGATTTACAGATTCCACGAAGAGCGGGAAAAGGATTCTGGGTACAGGATGTTTAATTGTGCGCGTGTACGTGCCCACTGCTGTTTAGTAAAGTGTCTCAGAGAGCGGTGGAAACGGCAGGCCATAATATGAACGACCGCAAAGAGAACAGTGTGTCCCGTGTTGACCTGAACAAACGGGGAGGGGAACTGTGCCAGGCAATGAACTGGCGTGCCAGGACGAGGTGGCACCGACACCCGCTGCTATGGGTCACGTTACCCTGCCTCAGCCGGGCCAAGGATAACAAGTTTTCCCCTTTGATCATGTCCGTCTGTGGGAGTCACTTAGTCTCGCTGTGCGTGTGTGCATGGCGGTGTGTGTGTGTGAGTGCGTGCGTGCGTCCGTGCGTGCGTGCGTGCATGCGTGTGTGTGAGTGCGCGGTGTGCGCATATGTGTGTGTGCGCGCGTGCGTACATGTGTGTGCACACGTGCGTATCCAGGGTGAGCCTTCGTCCCTCAGAGTGTGTATATGTGTATATATGTGTGTGTGCGTGTGTGTGTGCGTATCCAGGGTGAGCCTTCGTGCCTCAGTGTCAGTGTGTGCGTGTGTATATGTGTGTGCGTATCTAGGGTGAGCCTTTGTGCTCGAGTGTGCGTTTGGTTGTGTTGCGGTGCCCGCGTCTGTGTTTCCGTACCCTGTGTGTGTTGACGTGTCCTGGCCCAGCAGGCCGAGCTGGAGCAGTCTGTAGGAAGCAGTGCAGCGGAGAGTGGGCGGGGCTAAACGCGGCTCAGAGGTGTGATGAGCCGCCGGCCCCCGCCCCCTCATTCCGAGACGTGGGCGCCGTCCATCAACGGGCTAGCTGAGACGGCAGACAACCCTCGCTCCCTCAAATCAATCGCTCATTCACCCAGGGAGACAAGGAGCCGCATTGTAGCGCGTCTGGAGCCGAGCTTTGTGCCGCTCAACAACACAGTGCAAGACCTGCCAACGCTCCATGTGTTCAAGTGAATATGCCTCCATAATCGGGCCAGTGCCGTGACCCATTGCTAACAAAACAAGCCTCTGGACCAAAGTCTGTATAATGGGTATGCTTCTGGTTGGCTTTAAACAAGGCACCTTGATGCAGGTTCTATTTTAACAAATTATCTATACAAACAGTATTTCTTCTCTAATCTATTTCGCAGTGCTTTTTTTCTGTAATGTAGCTAGCTAGCGTTACAGAACCCATCGGACCAGATCCAGGCTTTACTTTCATATAACCGGTGTGCTCAGAGACAGAAAATCTCTGGAGCATGCGACCAAAACTAACCACTGAAACTGCTAACCAACCGATAAACAATACGATGAAGCATCCATTGCTTTCTACCATATAGTTGAAATATCCCCCCGCAGTTCAGGACGAGTAACAATTTGTTAATTATAAGACACTTGTTTTTTCACTCAATTTTTGTGCGTGTCTGATACATCAATATTTCTTATCTACTAGGCTTTCTGATGCTTGTAAGATGGACGGCTCTAGTTGAAATTCAACAGTAAGAATGGGCTCAGAGATTGTGTAAACTGCATAAATTGTGTAAAATAAAGACAGCCCATCAGCGGCGGAAGTCAGCGCTGGTGTACATCTCCCCACAGCAGGTGGCCAGGATAAGCCGGCCGTTGGCTACCTCGGCTCAGCATTCATCACACTGGGCTTAAAATAATAAACAGATTGAAACCCCCAAGTGCACATCCTGTCTGCGGGCCTGTGAGCTTCTCGCTCCATTTCCTTCTGTCCTAGCACCAGACGGGGAGTTCGACACGCTCCTCCAGTTGGTTGCTCCTTCCTCATCTCCTCCTCCTCTTCCTCCCTGACTCCCGGCCACAGCCCACTGAGGTGATAGGCCATTAAAGGCACTATTGAACGCTCACGTGGCTGTGCGTTAGCGTAAAACGTTTCTGACACGATTCGCATTCTCCAAACACTTGAGCTTGACGTATCATGACGACGCGGTATGGTATGTGGCACGCTTGTACTTTCTGTGACCGTTACCGCGGTTATCAACTGCAGCGTTCCGAGGCCGCCCGTTAAAACAATGCAACGGAGGGGTCGGCACGCCGATTGGGCGTCACAACACGTGCGCTGGTGAGACGGTTTTACGGGATAACAAGCCGGCGATCTAAACACCTGGAGTGAGTCACGTTTGGAGGGACGGAGCCAAGTGGGCACATACGGGAGAAGCGGTTTACTTACACAAAACACCGCCGTATAAAACACGCTTCATCACGGAGGGCCGAGTTACGAAGTCAAGAGACGGGGCTTGTCCACTGCCACGGCGGTAAGGGCGGTCACTGCGCTAGTGGCGTTGCGTCCGTTCGCAGCTCAAAGCGGTGGCGGGGGGGGGGGGGGGTATTTTTAGCGCGGTCGTGACACGGGGAGGGGGGACTGCGTGTGACGCTGAGCAGAGCCGAGGGAATGCGAGGCGCTCGCGAAAGCGCCATTAATAAATAATAGCGGCGACCCAGATCCGCGGGGGCCGTGGGGATGAGAGCTTTTGTGTAGAAGGATAAATAAATAAATAAATAAGCTAGCCGCTAAAAAGGCGTGTAATTGTGAGCGGCTCCCTCGCGCGAGCGCAGGTACTGACGCTCCCGGGGACCCTGCGCTTGGAGGGAGGCCAGGAGCCGAGCGGGGAATTAATAAATCAATAACCACGGAGGAAAAAACGCTCTGGCAGCGAGGTCTTCAGGAAAACGCCAGTGATTCCTCCGCCGCTGCTAACCTCGTTATATAAGCGCTGTCGGAGGCGATCACTGTATGGAGAGCGGGAAAGCGAGAGAGGGAGCGAGCGAGACGCGGATGGAGGGAGAGAGAGAGAGAGAGGGGAAAGGAGAAGGGGGGTACAGAAATGAGAGGTAGAGAGTGGAAAGGTGAGCGGAGAGAGAGAGAGATCAAGGCTTGCAAGAGGAAGAAAGGCGAAGACAGAGAGAAAGGGGGGATGGGAAGGAAAATGAAGGGAGGAATAGAATGATAAAATTAGGTGCTTTTAGCGGTGTGCAGAACGTTGCGGTGAGGCGTTTTTAGCCCGTAAAGTGGGCCTTATTCAGTGCTCTCTCTGCGGGCTACGACCTTCAGTCGGCCGGCTTCAAACAGCCACCCGCCCCTGAGCTGCTCCTCAAAGGACAGATAAACACCAGCGCCATCTCAGGCATACCACTGCTGCCCTTTACAGCAGGCCTGACCGGTGCTTCACACCCAAACCGCTAATGCTAACCCGAGTGCTATGCTACCACTGTACTGCAAACAGAATTTCGGTTAGTGTGTGCACGCGTGGGTGCCCGTGTGTGAGTTTTATTTTCATTTTACCTTTATTTATACGAGGTCGGTTGACTGAGCGAGCATGCTCTTTTATAGCAAAGCCCTGTTCACGCCCACCCAATTAGTATGTCTTTGTGTGGGTGTCTGTGTGAGAGACAGAGAGAGTTAGAGTGAGAAAAAAGCGTGAGCGTGTTCGAGAAAGTATGAGAGAGAGTGACAAAGAGAAGAACAGAAAGAAAGAGAGAGACAGAGACGGACTCCCCCGGAAACCCAAGCCTCCAGCGAAGGTAACCTCCATGAATGCACCTGGCGCTCCGCCTCTGACCCCTCCCCAAACGCCCATGGCGATAAATGGGAGCATTCTGTTCGTCAGCGTTAGACACAGGAGAAGGGGCGGAGAGCCCGACCCTCCGCGGTGCCCCTGGCCTACAAACACAGGCCGCACAACGGCGCCAATCACAGGACACGTTCCTGGACTTATTACTGTAAACAGTGGAGCTCCACCGCAGCTCCGCTGCGCGGCTCGCTTACAGACCAGGGCCGGGGTCTGCGGCAAGGGCAAGGCCGTCTGTTCAGCCTCACCACGACAGGCCTTTCTCCGTCGCTCTGAGAAGCAAATGTCAGCAAGCGCTGGGGTTTTAAACATGAAAATTACACTCAAAATATCCTTTATGTAACTGTAAAAAAAAAGCCATTTGCTTGAGATCATGGCTAAAGATAAAGTGCATTGTGGTTCGGCGGAAACTGGGTCACGGTCGCAGTCATTCATGGATATAAAAAAAAAAAAAAGAAGCAGCTTCTAGTGAGGAGCACCTAGAATCTCATTAAACATTAACCCCGTTTGAGAGTGCAATGGGTTCAGTCAACACTGTAGCGTACGCACGTCAATGATTAACTGCTCTCATTCATCTACGCAGGGATCTCCCTAAGCACCCAGGACCACAGCCAAGGGAAAACAAAGCTGTTACTATGGAACCTACATGCAGAGGAGCTACTGCTTTATCAATACGCACGCACGCACGCACGCACGCTAATCCCTTGTTATTCATGGTTTATTCACAAGTTGTACTGCACCTGGGGTAAAGGGATTGCAGCTGATGATGAATGCTGGAGACCGCAAATCTTAAAAGCCTCAAACCTTCACTCTGCTGCCAGATATGCAGTAGATATGGATGGATCACTTTAAGGGTCGTTTCTCCTGACAAATTTTCCTATTGAATTCTATGGAAATATAAGTCAGGAGAAGAAACCCTTCAAGTTATCCATCCATATCTACTGCATATCTGGCAGCAGAGCGATGGTTTAAGGCTTTTTTGATACGTCAGACCCTTGATGACTTTGAGCCATTTATCCAACCATGTATTCCATACTGTTCGTGTAATTTACAGCTAAATCTAGTCCCACCCCCCAATTCCCATAGAGATCCATTCAAATGCAGAGAGGTTATAGTATCGCTTGTAGGAGTACCAGAAAATAAGATATCAAGAGTCTTTTGATATTGTTGGGTCACAGACATCAGGAATTCATGGCATGCAAAGGATATGCGACCAAATATCAAAAATTATTACTTTATTCTACATTATGTTAAACTGTCCAATATGCCCGGAAATGGGGGGGGGGGGGGGGGGGTATGTACAAAAGGTCCTATAATTTCTAAACGGTTAATCCGATATGGATGAAAATACACTCAAATTAAAGCTGACAGTCTGCACTTCAACCTCACTGTCACTGTATCCTTTCAAACTCAGTGAAGAACAGAATCAAAATAACAGAAAAATGTGTCACTGTCCAATTAATTATGGTGCTCACCGCATATAAAACGAAAAAAGACACCCATCATGAAAATATGAACCCACTTAGTAAGCAGCCCCTGCTCACCTTGCACAGGTCCTCAGAAGCACCCAGCTGAGTGGGCGGGCGGTGTGCCGAGTGACGCAGGAGAGACTCCGTCCCCATCTCTAGTCTTGGCCGTTTCATTTCGGCATACTCCACCTCTGACTGGCTGTTGGGATCCTGCATGTAAATGTGCTCATAGCGGATGTGGGGTTCTTGGCCTCTGTAGGGAGGAGAGGAAGAGCCATGATTGAGAATCAGAAAGAGTCAACAACCCGGCATTTGCACAACGTGTTAAGGTATCGTCCCGGTCGACTCACTTTGGCTCAAATTAAATGAGTCACCCCCCCCCTCCCCATGCGTAAAAATAAATAAATTAATTGTTCATCCATCATTTGGGCTTTTCAGACGCTTCAGTTGCGTTGCTGCCAACACCGCTTTGAAATGAATACGTGTGCTTTTAAAACGCCCATTAAAATAATCCGGCAGTAATTCCTGGCAGCGGGGTCTTTGATCCACCTACAGCTGAGCGTGGGAGCTTTTTCATTCCCCTCCCAAAATGACAGGCCACGGCTCGTTCCCCGACTGCTCGCCTTCTCCTCCTCCCGGGTTAAAACAATCCCAGCGCCGCTGACAGCTCGCTTATCGACGGCCCCTCACTTGACAATGGCACTTTGGCCCGTTACGACGACAATCTACTGCGCGCTAAAAAGAGATAACGGTCATTGGGGGATATATGAGGTTTGACAATGTGGCTCTTAAGATTAACACCTCCACTTGAAACAGCCAGCACTGTTAGATGCACTCTACGCAGAGACAGAAAAATAGAAGAGAGATAAATGGCTCCATTGTGTTCAATTCATGACAGTGGATGCAATTTTACTCGCATGGAGTTCTCAAAAAGAACAAGGAGTTGGTATGAAGCGGGGTGAATGGAGTGGGTGCTTGTAAAGTTAAAAGCCTGTAATTACACAGATATGCAGATGCTAAACAATGCCAGCACTATTTCTGCCCATCTGAGGCTATCTGGCTCTCTGTAACACAGTGGCTCTTGATTTCAGACCATTGTGGTTTGATGGTAGTGAAAATATATCTATCTATGGTGTTCTCAAAACTAGTCTTCAATTGGTGCAAAATACCAAGTGTTGGCGCTGATGGATGCGGTGCCAGAATCGGTTTAAGTTGAGCTGGGTGGTCATCATGTCCCCAGACTGCTGCTCCCTATACAAGGTTCCCTCACCAGCTCCGTGTCTTTTAGTACATGCGGGAAGGTAAAAACTGCGGGAAGGTAAAAACTGTGCCCGGCTTCCTTGTAACTCATAGTTCACCCCATGTATCCTAACACCTCTCTAGGCAAACATCTTTCAGTTTCTCTAATCTCACATCAATACAAGGACATGTAATTCACAGTCTGTACTGTTTTCTCTGTTGAGAAGGCAAGATAGGCATCATAGGTAATCCCAAAGGGTTTAAAAGCATATAGAAGCACTGCAAAAGCACTGAAAATGCTGCGGTTTCTATCGCGACGCATGCATGAGCTGGGAAGGCAACAGAACCGCTGTTGGGAGAACATTCTTGACTCTGGGTAGGATGAAAAACACAAAAACACAGAAAAACAAGTTGTAACCCACCAAATAAATCTGTTTTGCCCCCCCTGACCGTTCATAACCGGTCAGTTTTCATACTTTGCCCTCTCTGACCGTTCATAACCGGTCAGTTTTCATACTTTGCCCTCTCTGACCGTTCATAACCGGTCAGTTTTCATACTTTGCCCTCTCTGACCATTCATAACCAGTCAGTTTTCATACTTTGCCCTCTCTGACCGTTCATAACCGGTCAGTTTTCATACTTTGCCCTCTCTGACCGTTCATAACCGGTCAGTTTTCATACTTTGCCCTCTCTGACCGTTCATAACCAGTCCTTTTTCATACTGGGCCAAGAAACACAGCACAGTGCTCTTCAAAGAGAGAGAGAGTCAAAGAGAGGGCACCTCGCCAAAACTCGAGAGGAATTCTCACAGATGATGAAATACAGCATTTTTATGGTGGGAGTGTGACAGAAAGCTCAAAGAATGAAAGAGCGTTTGTCCACCTCAGAAGGGTGAATGAAAATGGAATCATTAACAAAGATAAGACAGGGCTCCTGGGATGGACCAGAGCCCACAGCACTTATTAGCTCACAACACTTCAGAGTTTGTGTTACAAAATAACTGCCTTTATTAAATGAATACCAATTACTGAAAAAATCTCATCGTCCAAATAAATCCTCTTAGGAAAAAATAATTAAGGCAATATTTTAAGTGCCAGAATGTTACATTTCTGATTATCTGTGTTTGTGCACAACTTAAAATGCTGGAGATCACTGGGGAATATCCATTAAGCATGTTTGACAACTCACATCTCTGCACCAGTAATATCCAGAAGAATTTAGGTCTAGCTGCCCAGTATGATCTAAAAGCACTTGCTGGTCAGGTGTTACTAAGCCCTTTTCAACAGTAGCCCCAGAATAAAAGTTGTTGATCCATAACCAGGCAACCAATGGACAAACAAACACCCAAATCAGACTGCCTTTGAAGAACCACTCCATTCAATGCTATTTTTGCATAAAGTGAACGCTTACATAAATGACGGAGCATTCTGAAGTTCCTCCTGTGAGCCGAAAGTCCTACCCTCCCTCGACAGGTCAAAGCCATAAGCCCGTCAACCACTCAGAGCTCTGAGAACTGAAAAAAACTGAAAATTGTGAGAAAAAGTTTTTTTTCTTCCCGCAGATAGCTATGATCAAGTTCATGATGGAAAAATCATTTAGGTCAGGGATCTCAAACTCAAATCCAGGAAGGCCACAGTGTCTGTTGGTTTTCGGATTGTGCAAATGCATGATGTTTGGGGGCCGTTTTAGGCTACGCTTTATGAACATGCCATTTCAGCATGGTGCCCACTCTTTTGTGGCCATCGTTGCATAAACACCTAGGCCCTAAATTCCAAAAGGAGCACCAAGTACCCTCACATCGTTATACTCTGGAATATGTTAACATCATACCACAGCTTGTGATGAAATGGAATGGAAAAGTTCAAAATGGACCAATCGAAAACTCCACAGCCTGGGTCAGGATCCAAAGTCAGACACTAGTTTTATATGTGAACACACCCATAAACAGATGTAGCCTACTGCATATCCAGCCAAGACCATTTGCAGCTTGCCAGAACCACAGTTTCTATCACAATCTCACAGCTCAATGCACATGTGTCTCCTGGCAGTGCTTACATTCTTAGCTGAGGAAGTGACTGTGTGAACAGGTCGCCAGTACGTGAACACTGCGCCCACTGAGCAACTACATCAAAGGGCAAAACAGAGAGCCGATTCAGCTCAAAGTGCTTACACACCACTTCACAATCACTTTATAGTTTATAGCAAACTATAGTTCATAGTTTATAGCAACTGACGTGGTGTTTGAAGCCCACATGATTTTGGGGGGAAGGTCTGAGAGCCTCCTGATGAGCTCATAAACTAATAGGACAGTAACTGGCCAGTGATAAGACTGCAAACACATCGAGCTGGACGATCGCCACTGAAGAAATAGCTTTCCAACAGTGTGGACCGGCGTGGAGACGGCACCATAATCATCACAGCGATGAGACCATTTTTTATTTTCCGTTTTGGAAAAATCACCTGCTGGTGTGAAAAACGCTTCACTTGTAAAATGTATCCTGTGATTTATGAACACCACTCACGTCAGTGCAGTCGAGACATCGTAAGCTACCCTACTCGCTTATATAGTATGTGTAAAAGTTTATCCTGGGCACCATTTTGAATCTCGAGTTCTGTACTACCAGTTCCAGTAGCTCCCGGCTTATTGGCAACAGCGAGCGGGTTCCACGGTTTCCTGTCCTTCAGCAATGCAAACACAAAGCAAAGTGAGATTTACCATTCGTTTCACTCAATGAACCATACCCTCACGTTTGCCATCGTTGCAATACTTAACCTTATTTGTGTATACATTGGCGGTACGACATTTAACCCGACGCTAACAAATGTAAACATTTCCTTTTTGGGGTTTGCTTAGCATGGTCGGAGTGACATCGCTGCAAACACAGAGCAGCCCGGTCAAGATGGTAACAAGGTTGTCAGGGAAACTGCACAGGCCTTTTGTCAACAGTTAAGACATTTTTTTTTTACTGTAAAATGAGGAGGGCATTCAGGCTGAAAAAAGCAGACAATGCAATCCCGTGGATGCGACAGATTATCTCGCCCCACCCGGGACGCACAAATACAAGGTCTTTGAGAGAAAGGCTCTCTCATTCCTCCCTCAATGGCCTCCAGCCCACACAAACAGGGCCTTGTTTTTGCGAGGGACCTGAAAAGTACTACATACCTCGCGTATCTCTTTCCACCTTTTAGCCGTGAGTGATTCATCTGCCCTTGAAGGTTGACCATGGTTGACCCTGCGTCTTAAAGTTTCACAGCGCTTTGATTTACACCTGTGTAGGGCGTCATTTTCACCTGTGTAGGATAAACACGTGGCTACTTTTCCTCACAGCCCTTTCTCCTCTAGCCCGATGGCCTTGCAATGACAGTAATGGGACCCAGCCAGGACTGTAGCTTCTTACATCAGGTAGATCCATAGTCCCTTTGCTTCCAGGGGCCCTGCTACTGCAAAAGTCTCCAGCGTAAACTATGTTCAGTTTGGAATGCACCTTAGTTTTGAAAAGTCACGGCTTTGGTACATGCGTCGGTAAGAACGCATACAGTATGTGCCGATGGATTGAGTTGCAAGCGAGCACAGTTATGTACAATATTTATGACCCCAGTGTAAATATTTTGATCCATAGTATTATTAATATTTATCTGCCCCGCACAATAATCCTAAACAACTCACATTTCACATTTCTGTTATACGATGCGAGCTGAAATGCACATCACAGGAGTGACGGGAACAATGAGTCATGAATAATCTAAATAAGCTCGCTTTATTTACTTAATTGATTCACTCTTTCTGATTGCAAACAAAACCAGTAAAAGGTTCCTGGCAGAGAAATTAAAATAGCTACTCTTCCAGCAATATTCATAAAGTAGCGAGCCAAATATTTGCAATAAACAAATGGTACTATGACTCTTCAGTCACTTCCCTGTAACCTAGCCCGATCTGTATAACCTTACTATCACTAGCACAGGCCTAGAGCGGGGTTTCATCGCCGTATTGTGTTAGAATAAAAACACCTCAAAAAAACTACACATCTGCTAGAGAGACAGTAGCATTGTAAGGTCAGCCTATAGTAAAATACAGACTGTTTCTGCTTCATAAAGATTTTTGAAAAATAGCCACGTATTGACTGTAGTGTATGAGGAAGCAGGGAATATCGCGCTGAAGCCTGGACACCTGCTGAGAGTCCTCATTATTTAGTGAGAAAAAATATCAGTTATAACCATTAACCAAAATGTATAATATTCATGTATCTCAAGCACTTTTACACATTTTGGCTGCTAAGAGTTTTATCTCAAGCACTAATTATATTCAAAGGGGTGTTATATTTAATATGTCGGTATGAATACACAACATTACACTCCATGACTACTACTGATGTCTCAATTCAAAGGTGTGATTGGTTTTTATCCCTTATTTAATCACAATATAAAAACTGATATACCTTATGTGCATTGCAAAAATGGCAATTTTATCCATTTAAAATTAAATCTACAACACAATAAAGTGTGCAAAAAGTGAAGGGGGTTGAATAATTTTGAGTGCAACTGTAATTGAAAATGTCCCTGAATTAAACGGAGACCACCGACCGAGAACTTATCCTGAAGTGGCGTCTAATCTAAGTTGGAATCGTACAAGAGGACTAGTGTTAATATCAGACAAGAATCCAAGGGACTACGCTAAAATTCAAACTGAAGTCCAGAAAATGGTTTCGTAGGCCAGATTTCGAGAGGATGTGCTTCGCTGTGCCAAATACAACCAATTTAAACGATGCACTAATAGATCTCTGGAGAGCGGCCATGTTTGGTCCCATGCCTCACTGGAAATGCCTTCCGTCTTGGGCCTGGTTTGTTTTCCTTACACTGTTTATATTTGTACACACAAACTAGCGATGATGCGTAACTGGGTCTGCCAGGGTTTTTTCCAACTCGCCTCAGAAGCCCTAGAGGGCTATTAAAAAACCCTGCCAGGACTGTTGCCGTTTCTCCGTGTCGTTTCTTTCCCCCCGAGAGAAGATTGTTCTATCGTTATCATTATTTTTTTTTAAACCCCTAAAAGTAATCCATCTATATTACAATAAAATTTGATGAATTGCCCCTCGACGTCACATGGAAAAACTGTGGACACAGCAGCTGTGGAGATTGACATCTGTTTCGCTCCACTTTGCGCATGGCTGCTGTGCCATTTACTCATGTGCTGGCTTTCCCCACTCTTTATCGCTTGTGCCTTTCCGGAAATTCCTAATTGCAGTGCCGACAGAAAAAAAAATAAAAAAATAAAAAAATAAAAAAATAAAAAATAAAAAAAATAAAATAAAATTCCACAAATCTCTGCCGCAGATCACAAACCACAGCCCCAGTCCCAGTCCCGCGCAACTCCTGTAGCTCAAAATCCTTTATCTTGGGTAATGATGTCATGCATAGGAAAATGCAGCAAAGCCTAAGATATGATTAGGCAAGGCAAGGTGTGTGTGTGTGTGTGTGTGTGTGTGGGGGGGGGGGGGTGTGCGCAGTTATTCTTATGCAATCAACCAGGCCAATGGTTTTGCATGTGGAAGGTGTCTAGGGGTGGAATAGTTGAAGCTAAATTAATCCAGTTGCGCTGAATATAATTGCTTATCATTTACTGCAGAACGAAAAGAAAAATTGCTGTTGTTTACCACCACCCACCCACCCACACACACACACACACACACACACACACACACACACTCTTTCGCACTTCCTCTAATTTCCATCGAGGCTTGCCTCTTACATAATCACCATCAGGCGCTGACAATTTTTTTCATATTTCTTTCTATCTCCCCCACTCTCTCCGAGCTCATGCATGAGCGCACAACATAATCTGATCCCCAGGGAGGATTTGCCGGAAGAGAGAGAGAGATAAGGTAAGGGGGGGTGGAGGAGGAGAGAGGGGGGCGCGGTGATACCATCTAACAATGGGCCCATTTGAATGAGTGCGGCCCCGGCCCTATTGTGAATTGAGGGCAGATCACGTGTGGCGATAATGTGCGGTTATCGCCGGCCACTACGTGGCGGTGCCTGGGCGCGTCTCCTCCCCCAGGGAAGGGGGATCTGCTGTGGTGTGCGTAGCCGGGGGGTGGGAGGGCAGGGGGAAATAAAGCACAACACAGAGATGGCAGAACTGCAGAGCAAACGAGGAGAGCTGAAGGAAACCTGAAGGACACAGAGCAAACGCGTCACGTATCTGCCAGGCGCTCCAGACTCTGAATCCCTGATGTGAAACTTAACTTTTTAAAGAGGAGCTGTGCTCCATAAGCATGTAGCAGACCTGCCACCTTAGGACCTGCTTTTAAGTTTTACGGCCTTTTACGGCTGGTTTCTCACGGCCTCTCGGAGTAGCTTAGAACAGGGAAGGGGGCCTGAACAGCCCGTGTGCTGCGAGGAAGACGAGTTCAAGTAGTTCCAGTACATTCCGTAGCACCAGGAAGTTCCACTTAATGTGTGCAAGTGTGGAAGCCACAAACTGGTGGTGAAAGGGCTTCAGATGAAACGGGACAGAGGGCATGTGACAGGAGGGGGGAGGCGGCCTCTTTCTCCGGCCCAATGCGTGACCTCTGCCGCACATGACCACACTCGTCTAATCAACTCCTATGTGCCTCTGGGAGAGGGCAGCCCTAATAATGCCCGTTTGTTTGTGTGTGCGTGTGTGTGTATACACGTGTCTGTGCGTGTGTGCAAATATACGTGTGTGTGTGTGTGTGTGTATATACGTGTGTGTGTGTGTGTGTGTGTGTGTGTGTGTGTAAATATGTGTGTGCGTGTGTGTGTATATACACACGTGTGTGTGCGTGTGTGTAAATATGTGCGTATGTGTGTGTATATACGTGTGTGTGTGTGTGTGTGTGTGTGTGTGTATACGCGTGTGTAAATGTGTGTGTGTGTGTGTGTGTGTACGTATGTGTGTGTAAATGTGTGTGTATATACGTGTGTGTGTGTGTGTGTGTGTGCTCTCTCTCGTGGTCTGTGACTTAATTTCTAATCCCTTTGGACAGGGTTAGTCATTGGGCTGGATGTTGCTTTTGAGGAGCCGGTGGGATGACGCACACAAGCTTGTCTGCACCAGAGAAGAGAGAGATGAGATAAGCTGTGGAGTCCGGGCCTCGCCCTCGCTCAACGTGCACACACTTGATGATGAGGAGCAGCTGAGTGTGAGCAGATGTCTGACGCAGCTGAGAGCTCAGCGTTTAATAGACCCGGCCTTTTCACACGCAGTCAGACACAACAAGGCGAAACGGAACCCGCCGAACGTTTCCGAGCGTTGCCGAACGCGCTCCGCCGCGCGGCTGCCGTATGGGTGTGGAGGACGCGACGGAAGTTCGGCTGAATCGGGTCAGCATAAGAAACTGTGCCCTGCGGCCCAGTCAGACTTGCCTATCACCACCCCGTAAGGCCCTGGGGCCCGGGGAAAAGCAAAGCGACCGTTGAGCAAAGGCTGCTCCCCTTCTCTTGTTGCCCCTCTCTCCCTCTGGTTTAAAGGGGCAGCTGGCCGACGCTGAGGAGATAAGGCTGTTGACAGACGGGGCCACTCCGCTGGATTCCTTTCAGATGAACTCCGACAACCTGGAATGGCGCTTTGTTCATGCCGGCGCCCGTAAGGGGCTTTTGATGCGATGCAGTAAAACACACTCTGGCTCTCCTGCAGGTTACGGAACGCCTAGGGCATTAGAGAGACTGATACAGAGAGGGACAGAAAGAGGAAGAGAGTATGATGATGAAAGATAGCGAGAGAGATATAAAAGGAAAAAGGGAACAGTGTGGTCTCTCGCATAGTTGCTAATGCCTCAACGACATCAGAGATACCAGGGGCTGCCTGAGTGATTTCAGGCAAGTATTGGTCCATTTCCCCAAACACAAAGGTGGCGAGGTTAAAACTTAAGGAAGTCAAAACAGAAATGAAATAATTTGCTTGACAGCTCCTCTGTGGTTTTCTATTGAAATTAAGATGCCGGTTAACCCTTTAGAACCATGTTTTTATTTATTTATTTAAAACCTAAAATAGTAAATTTTTTGTTAAACATGCTCATTTGAGTACACATTTTTTTATTTTTAATTAACGGAAATCTAATTATCCCCAATGGCTTAAAAAAAAAAAAGTTCTCCTAAAAGTAGTAGAAAAATATTTCAAGTAAATCAAATCACATACATTCAACTAAGTGCAAGTTTGAAAAAAGTGTAGAAAAAAGGAAACCACTGCTATGTAAACAGCCTTTATTTAATCATTGGCATAGGCAGCCAAATATAGATATGTAATTTTTTTGTTTTTATCGTACTCAACACAAGTTACTGGATAAATTGGTGCTTACACAATAACGCTTTGAGTATACTGTAATAACAGTAAGATATTGGAATTAAATTTTACTGTAACAGTGTGCCATGAGAATAAGACTTGTCCTTTGTACTTGATAGAAGAAAATTGATCATTTTGGGCCAAATTTTATGTGGGAGTAAAGTAATTCAATCAAAATTTTCATCACTAAAAGAGAAGTCCATCTAATTCACTGGGGGAAGATGACTAGTCTTTCTAGGTCTTGAAGTGAGGGAGAATACCAGCGGAGATTACAAGCAGTGCAAGATGACCAACTGGCATTGTTCATGGATTCATAGAGTAAGATATTGCTTGCAACCAGATCCCATTTCATCAAAGAACAACGAGAGATCTCAGGCTGGTCCTTGTGTGGACAGTCTGATGTGGTGACTGTACGGTGTGATAGACAGGACACACTGCTGGCATACGCCCTGTGGAAGAATGAGCGTGACGGACTCAGTCTCCAGGGGCAGCCAGTGGCCATGCAGACTTGGGATGGGTAAAGCTGGGCAGTGCGTTAGTGTGCTCTCCCATCCCAAAGGTAGCCCTGGCTCCTACAAAAGCCTTTATTCAGCGTGACCTGCTGGTTTTCCACCTGAATGTGAATGGGGTGTCGGAGGAGGTGCAGCCCGGGGAAAGAGGCGGATAGCCCCCCTGCGTGGGAGGGACAGAGAGATGGACACTCCCTGTGCTGGGGAAGAGAGTGTGGAATATAAATAAACAGGATAAACACTTCACAGGAGGGAGGGGAGATGGAGGAGGGGGGATTCATTAAGATGCGGAGAGACCCGTGCTGTGCTTAAATCAGTCAGCTGATGCCTGCGAGCGAGCCCCGCGGCAGCTCTGAGGGGCTCTCTCTTCTTTCTTTCATGCTTTCTTTCTCGCTGTCTATTAAAAACTGGAAGCGTATTTAGTGCCTGGAATGCAGAAGCTGTCAGAAAAAAGAAAGCGTGTGAGAATGGGGGTTTTGCCATTGGGGGGTGCACCTGCCAGGACAAAAAAATTTAATAAATGCAAAAACAAAAGAAATATGAAAAAAAAGGAGCCCTTCTTGCGCTTCAACGTTTCGATTGCATTTGAGGCTCCGAGCATTCCTGGGGAAGAAAGAATGTGAGCGTGCTGATCGTTGTTTAATCTTGCTGAAATCAGGGCCTTTAGAGCCGGGCTGGGCGGTGTGGAGAGAGCCCAGGTGTGTGGTGTGGAGGGGAGACTGGGTGTGTGGTGTGGAGGGGAGTCCGGGTGTGTGGTGTGGAGGGGAGTCTGGGTGTGTGGTACGGAGGGGAGTTTGGGTGTGTGGTATGGAGGGGAGTCTGGGTGTGTGGTGTGGAGGGGAGTCTGGGTGTGTGGTGTGGAGGGGAGACTGGGTGTGTGGTATGGAGGGGAGTTTGGGTGTGTGGTATGGAGGGGAGTTTGGGTGTGTGGTATGGAGGGGAGTCTGGGTGTGTGGTATGGAGGGGAGTCTGGGTGTGTGGTGTGGAGCGGAGTCTGGGTTTGTGGTGTGGAGGGGAGTCTGGGCGTGTGGTGTGGAGGGGAGTCTGGGTGTGTGGTGTGGAGGGGAGTCTGGGTGTGTGGTGTGGAGGGGAGACTGGGTGTGTGGTGTGGAGGGCAGTCTGGGTTTGTGGTATGGAGGGGAGTCTGGGCGTGTGGTGTGGAGGGGAGTCTGGGTGTGTGGTGTGGAGGGGAGTCTGGGTGTGTGGTGTGGAGGGCAGTCTGGGTTTGTGGTATGGAGGGGAGTCTGGGCGTGTGGTGTGGAGGGGAGTCTGGGTGTGTGGTGTGGAGGGCAGTCTGGGTTTGTGGTATGGAGGGGAGTCTGGGTGTGTGGTGTGGAGGGCAGTCTGGGTTTGTGGTGTGGAGGGGAGTCTGGGTTTGTGGTGTGGAGGGGAGTCTAGGTGTGTGGTATGGAGGGGAGTCTGGGTGTGTGGTGTGGAGGGGAGTCTGGGTGTGTGGTGTGGAGGGGAGTCTGGGTTTGTGGTGTGGAGGGGAGTCTGGGTGTGTGGTGTGGAGGGGAGTCTGGGTGTGTGGTGTGGAGGGGAGTCTGGGTGTGTGGTGTGGAGGGGAGTCTGGGTGTGTGGTGTGGAGGGGAGTCTGGGTGTGTGGTGTGGAGGGGAGTCTGGGTGTGTGGTACGGAGGGGAGTTTGGGTGTGTGGTGTGGAGGGGAGACTGGGTGTGTGGTGTGGAGGGGAGACCGGGTGTGTGGTGTGGAGGGGAGTCTGGGTGTGTGGTGTGGAGGGGAGTCTGGGTGTGTGGTGTGGAGGGGAGTCTGGGTGTGTGGTGTGGAGGGGAGTCTGGGTGTGTGGTGTGGAGGGGAGTCTGGATGTGTGGTGTGGAGGGGAGTCTGGGTGTGTGGTGTGGAGGGGAGTCTGGGTGTGTGGTATGGAGGGGAGTCTGGGTGTGTGGTATGGAGGGGAGTCTGGGTGTGTGGTATGGAGGGGAGACTGGGTGTGTGGTGTGGAGGGGAGTCTGGGTGTGTGGTGTGGAGGGGAGACTGGGTGTGTGGTGTGGAGGGGAGTCTGGGTGTGTGGTGAGGAGGGGAGCCTGGGTGTGTGGTATGGAGGGGAGTCTGGGTGTGTGGTATGGAGGGGAGTCTGGGTGTGTGGTATGGAGGGGAGTCTGGGTGTGTGGTGTGGAGGGGAGTCTGGGTGTGTGGTGTGGAGGGGAGTCTGGGTGTGTGGTGAGGAGGGGAGTCTGGGTGTGTGGTATGGAGGGGAGACTGGGTGTGTGGTGTGGAGGGGAGCCTGGGTGTGTGGTATGGAGGGGAGTCTGGGTGTGTGTTATGGAGGGGAGACTGGGTGTGTGGTGTGGAGGGGAGTCTGGGTGTGTGGTGAGGAGGGGAGCCTGGGTGTGTGGTATGGAGGGGAGTCTGGGTGTGTGGTATGGAGGGGAGTTTGGGTGTGTGGTATGGAGGGGAACCTGGGTGAGCGGTTTTGAGGAGACGGCCACGAGGTGAGACTGAGAGACTGGCGTCTCATAGAGCCTGTGATCCCACGTGATTGGCTCCCTGGGGGGTGTGGTGCCCGGTTTCCCCCCATCTGAGGGCCCGGGGTCTGGAGGGACGGCAGACGCACTGTAAAACCCGCTGCCCTCCCGCAGAGCCTTCCCTTCTTTGCTTACACCACTCTTTCACATGCACCGACACAATTCTGCCATGCACACGTCTGCAGCCTATCACCAGAGGGAAAAACCCACAACCCTCACAGACACAAATAGATTTCTTAAAAAAAAAAAAAAAAAAGTTTAAAAAGTGAGCGAATGTCAAAGAAGATAAAGCTACTTTCTAAGAAGAACTATTCTTAATATCACAAATGGCCTACTTATCACAGAGGCAGCCTGAAAAATTCATCGATTTTTATTTGAAAAAAAGAACCGTTAGCTTGAGTCCTCTCTTCTACCTGTCATGCAAAATTCCTCCTTTTTCTATTGTAGCCCAAAGGGAATGATGAACTGAATTAACAATCAGGCCTCTTTTGCAGGTACATGGCCAGAATCACCAGAGAGGGGGGGTTATGTACTCTATAACAGGCAACCACAGTGCGTTACACCACTGGTGAACTTCACATATTTCCTCCTGTTCTTTTCAACTCAGGCTGTTAGAGAGAAAAAGCTACGCTACCACACCTTCATTGACCTGTGACACAGATACATGGAACAAGCCTACATTTATACACGTTCATTTAGTGGAAGCTTTCATCGAGAGCAACTTGCACAAGTACAAACAAGGCTAGATGGACAACAGCATAGACAAATAGAATGAAGTATAAAATGATCAAACAAATGTGTAATTGTATGAAACAATGCTGCAAACTATATTCCTCAAATGTTCCTCAAACTGCTGTGATACACGCCTAAACGCCATAGTGTGGGGAACCAACTCAAAGAAACTTCTGGATGTAAAGCTCGGTCCCCAAAGAGGGTCACTTATCCTTCTCCCAAATGGCTGGAGGTCGATTGGGTCCCTTTTAAGAGCACAAATAAGATTCTCGAAAAAGAGAAGCACTCTTCTATTTGTATTTATTACTGACAGAAAGGGCTATCTAGGAAGCTAGCCAACATTAGTTAGCTACCACACTACTGCAAAACAAGGTATGCATTTGTATGTGTTGCATGCATTTCCTAGGCCTGCATAGTCCTTCAGAATTATGGCTAATTGGACAGCGATTGACCGGGGAAGCCTGTCTGAATTTCCAAAAAGCAGTTGGCCTAAATTACCTGTCAATTATCATAATGAATTAACTCAAATCCTACATGGCAAATAATATCAAAAACATTCTTTTGAGAGTATCGTGAAGGCTTGAAGCAATTTAAATTGTAGCTGCACAACATTGTAAATAAAAACCTAGATGCAATGAATATTTTGTGCAATCGACTCCAATTTCCAGCTCTTTCTGTATTCTTAACTCACTAAATTAATTTAGATTAGACACATTTTTTGATGTGAACAGATTGTCACAGATGTGACAGATTCACTATAAAAGTTAAAATGGCTTTTCTTCAGAATACTCAATATCTCAAAGTAGGTCAGATTTGAGTCTGCCCAAGCCATTATTCCATAATAAGAATTCAAACCTGTCACCATCTATTATATTATGATTAAATTTTTTCTGCAAAGAATATAGGCGTGTCCACAGAGATACACTGCCTGGCCAAAAAAAAAGTCGCCGTTGCACCCGTCATGCATAGTGCCCACTGTACAAGCCTCTGGAGGCAGTGTTATGATCTGGGGTTGCTTCAATTGGTCAGGTCTAGGCTCAGCAGCATTATGCAGCAATAAAATTAAGTCAGCTGAGTACCTGAATGTACTGAATGACCAGGTTATCCCATCAATGGGCATATTCCAGGATGACAATGCCAAGATTCATTGGGCTCAAATTGTGAAAGAGTGGTTCAGGGAGCATGAGGAATCATTTTCACACATGAATTGGCCACAAGAGCCCTGAGCTTAACCCCATTGAAAGTCTTTGGGATGTGCTGGAGAAAACTTTACGGAGTGGTTTGACTCTCCCGTCGTCAATACAAGATCTCGGCCAAAAATGAATGCAACTCTGGACGGAAATAAATGTTGTGACGTTGCATAAGGTTGTCAAAACAATGCCAGGACGAATGCGCGCCATAATCAAAGCTAAAGACGGCCCAACAAAATATTGGTGTGTGCGACTTTTTTTTTGGCAAGGCAGTGTATTTCTCATCTATCTAGGGATTCTGAAGTTAGTGCCAAGGTGCAAAATTTGACTCTGTAATGTTGGATTTGCACATTGAACGATGATGCCTAACCGTTTTCTCCAGTTCACCTGAGGAGGACTCGTGCCAGATTTTAAATGCAGTGCGTCTGCGTCTACGTGCACAGCCTTATTAACAGTGGGACCGTATTTCCTGTATTTTACCCAGTTTCATGTGTTCCCTTTTCGTATCAGCGCAGTAATGCTTTTGCAGGTTGAGTTGTGCTAATATCCATCATGTTCAACCTGTAGAACTGAATTTGTATAAAGCAAATAGAGTGGATTTGTTGTTAAGAACATCAGTAATATAAACATTAAGAAGCACAGTGACTTTAATCATTGACTAATGACTAATGCATGTTAACGTCTAGCGTTGACAGAACGTGCAATCGTCGTTAGGGGGATGCTAGAGAATTAATGACAAAGATATTTGAAACCTAAGAATACACCATCAAAATAAGAAATTAAAATAAACAAAAGCTACAGTGGAAAGAGGTGGGATGGGACAAAATGTGTTAGACGATTACCTCTCATTCCCAGGCTGGAACTCGGACAGAAGAGATGGTCGACGACGATGGTGAGGCTGGGACATGGATGCATGGGACATGTGGGAAGTGTAGTCCCGTGAGTGAGAGTGGTAGTCAGCCAGCCCTACATCCTGAAATACAATTGTACACAGTCACATTCACATTCCAATACAGGACCAAGGGGTCAGCTAACAAGTTTCCCTCATTGGCAAAAGATGCTACAGAATGTCACACCAATGTTAAGACATGGCACTATATATGCTGTGCAAAATTAAGATTTAAGATTAAACACTCCTCTCTTCCACACCCAAAACCCATTTCTGAAATTGCATCCAGTTGCGATTTGACAGAGTAAACAAGTAAGTTTTCCAAAAATGTGGAAAATAAATGGACCATTTACAACAATTAATTCACTATTCCTCATTAAAATGAGACAATAGGCTACACCTTATTTCTAAACTATGGATGGTGCTGCAGGGTGGGACAATTAGCTATGAATCAAATCGAGTCTCTCTCGCCCGCCCTCTTGGCTTAACCCACTCCTCCTTGGGTGACTGGCTAGGTCCGAATGTCTCCCCTCATCTCTTCGTCTCCGTGGTGACGAGCAGGGAGAGCGAGGGATTACCTCCGAACGCAGCTCCGAGTGCTGGGGAAGGCGACCCCCCCCCCCCCCCCCCCCGCCGGTGCCTGTTTTTAACAGCGAGTGTGCACCGCCAACAAAGCGCTGTGCGATGCACTCACTACAGCCCTGAGCTCACCATTCCGCCCTTTACTGCGCAGCTTAGAGAGCAGGTTATATCCAGTCCTTTAATCAATTATTTAACAAGCTAAATATAAACTGCGTGACTCCTCGAGGAGGCAGGCAGGCAGCCCTGCTCCTTCTTGGAGGCATTCAGTCGGTAAATGTAGAGCGCAAATCAGGGGAACATCCTGAGCACTGGAACTGATCTGAATGGATGAGGCACGAATAACCGCTACGTGTGATTCAATAACACCATTACTGCAATGGCTGCTTAAACTGACTGACATTTGAAAAACGCACGTCCCTGTGAAGGGGAAAAAATGGTTAGGCATCTCTGTCGGTTACGAGATAGACTCCGCTGCTTTGACCTTTGACATTACCTCGGAGACTCAGATTACAGCCTTGACAGGGAGGTGTGTGTGTGTGTGTGTGTGTGTGTGTGTGTGTGTGTGTGTGTGTGTGTGTGTGTGTGTGTGTGTGTGTGTGTGTGTGTGTGTGTGTGTGTGTGTGTGTGTGTGTGTGTGTGTGTGTGTGTGTGTGTGTGTGTGTGTGTGTGTGTGTGTGTGTGTGTGTGTGTGTGTGTGTGTGTGTGTGTGTGTGTGTGTGTGTGTGTGTGTGTGTGTGTGTGTGTGTGTGTGTGTGTGTGTGTGTGTGTGATAGAGGAAATTGCTGCACATGAGCCCTGGGAGGAGCCCCATCCAGCCCAATCACAGCACAGTATCTCCCTTTCAGTGTAGACTAAGAATGCTCGTATCTGGGCCTAGCTACTGAACAAGCTCAGCGTTTAAACTTTCACAGAGACAGGGGTAATTTATTTAATACTAACATTGTTCTGGTTCTGGTTCTCAAGAATAACTTGGTATATAAACTACAGTGAGCACAGTAAGCTACATCTGGCAGCAGAGTGATTCCAGTATTCCATACTGTTCCAGCATAACACCCTGTGAATTATACAGTTATACAGTGCAACATACACAAATTGCGGTCAGTAGTCTATACTGATGCTTTTGAAGTTTGGAGGCCTCATGCAGAATCCATTGTAATGTTTCTAGAAATAAAGAAATTCAGCTCCTCAGTCCCTTAACCTACATTTGGCAGTTATTTTATTTCCATATGCATTATCTTCTCATCACTTTTTGTGTGAACACAAACATGTGGCAGAGAGGATTAATGACTATCGCAGCTGTAAACAAATTATTAAATATTAATTTAACAGACCCATTCAGCAGAAATGTACTGTAATTAACTCCAAAGTCCCAGGATGTAACTTGCTCACAAAGTCCCAGGATCATAAACACAAAGCAAATTAATTTAAAAGTGAACGTTTCATTGGACAACTAACTTCTCTGCACAAATATGAGGAAATAACATTCGTGTGTGATACTGGGAGGCTAATTAAACTATATAAAAGTTAAGAAAGTAAGCATTTGTAAGTGCAAACACACACATATTTTTTTGTGCAACGTGTCAGAGTCTTACTGTATGCGCCCGGCGCCAGCTGCAACGGCAAAGCAGCGGGGTTGCTCAGGTGCCTGGCCTCCACAGCCCGCCGGCCCTGGGGTACAGGCTGGGGATGCGCGGACATGCTGGGGGGGCGGGAGGGGGTCCCTTTACAGGCGGCAAGTAGGCATGGCTGCACCGCAAGCACTGAGCATCATGGGTGTTTTTTCCGTAGCCAACAATCTGGAAAACAAGACAGACGTCAGTTAGGAAAAAACAGCAACATCACAATCCACCATATCTTTTTGTACCATTTTTTTTCGAGAGGGAGATACGATTGGTAGAAAAGTTGCGCAGTAGATATAGTTTGTCTCCAGAGCTGTGGATGGATTGAGTGAGCCTCATCACAAGCCTTTAAAAAGACAGGGAAAGAGTTTGCAGTTGAGTTCAGTGATCTCTGGGAGCGCACCGGCTGATGAGACGTCTATCGTTCCCACCGGAGAGAGGAGTGAAAGACCTCACACCTGCTTGTGTCGGACGCGTCTCTCTCTCTCTCTCTCTCTCTCTCTCCACACTAAACGGGCCTCTGAGCCTCTCTGACTGGGAGCTGTTTCTCTCACACTGCAAATGCAGACAGCTGATCTGCTCCCATTAGCAGCGCAGGCTAACGCTGTGCATATACAGGCTGCCGCACGGACTGTAGACGTAAAATAAAGGAAACAGAAAGAACGGAGCACTTGACGACCCGACACCCCCGCTTTCAAGATTCTTACGGAAATGGGATCACTCATCCTTGACAACGGAAAATCAGAAATAAACTATAAGGCAGGAGTGGGAATACGCGCGGGATAATCCTCTTATGGTTTTTAGGCAGATTCCAGCAGAGCTGTGAGAGAGAGGGGATTTTGTTGACTTGCTGGGAAATTAACCTTTGTAATCTGCGTGTGCAGAATTGGGTGAAACGGCGTTAGTTTAACGTCAAACCCCGTTTCACCAGGAGCTCATTTCTTCGGATGGAGTATAGTTTTTGCTGTGCACGGCTTAAAGCATGAAGGATTTTATAGTGCGGACATAAACTACAAGGCACTACATAGTGCGGACATAAACTACTAACAGCCAATGGGAGATGTTGACAATTACATCATCATGTATCAGTTTTATCAGTTAAAACAGACATTTTCCAGATTTATCATTAATGTTTATTTTCAGGACAATGTCACACACCCATGATGAATGCTGGAAATGTGAAAACACACAACCACGAGACCAGTGTGTTGACCTAGTTCAAGATCAACCAGGAGGAATCATTGTTTGCACCAACGAAACGGCACGTCAGAGAATGCCATATATAGGACTTATGTTTAAAGAGCAAACAGTGCATCAGTGTTGAAAACTGACCTCCTGGATCTTTGAACATTTGCAATCACTTTTTTTTTTTTTATACCAGTAACAATATATCAATAAAACATTAAATGACCACACTGGGAATTTCACTGGCTGCTTTCAGTCTGTGGAACGTTTGTTTTTGGCTCCCATCATTACAAACAGTCACTTCCTGGTGTCTCGTATTCCTCAGAACCACTGCAGTGACCAATGTTGGTGTGGTTCTGGCCCAGCCCTGTGACCGCAGGGAATTTTCCCCCATAGACCAGAACACACTGATTGAACATCAACAAGTATAAAAAAAATTCACACACAAATTCACTAGTGATATCAACTTTTTTTTTTAATCTCTTTTTTCTGCCCCACTGATCCTTTCGGAGCTCCCCAAAGTTCATGTTTATTGAGGATTACCAATAAAACTGGATCACATTAATAGGATACATAAAAATGTGTGGAGACCAGAAGAAGGCAATGCAATGCAAGGACCACTCCAAAGGCAACACTTCCAGCAATGTACATGTGGCCATTCGTACATGTACACAATCATAGCTGAGCGACTGAATTCAATTCACCCCTTTAAAGTGATACTGCAGTCAAAAACCGACTTTTCCCGTTGAAAACCGATGTTATCATCATACACAACTGTTTTTGTCCGAAAATCTCGTCACAAGATCCTTAACATAAAAATGGGTGGAGTTGAGGTGATCCTAGGGTGGTCCCGGCTGGGCACGTGGTATAAAAGCAGAAACCAACATTTTTTTTTCCCTCTTTGAAACTGAGACCCTTGTACTACTAACTAGCTAGTTCAAGTTCAAATGTGAATTGCTTTGTATTACTGCTAACGTTAATATTACTACTTATATCGACACACACCCTTTCACTCCTTGACCGTATCAATATTCATAATATGACTACGTGGCATCATTGTCATATGACCTCACCTACTCACGAGTTCCAGTTCAAATTGAAGCGGTAAAAAAGGCCTTAGAAAAGGCTCTGCAGTATCTCTTTAAAAGGCATCGCACAGTCTGCCGATGATTATATCAACAATTTCACCCCGTTTTCGTGGAAAAATGATCTTACCTATTTATACATTTTCCAATAAACAAAAGGGTCCCGCCTTTTACAATGAATGGACTTGCTCCAAAACGGATTACTTAAAGACCAATCACAGTAACACGCCGCTTGAGTAACTGACCCACTTAAAGAGTAGATTACAATGTGTTGTTCGCAGACTTAACCTAATTCACGAGATTCCCATGCAATACCAGAGGCCAAAACCCTTTCCACATTCTGTTTTCCATTAAACCTAAACCTGCAGGAGAACTCCTCGGTTTTAATTTCGGGGATATTTATGCCTGCGTTACCGACGATGCGTGAAGGCTTATAAAAGCAAAAGGTTCTTCCATTTTCATGCTGAGTGGGTAAATGACACACTGTTGCAACATTTGCATGGCTCATAAATGTAACCAACTACTGCAGTGCGCCGCCATTAGCGACGTTAATTTGCTCTGCTTCGGTACTGATGTTACCTACATAAACCTGGCTGGTGAGCGAGAAAATCATCTTACTTAAAGTTTGTATTCTTAAAAAATCTTTTCAAACAATTTGCTGGCAAGTTGTCAGCAAATCAACAATAGCCTACTTATTCTTTGTAAAGTACTGTACTGAGAGTAACTAAAATTAGTGTGATTCAATCTGAAATCGACAGGCCTACGTGCATCTGAAACATACTTCCCCATTCCGTTGCTTTGACTGGCAATACTCAGTAAATTAAATTAAAAGTTGTGATGTGATCAGCTTCAAGAGTCAATAAAAAATACCTGTTGCTGAGTTTTGGATTTTGATGTCAGGTGAAATCTATAAAGACAGCATTTCAAATATTGGCGAGATACAACACATTATAGGTCTCCTCAGTCTGCATCTTAGTTCCCCTCCTGTCTCAGTCCTACCTTTTGTACTAATTCAGATTATGTTTTTTTATGGTTTAAATGGCACGTTTATGGCTTTCTTATCCTAGTGCTCGTTACGGATTGTAGTCTGTATTTAGCATTTTTACTTCGGTTGCATGTTTACTTACTGGTTTGTGTGTGTTGCAGCCAAGTTTGGCACGATTGCTCATATTAATTAGGTGAATACACTGATGTTCCTCCTGTAAATTTCTCTAGATAAGAGCATCTTCTAAAGGAAATGAATGTCATGTCAACATTGAAAATGCATCACAGTACTACATAGGAATTGCATTACAACACAATAGACTTTTTTCTTTTGCAAGAAATACTACCGTGACAGGACCAGGGCTCAAACAGTAAGAGGAAACTCGGTTCTTCAGTCGAGAAAAAGAACAAGAACCTGGTGGCCATGAGATGAATGCCCCAACGGTTCTGAGAAGCAGCAGCATTCCAGAGTGTGGCATGTGACCCTGGCTCTGCTGCCAGGAGGAGGCATTAAACCCCCCTGGCCATTCCTCCAAGCCTCAGAGGCATGACCACTATTGCTCCATTCCAGTGAATCAGGTTTCAGTACGAGTCTGACTTTACTGTGGCCTCCGCCTATCCTGGTTACTGTTGCCAGGTCAAACAAAGTTTGCCAGACAAGCAATGAATGTAAACTTGTACAATTTAAGCAATCGTCACTGCGCTGGGGATTTCACACCCAACCTTACAATTTTCAGCTCCAACATACTGAGTATTCTTCATTACGCAAGTCATTTCGCTTTTGATGAGATGCAGGCTGTCGCTAGCTAGCCAGCCGATAGCTAAGTGGAAGTGGGGGACTAATTAATGCATCAATCTGTCCAAGTGACTTTCCAGATGGGGCAGACGCCAAGGGCGCAGTCTGACACATCTTACAGGTGCGATCTTACAGGTGTGACAGACTAGTCTAAGTTTTTCCCTCCACACAAAGAAAGAACACGGGCAATTATCATTTCCTTGCCTCAAAGTGTGCCATATGACAGCCTTACAGAAAGGGGTTTAAAAAGAAACAATCCCAGCAGCTATGAGACACCTCCCCAACCAAGTGTGGCCCGACACTGTCTGGAAAGCCTCTACAATCTGGGATATGGGAACTTGCACTTTCTCTTCCTCTTCACAGTTTCCACTGAAGAACGCTCACACCCTCAGAACTAGTATCAACAGCGCATTTACAGCATTTAAACCAGAGGTGTCCAAAAAGGGCCAGTGTGTGCGTGCAGGTTTTTGTTTTAGCAGAGCACTAAGACGCCTGATTCTACTTATCAAAATCTAGAGTGAAGACCATGATTCGTTAATTATTTGAATCAGGTGTCGCAGTGCTTGGCTAAAACAAAACCCTACGCCGGCACTTTTCAGATAAGATTGGACACCGCTGATCTAAAAAAAGCAGCGCCATTTTTAACTGTGTACCAAAATAAGAGCCGGGGGTGAAGAAACAATTGCACAAGCAGACTTCA